>JBBGZY010002239.1:445000-1037500 GCA_037952925.1 Lithobates clamitans
AACTGAATGACACTTAGCCCTTATTCACATTGACTGCAGCTTTGAAACCACTCGATTTCTAAGCCGCGTGTCAGTGCGACTTCGGGTGCGACTTGGAAGCTATGCGATTTTCATGCACAGATGTCTATACAATTCACACCCAAAATTGTCAAAAGTTCAAATTTGATGCAGCACCGTAAAGTCAACGTCGCATAGATTTGAACAGTGCGATGACCGGCAATAGGATGCGACTTGTCATGCGATTTGCCCCAATGTGAATGAGGGCTTAGTCTGCTCTGAGCACTATGTCATGTGTATCATAAATAGCTAGAATTGGAAGGGGGGGGGGGGTTGTTTTTATGCATCACTTGTTTTCACTTGTTTTGCATTTCAGAACGATCTCTTACATCCTCTTTCTAGCCACTTCCTGTCTAATTGACTTCCAATGATGGGTGTGTGGTATTTCTAACGAAAGTTTCCTGATGATAACAACAGAGGACTCATGTACATTAAAGCTGCACGATTGAGAATCACAATTTTTTTTTGCTTAGGATAAAAAGATCACGATTCTCTCATGATTCTCGTGGCGTAAAATCTTTCACATTATGCAAAAATAAATTGGGCATCTTTACCAATTCCCAGTCAAGGCATCTTTAACACAAAAAGATGTCGGAAAAAGATTCCAAAAAGCAGTTTCTTCAGAGAGGACACACTGATGTTTAGCTTAACTATCTTTATTAGAAACCCTCAGGTAGGAAAGTTCATATATAAACAATTAACAATAATACAGAAATTAGGGATGAAAATAGTCCTCCCTCCAGCTAGAATTAAAAATAAGACTGACGTCTTACATGGGACATTGGGTGGCCACCTTACCCTATATGCACACCTCCATCAATCACTCGTCTTGCATACACATACAGACAAAAAGTCCTTGACCCGGGTCTTATTGAATAGATATTGTTCAAATGTTGCTCAGATGTATAAAGGGATAGAAGTAGAGTGCCATGGGCATGTACATGGAACAATTGACTGTATCAGAGCTGCATAAAGGCGAGAAATCCACCCGTAGGATTGACCTGAATATATTGAACAGAGATCCATGCAATATAGCGCTGTTAAGCACGGGGGTCAACAGTTAGTGACCTGACAGACCAAAGTCCATTGATGTTTTTACATAAGAAGACATGTAATATCGCTCACCATTTAGGCGTCTTTATCTGGATGTCCTGTGGTCCGCGGAGTACCCGTGCTGACACCGTCTCCTGGCTTGTCAGTGAACCATGCTGATAGCCTTACACTTTCGGCAGTGTTGATTCCTCCAGACTACACTTACGGTAGATCGCCAGGTACAAGGATGGTCAACTGGGCTATGGCAATCAGCTGTGTAGGCGGTATTATGGACAGCTACATGGGGAAGCAGCGGAGAAGCAGGGTCACTGTTTAAATTTAGCGGTATTGGTCCGTCCAAGGGTGGAGATAGACTGAGGTGGTTCCGGGCTGTTTGGTGGGCATCCAGAGGTCCCAGCCAACACACAGGTGATGGCGTGATGCTTACGCGTTTCACCTGATCACAGGTTTCCTCAGAGCATACGTGCTGGGTCAGGATACGTGCTTTAAATAGTCCCACTATAGATACCAATTACTAATCAAGAACACTCACACCTGGACACCATTCATTACGTCATTCACCACTAGTGCAGAGTTAAAAACCATATACAGGTGCAGTTAGTTAACGGACCAGATACATGTATTGAGAAAGCAATGGTAGATATATTTTTTTCTTTTTTTTCCTCAAAAGATGGAAAACATTCACTTCTGCTTAGCAATAGCAGCTCACCTAGGGGATATGTGTCCAGTCAGCCTATATATAATAGTAAATGCGTATATAGTACTTTTGCTAAGCAACCACAACTCCCCCAGGGGATGCATGCCTAGTTAGCCCATGTACGGTATGCTGATACATACCCATATTAATGAATTTGTACAGGATGCCAATGTGATCTCAAAACCCAGTAACCATATTAGGGGAGTGTATACAGAGGCAGCCTATACAAACTATACATAGGGGCAAAAACACTTCTCAGGATACAGAAGTAGGGGGAATAAATATCCACGTAGAGATCCATCTCATTAGCGTTCCAGAAATACCGAAAAACTGCATTCGTTATTCAAACCAGAAGGCTGTAGGCTTTTTAAGTAGAAGATCCACATCTTCTCTTTTTGATATAGTATCCTGTCGTAGTCCCCCCTTCTAGAAGGTAAATTCAGTTTATAGATGCCCTTGCATTTAAGGCCACTTGGATCACCACCGTGGGCCTTCAGAAAGTGCAATGCAAGGGGATGGTCATCTTCTTTGTTGATGATACTCAGGACATGTTCACCAGTTCTGGTCTTAAGTTGTCTCTTAGTCTTACCAACGTAAATTAGTCCACATGGACAAGTCAACATGTAGATTACACGTGTTGTAGCACAATTAATAAAGTTCTTGATCTTAAATTGGTTTTGACCATCGGAACTGGTGAACGTGTCCGTCCTATCAACATACTTACAAATATGGCACCTGCCACACGGGTACATACCTTTTAGGGGGGGGGAGGCTGGTAAGCCAGTCTCGTCTTGATGGTCTCCTATACTCAGAATGGACAAGGCAATCTTTTAAGTTCCTTGCCCGTCTGGCTGTTAAAAGTGGCCTGTCGCCTACTATATCACCTATGATTGGGGCCTCAGAGAGTATATGCCAGTGATGGCTCAATACCTTTCTGGTTTGTTCCCATTGTGCCCCATACCTGGTGATAATCCTAATTGGGGACAAATTTGCATTACCTGGCTTGTTCTTTTTGTTTCCAATCAAAAGGGACTGTCTATCAGACTGTATAGCTCTTTTTTTGGCCTTTCTTATAGATCCATGGGAGTATCCACGGTCCCGAAATCTCCCATATAGGTCCTGCACCTCAGAGTAAAAAATCACTCTCACCCGAGCAGTTCCTTCTAGCCCTAAGGAACTGTCCCACGGGGATGCCCTGTATGAGGGATCTGGGATGATGGCTTGATGCCAGGAGCAATGTGTTGGCTGCAGTATCCTTTCTGAATGTCCTGGTCTGGAGTTTGCCTCCCTCAATACTGATGAAGAGGTCAAGGAAGGACAGGGTTTCGGAACTATAGGTATAGGTTAGTCTGATGTTCCTGTCGTTTTCATTTAGTTCTTCCATGAAATTAACTAGGTCAGCTGTTGTGCCCTTCCATAGCATAATCACATCGTCGATGTACCTTAGCCACAGGTGTCCAGGTGTGAGTGTTCTTGATTAGTAATTGGTATCTATAGTGGGACTATTTAAAGCACGTATCCTGACCCAGCACGTATGCTCTGAGGAAACCTGTGATCAGGTGAAACGCGTAAGCATCACGCCATCACCTGTGTGTTGGCTGGGACCTCTGGATGCCCACCAAACAGCCCGGAACCACCTCAGTCTATCTCCACCCTTGGACGGACCAATACCGCTAAATTTAAACAGTGACCCTGCTTCTCCGCTGCTTCCCCATGTAGCTGTCCATAATACCGCCTACACAGCTGATTGCCATAGCCCAGCTGACCATCCTTGTACCTGGCGATCTACCGTAAGTGTAGTCTGGAGGAATCAACACTGCCGGAAGTGTAAGGCTATCAGCATGGTTCACTGACAAGCCAGGAGACGGTGTCAGCACGGGTACTCCGCGGACCACAGGACATCCAGATAAAGACGCCTAAATGGTGAGCGATATTACATGTCTTCTTATGTAAAAACATCAATGGACTTTGGTCTGTCAGGTCACTAACTGTTGACCCCCGTGCTTAACAGCGCTATATTGCATGGATCTCTGTTCAATATATTCAGGTCAATCCTACGGGTGGATTTCTCGCCTTTATGCAGCTCTGATACAGTCAATTGTTCCATGTACATGCCCATGGCACTCTACTTCTATCCCTTTATACATCTGAGCAACATTTGAACAATATCTATTCAATAAGACCCGGGTCAAGGACTTTTTGTCTGTATGTGTATGCAAGACGAGTGATTGATGGAGGTGTGCATATAGGGTAAGGTGGCCACCCAATGTCCCATGTAAGACGTCAGTCTTATTTTTAATTCTAGCTGGAGGGAGGACTATTTTCATCCTTAATTTCTGTATTATTGTTAATTGTTTATATATGAACTTTCCTACCTGAGGGTTTCTAATAAAGATAGTTAAGCTAAACATCAGTGTGTCCTCTCTGAAGAAACTGCTTTTTGGAATCTTTTTCCGACATCTTTTTGTGTATGCTGTTGGTTAAGTTCAGAGGACAATTACCCTGTTTTATGTGATTTGTTCACGATCCATAGTCTGTGGTAATGATATACGCAGGTGTGTATATTTGAGCAGGCAATTGGCAAGCCGTTAGAAAAGCTCATACACACCCGTGCTTGATTGGCAACGTCAGTGGTCTTTTTTCTTTTGTTTATACTATTGCCTTTTTGGGATTATACTTCCCTTCCTGACCTTTGATAGTAACGCCACCCTCTTTTCTCCCACCAGCCTATGTTCTTTTAAATCACGGTTTGCACGTTTATCCATATAGGTTCAATACATTTTTCAACTAAAATCGGACCGATCCGGAGACATTGTTAAATATTAGTGTGTATTTGTTTACTATTCTCACGGTACCCTAATATCCAAAAATATGGCTTATCTTTTAGCTGAAGAAATCAATCTAGAAATACAAACAGCATTCACCTGCGAGACTTCTGCTCCCCACAATACTGATGATGGTTTGAAAAAACTATTAAAAAACCACAAAAAACTTACGATCAAATTTCTCAATAGAAAGTGGGATATTTCATCGCTAAAGTCTCATATTGAGCATAGGATAATCCCCAGAGGACTGCGGGAAAGAGTTATCCCCGCAAGTCATTTACATACATCACGTTTTCTTGAAATATGGAAAAACAGCTGTCTTGAACGCGGGCTAGCAATCTTACAAATGATTGTAGATGAGGAACAAGTACAACTAGAAGAAATCCAAAAAGAAATTGATACTAGTGTACAGTTACTTGAACCATTTAAAACTGACCCAGAGTTCATTAAAAGCAATGATCTTTTGAAAAGGGAAGTAGAAAAAACACAAAAAATTCTAAAAACCACCAAACAGGAAAGGTTTAAGCAGAACCTCCTCGATTGGGAGAAGGGGGAGATGTTTGACCCCACAATACCAAGGGGGAGGAGCAGGTCACGTAAAGGTAGGCGGAATAAATCAAACACGAGTCGTGCAAGATATTCCTCAACCGATAGCGATCCAGAACGGCAAGATAAAACAGTAGCTTTTTTAGATCAGGATGGGCCAGGTCTGGAAGTAAAAAATCCCAGAAAAGACAACCAAAAAGATATTGCCATAAGCAAGAATTATATAAAGACCAACAGGGGAAATCAGGGAAAAGAGAAGGAGACAAAGGGGGGTCAACGGGAACTAAGATCGGGGTCACGAAGACCCTGAATAATGAACAAAAAAGTACCCCCACCCTGGGAGCGGATAATTTGTCATCTGACCACAGGGTGGTAAACCTCACTGACTTTCCCCTCAATCAACACCACATTTCCCTACTGCAAAAGGGCCTGTCATTTTCACCAACCGCAACGATGAGCGAATTTGAGGTCTTTAAAGACCTGAACTTGTTCTTGCGGAAGGTGATTTTTAGATATTGGCACTCTGACCGGGGTAATCAACCAACACAAGTAGATGAGCAAACCCGGGAGGAACGTGAGTCCTTGGAAGCCCTGGTCGCCCTCTTGGAGGAAAACCAGGACTGTGACTCCGATATTGAAGCTCAGGACTACTTACAGACAAGTTCTCGTCCATCAAAACTACCAATCAAATCATTGAAAATGCCCCCGTTTTCCAAGCATAAAAGGATCCAACTCTTCTTGGAACAGGTGAAAAAAGACCTTTCCAAGATCAATTGGAACTACAAGGGACTAGATAATCTGACTAAACAGGAGAGAAAAGCCCTGAGAGAGTTGGAGGAGGCCCCCGATATTGTAATAAAAGGGAGTGATAAAGGTGGCAACACTGTACTCCTATCCAGCACTATGTATGAGAGACAAGCTTTGTCCCTCTTGCGGGATGAAACTACATATCGGAGGCTCTCTACAAACCCCTTCTCTCAGATTGTTGCTAACCTTAACTTTAAGCTCAATATGGCTTTGGAGGAGCGCCTCATTACTCGTAAAGAATATGGGTATCTTAGTGTTCAGGAATTCAATACCCCCACCTTCTACACAATACCCAAACTCCACAAATCTATGACCGACCCCCCAGGGAGACCCATAGTTTCCGCTATACAGGGTCCCCTTGAAAGAATAGGCAAATATGTAGACGCCCTTATAAAAGAACTAGTGGTTGAACTACCCTCATTTGTACAAGACACAAGGGACGTCTTGGGAAAACTGAATGATATTGTGGTACCGGAGGAGGTACTCCTTGTCGGAATTGATGTTGAGTCGCTGTACACATAAATTCCCCATTTTTGGGGTATCAAAGTGACACAACACTTTTTGGACAACAAATTCCCACTTCTGGCCACCCAAAATGAGTTTATCATAGACCTCCTACAATTTATGTTGGATAACAACTGCTTCCAGTTCCTAGGGGTCTACTATAGACAGATCAGAGGCACCTCGATGGGAGCCCCATGGGCCCCATCATATGCATGCCTGCATTTGGGGATGTGGGAGCTTGACTGTGTGTATCCCTCGCTGATGTACCTTGGCCACTGTTTACTGTGGCTAAGGTACATCGACGATGTGATTATGCTATGGAAGGGCACAACAGCTGACCTAGTTAATTTCATGGAAGAACTAAATGAAAACGACAGGAACATCAGACTAACCTATACCTATAGTTCCGAAACCCTGTCCTTCCTTGACCTCTTCATCAGTATTGAGGGAGGCAAACTCCAGACCAGGACATTCAGAAAGGATACTGCAGCCAACACATTGCTCCTGGCATCAAGCCATCATCCCAGATCCCTCATACAGGGCATCCCCGTGGGACAGTTCCTTAGGGCTAGAAGGAACTGCTCGGGTGAGAGTGATTTTTACTCTGAGGTGCAGGACCTATATGGGAGATTTCGGGACCGTGGATACTCCCATGGATCTATAAGAAAGGCCAAAAAAAGAGCTATACAGTCTGATAGACAGTCCCTTTTGATTGGAAACAAAAAGAACAAGCCAGGTAATGCAAATTTGTCCCCAATTAGGATTATCACCAGGTATGGGGCACAATGGGAACAAACCAGAAAGGTATTGGGCCATCACTGGCATATACTCTCTGAGGCCCCAATCATAGGTGATATAGTAGGCGACAGGCCACTTTTAACAGCCAGACGGGCAAGGAACTTAAAAGATTGCCTTGTCCATTCTGAGTATAGTAGACCACCAAGACGAGACTGGCTTACCAGCCTCCCCCCCCTAAAAGGTATGTACCCGTGTGGCAGGTGCCATATTTGTAAGTATGTTGATAGGACGGACACGTTCACCAGTTCCGATGGTCAAAACCAATTTAAGATCAAGAACTTTATTAATTGTGCTACAACACGTGTAATCTACATGTTGACTCGTCCATGTGGACTAATTTACGTTGGTAAGACTAAGAGACAACTTAAGACCAGAACTGGTGAACATGTCCTGAGTATCATCAACAAAGAAGATGACCATCCCCTTGCATTGCACTTTCTGAAGGCCCACGGTGGTGATCCAAGTGGCCTTAAATGCAAGGGCATCTATAAACTGAATTTACCTTCTAGAAGGGGGGACTACGACAGGATACTATATCAAAAAGAGAAGATGTGGATCTTCTACTTAAAAAGCCTACAGCCTTCGGGTTTGAATAACGAATGCAGTTTTTCGGTATTTCTGGAACGCTAATGAGATGGATCTCTACGTGGATATTTATTCCCCCTACTTCTGTATCCTGAGAAGTGTTTTTGCCCCTATGTATAGTTTGTATAGGCTGCCTCTGTATACACTCCCCTAATATGGTTACTGGGTTTTGAGATCACATTGGCATCCTGTACAAATTCATTAATATGGGTATGTATCAGCATACCGTACATGGGCTAACTAGGCATGCATCCCCTGGGGGAGTTGTGGTTGCTTAGCAAAAGTACTATATACGCATTTACTATTATATATAGGCTGACTGGACACATATCCCCTAGGTGAGCTGCTATTGCTAAGCAGAAGTGAATGTTTTCCATCTTTTGAGGAAAAAAAAGAAAAAAATATATCTACCATTGCTTTCTCAATACATGTATCTGGTCCGTTAACTAACTGCACCTGTATATGGTTTTTAACTCTGCACTAGTGGTGAATGACGTAATGAATGGTGTCCAGGTGTGAGTGTTCTTGATTAGTAATTGGTATCTATAGTGGGACTATTTAAAGCACGTATCCTGACCCAGCACGTATGCTCTGAGGAAACCTGTGATCAGGTGAAACGCGTAAGCATCACGCCATCACCTGTGTGTTGGCTGGGACCTCTGGATGCCCACCAAACAGCCCGGAACCACCTCAGTCTATCTCCACCCTTGGACGGACCAATACCGCTAAATTTAAACAGTGACCCTGCTTCTCCGCTGCTTCCCCATGTAGCTGTCCATAATACCGCCTACACAGCTGATTGCCATAGCCCAGCTGACCATCCTTGTACCTGGCGATCTACCGTAAGTGTAGTCTGGAGGAATCAACACTGCCGGAAGTGTAAGGCTATCAGCATGGTTCACTGACAAGCCAGGAGACGGTGTCAGCACGGGTACTCCGCGGACCACAGGACATCCAGATAAAGACGCCTAAATGGTGAGCGATATTACATGTCTTCTTATGTAAAAACATCAATGGACTTTGGTCTGTCAGGTCACTAACTGTTGACCCCCGTGCTTAACAGCGCTATATTGCATGGATCTCTGTTCAATATATTCAGGTCAATCCTACGGGTGGATTTCTCGCCTTTATGCAGCTCTGATACAGTCAATTGTTCCATGTACATGCCCATGGCACTCTACTTCTATCCCTTTATACATCTGAGCAACATTTGAACAATATCTATTCAATAAGACCCGGGTCAAGGACTTTTTGTCTGTATGTGTATGCAAGACGAGTGATTGATGGAGGTGTGCATATAGGGTAAGGTGGCCACCCAATGTCCCATGTAAGACGTCAGTCTTATTTTTAATTCTAGCTGGAGGGAGGACTATTTTCATCCTTAATTTCTGTATTATTGTTAATTGTTTATATATGAACTTTCCTACCTGAGGGTTTCTAATAAAGATAGTTAAGCTAAACATCAGTGTGTCCTCTCTGAAGAAACTGCTTTTTGGAATCTTTTTCCGACATCTTTTTGTGTATGCTGTTGGTTAAGTTCAGAGGACAATTACCCTGTTTTATGTGATTTGTTCACGATCCATAGTCTGTGGTAATGATATACGCAGGTGTGTATATTTGAGCAGGCAATTGGCAAGCCGTTAGAAAAGCTCATACACACCCGTGCTTGATTGGCAACGTCAGTGGTCTTTTTTCTTTTGTTTATACCAAGGCATCTTTAACCATCTGACGTCCGCGCTATGGCCGAATGACGGCCACAGTGCGGACCTGAATTTCCGGGAGGGAATGACGGCCTCCCCTGTGCACGCGCCCTGCAGGGCGCGCGCCGGGCGCGCTGTGATCACCGAGTCACTGAGACTCGGCTGATCACCGATCCGAGTAAGGGGCCGGTCCCGGCCCCTTACCATGTGATCAGCTGCCAGCCAATGACAGCTGATCACATGATGTAAACAAAAGATCGGTAATCGTTTTGGTTTTTTTACTCACGCTGACAGCGTGAGTAGAAAAAAAAAGCCGATCACCAGCTGGGATGGAAGAGGCACATCTGCCTCATCAGTGCCACCTACTAGTGCCAATTAAAAGAGCCCACAGTGCCACCTAACAGTGCCCACATTGCCACCTAACAGTGCCCACAGTGCCACCTATCAATGCCAACAAGTGCCACCTATCAATGCCCACAAGTGCCACGTATCAATGCCCACCTGTAGTGCCAATCAGTGCCACCTAGCAGTGCTGCCCATCACTGACACCCATCAGTGCCCATCACTGCCACCCATCAGTGCCCATCACTGCCGCCTATCAGTGCCCATCACTGCCATCTATCAGTGCCCATCACTGCAGCCTATCAGTGCCCATCACTGCTGCCTCATCAGTGTACATCAATGAAGGAGAAAAATGACCCGTTTTAAATTTTTTATAACAAAATATAAAAAAATTAAAAAAAATTTTTTTTTTTAATTCTTTTTTTAAATTTTTTTTAACAGAAAGTAAAAACTGCAGAGGTGATCAAATACCACTAAAAGAAAGCTCTATTTGTGGTGAAAAAATGATAAAAATTTCCTTTGCGTACAGTGTTGTATGACCGCACAATTGTCATTCAAAGTGCGACAGCGCTGAAAGCTGAAAATTGGTCTGGATAGGAGGGGGGTTTAAGTGCCCGGTAAGCAAGTGGTTAAAAATGCCCAGTAAAAGGCATCTTTGAAAATGCCCAGCTAAGGCATCTTTACCAATACCCAGCAAAGGCATCTTTACCAATGCCCAGCCAAGACATCTTTAAAAATGCCCAGCTAAGGCATCTTTACCAATGCCCAGCAAAGGCATCTTTGAAAATGCCCAGCAAAGGCATCTTTACCAATTCCCAGCCAAGACATCTTTAAAAATGCCCAGCTAAGGCATCTTTACCAATGCCCAGCAAAGGCATCTTTGAAAATGCCCAGCATTTTTAAAGATGCCTTTGCTGGGCATTTTTATAGATGCCCTTTCTGGCCATTTTTAAAGATGCCTTGGCTGGGCATTGGTAAAGATGCCTTTGCTGGGTGCATTGGTAATAAATGTGATTTTTGCTGTTGTACACATGCTGATAACTTGTCAAACCTTGGCTCATACTCCGTTAGTTTGAGAGCAACACATACAGCACTCAGTTCATCTGTCTATTTCTGTCATCACATTTGATATAATTCAATGCTGAAAACAGCTGCTCACAAGCACAGGATGACCCAAACAAAGAAAGAAAAGCGATTCCAAGTGTTTTCATTGACTTCGAATTATTTGGCAGAGAATTCCACACTTCGTTGTCCTCTGCCATCCCTTCACACTCCATCTTCTCAAGTGTTGCACGCCGGTCATAGAATTTATTTTTCCAGATAGAGCTTTCTTGAAATTCCAGTAGCTCCATTTCAAGATGTTCTAAATCCAACCAGCAGGAAAGATCAAGTTCTTCACATTTGGCTTTATCTGGAGAAGTAAGAAAACACAGGGTTGTCTCCATCTTACGGAACTGTAAAAATCTGTTACTAAAATTCTCCTTTGTAACTGCTATAGTGCTCGAAAATTCCTTGTAGATTTCATGATGCTTTGGATTGTCTGTAAATGTTGTAGAATTTTCCAAATGCATTTTTAGATTTGGAAAATATTTCAGCTGTCCACTTTCAAGGTCTCTTTCAAAAAGCTGCAGTTTTCTCTCAAATGTTCTGATATCAGAAAACATCCTTTCTGCTGTTTTCCTTGCAGTTTTTTTTTGTTCAGTACATTGAAGTGTATTGTAAAATCTGGACAAAAACATGAGGTTGGTGAGCCAGGTCATATCAGTGAGCTGTGGATATTCCTGCCCCTTTTCATTCATAAAGAGCCTAATTTCATCCAAGCAGGCTACAAATCTCTCCAAGACCCGTCCTCTGCTTAGCCACCGTACATTATTGTACATAAGTAAAGTATTATACTGTGCCTGTACCCAGGGCCATCTTTTCGCAGTTGCCCGGGGGCCCCACTTGCCCGGGGGGCCCACCTGCCCAGCAACCCCAGCCAAGAATAATTCACAGCCCTCAAAAAAGAGTGTGGGCTGCCTGGGGGCTGGGTGCAGGGGGCAAACACCGCCGGCAGCCTGGTTTTGTCGGAGCGATCGTAGGGGAAGGGAGAGGAGACCCGCTGCCTGGTTGATCAGAGTGCGGGGAACATAACAGCTTTCATTTCAATAGCTGTGTGTTCCGTCATATACAGCGCCTCCTCCTTGTCCCGGCACTTTGATAGACAGATCACCCGTCCCAGGATTGGACGGGTTATCTGCCTCTGCCACAGGAAACGGTAGGTGAATCAAGAAACGAAGGAGTTGTTTTACTGGGCAAATAGTGTGGCAGTGGCAAGAGTGGGTAAATTACAAAAAGAAACCCCTGATACTTGACATCTCTGTTCTTCTGTTCAGTAATCCAGCCTCCAGGATCCCTGAATATTAGTGCGCTTTTCTCCTGCAAACAACTTCCTGGTCACAGCAGCCTCCTTCTCCATCCCATGGCCGCTGATTGGCTACAGTGGATGGATTGAAAGCAGCGCAGCCATTGGCTCGAGCTGCTGTCAATCACATCCTATAGCCGCCGGCTGTATCACAGGAGCGCGCCCGCAAGAACTAACCACCATGCGAGGGAGCTCGCATTAAGGTGGTTAGTTCTTGCAGGGAGGAGCTGAAACAGCCGCCGAGGGACCCCAGAAAAGCAGGTTCGGGGCCACTCTGTGCAAAACGAGCTGCATAGTGAAGGTAAGTATAACATGTTTGTTTTTTTTTGTTTTTTTTAAATTACCTTTACAACCCCTTTAACAAAAAAACTGTATGAAACCAGATGTTACCCCCACCATGGAAGGTGCCACTAGTAACTGAAACCACTTTTTCTGGCCTTATGTCTTGTGACAAAAAAGCTTCCATCGCAGCATTGTAGATATCTATCCCTTGTGTTCTTCCAGGCAAAGACACAAGTTTCATGAGCTCTTCTCTCATGGTGTCACCAACAGCATGACGCAAAGTTACTGCTAGCCTTGCATGATTATGTATATCTGTGCTTTCATCCAAGCACATTGAGTAACAGGCTGCCTTTTGTAAGTCAGTGCTGAGCTGCTGACTAAGATCACTTGCCATACGCAGGACTCTATCTTTAACAGTATTTCTGGTAAGTGGCATTTCAGAGATTCATTGCTTAATTTTATCCTTGTTTGGGAAATCATGAAAAAGGGAATTACTCACAGCCAACATGGCCGTTTTGATAAAATCGCCATCAGAAAGGGGCTTACCGTGTTTTGCTATGCACAGTGAAATTTTGAAAGCTGACAGTTTGTTTTAGAAAGATAGTTGCAAAAACGACGATACTGGCAGTAATATTTCCTCAATTTCCCATCAAGAAACATTTTTCTTTCAGCTTTACCAAGTTTGGCAACACTTTTGTGGTTGGTATCAAAATGACGTCTGACACTTGATGTGCGAGATACAACACTTTCACTACACAGAACACAAAACGCTGTCCCATTGCGTTCAATCAATCCAAATGACCGTGTCCAGGACTCTTGGAATGATCTTCCACTATCTGTTTTTAATTTTGCTTTCTTTGATGTACTCATCTTTGGGTGTTCAAATCTACAAAAAACACAAAATTTATAAAATAAAGACGGATGAAGCATCCAATACAAATCTTTCCCTACCTATCTATACCAAATATATTATTGCAACATTTCACAAAAAAGGTACATAATAAACACAGAATTGTAGGAGAGCAACTCACGATTTTGTCAAATGTCCTGTGAGACCGCTGACACCGCTTTGCTGGGTCTGCTGTAGATACAAAGGGCTGGAATGAAAAAAAAAATTGTCATTGTTGTCCATAGGCCAGGACCAAGGATGAGCCGAACACCCCCCTGGTTCGGTTCGCAGCAGAACATGCAAACAGGCAAAAAATTTGTTCGAACAGGCGTACACCGTTAAAGTCTATGGGACTCGAACATGAATAATCAAAAGTGCTAATTTTAAAGGCTTATATGCAAGTTATTGTCATAAAAAGTGTTTGGGGACCTGGGTCCTGCCCCAGGGGACATGGATCAATGCAAAAAAAAGTCTTAAAAACGACCGTTTTTTCGGGAGCAGTGATTTTAATAATTTTGACACTTTTTTTGTGAAATGGTAGGGGTACTTTTGTACCCCCTTACCATTTCACACAGGGGGGGCGGGATCTGGGGGTCCGCTTGTTAAAGGGGGCTTCCAGATTCCGATAAGCCCCCCGCCCGCAGACCCCCACAACCAAGGGTTGTGGGGATGAGGCTCTTGTCCTCATCAACATGGGGACAAGGTGCTTTGGGGGGGACCCCCCAAAGCACCCTCCCAATGTTGAGGGCATGTGGCCTGGTACGGTTCAGGGGGGACGCTCTCTCATCCCCCCTCTTTTCCTGCGGCCTGCCAGGTTGCATGCTCGGATAAGGGTCTGGTATGGATTTTTGGGAGGACCCCACGCCATTATTTTTTTAATTTTGGTGCGGGGTTCCCCTTAATATCCATACGAGACCTGAAGGGCCTGGTATGGAATTTAGGGGGACCCCCACGCCTTTTTTTTTTTTAAATTTTGGTTCGTGGGTCCCCTGTGGGGAAATCCCATGCCGTTTTTATCAACGAACTTTTATGTGTATTGTCGGACCGACAATTCATATAGCCGCGATACTTTTAAATGACTTTTTTTCCTTTGAAATGTCATTTTGCTGTCAGACTGTTCTAAACACGGGGAACATGCACCCCTTTACCGGCATACTATAGATACCCCCAGGTACAAAATTTAAAGGAATATTACACTTTTATTGTTTCACTTTAAGCATTATTAAAATCACTGCTACCGAAAAAAACGCCCTTTTTAAAACTTTTTTTTGCATTGATCCATGTCCCCTGGGGCAGGACCCAGGTCCCCAAACACTTTTTATGACAATAACTTGCATATAAGCCTTTAAAATGAGCACTTTTGATTTCTCCCATAGACTTTTAAAGGGTATTCTGCGGCTTTCGAATTTGCTGTGAACACCCCAAATTGTTCGCTGTTCGGCGAACTTGCGAACAGCCGATGTCCGAGTCAAACATGAGTTTGACTCGAACTCGAAGCTCATCCCTAGCCAGGACACAGGTTCAAGCAACTACCATATGTTATGTATAGCGCCACCTTAAGGTGAATTGGGCTTTAGGCCATTGGCCTCAAAACTGTGGCCCTTGGCTTGCTTTTATTAGGCCCATGGGGCACTGATTTATCCACTGATACTAACAAATAGGTTATAATCCCCCCCACTCACACCAATGAAGGGGCACACATTTCTCCCAATGACACCAAAGATAGGGGCACTATTCCCCCCCAATGATGGGGCACAATGTTTGCCAATGACACCTATAATGAGGCACAATGACACCAATGAGGGGGGAAAATGTTTCTCAATAATGCTAATAATGAGGCCGAATAACAGTAATGATGGGGCACAATGTTTCCAAATGACACCTATAATGAGGCACAATGCACACCAATGAGGTGGGGAACATGTTTCACAATGACACTAATAATGAGGCCTTTTTTTTTTAAGAGTAGTAAGTTAGTTAAAAAAAAGAGGCACTTAAACCCCCTTCCTAACCAGACCAATTTTCAGCTTTCGGTGCTCTCACACTTTGAATGACAATTACTCAAGTCATGCAACACTGTACTCATATGAAATGTTTGTCCTATTTTTTCACACAAATAGAGCTTTGTTTTGGTGGTATTTAATCACCGTTGGGTTTTTTATTTTTTGCGCTATAAATCAAAAAAGACTGAAAATTTGGTAAAAAAAAAAAATTCTTTGTTTCTGTTAAAATTTATTGCAGAGTATTGGCAGAGTATTGCATTTGCAGAGCATTGCATGTATTGGCAGAATATTGCAGAGTATGACAGTGTATGGGCAAAGTATGGGCAGAGTATGGGCAGAGTACTGCAGAGTATGGGCAGAGTATTGCAGAGTATTGCAGAGTACTGCAGAGTATGGGCAGAGTAATGCAGAGTATTGCAGAGTATGGGCAGAGTACTGCAGAGTATGGGCAGAGTACTGCAGAGTATGGGCAGAGTATTGCAGAGTATGGGCAGAGTACTGCAGAGTATTGCAGAGTATGGGCAGACTACTGCAGAGTATGGGCAGAGTATTGCAGAGTATGGGCAGAGTACTGCAGAGTATGGGCAAAGTACTGCAGAGTATTGCAGAGTATGGGCAGAGTACTGCAGAGTATTGCAGAGTATGGGCAGAGTATTGGCAGAGTATTGCAGAGTATTGGCAGAGTATTGCAGAGTATGGGCAGAGTACTGCAGAGTATTGCAGAGTATGGGCAGAGTATTGGCAGAGTATTGCAGAGTATTGGCAGAGTATTGCAGAGTATGGGTAGAGTATTGCAGAGTATGGGGTACTGAGCAGCGCTGTGGGCTGGATCTGTAGTGCCCACAGCGCTGCTCAGTACCCATACTCTTAACGATCTCTCCCCTCTCTCCCCTCACACTGTAGGGCGCGCGGGAGCAAGATTCTGGGAAGACGTCCATGGACGCCCTCCCAAAATAAGCCGACCGCGCTGTAGCCATCATTCGGCTATGGCCCGGTCGGCAAGTGGATAATTATTAAACTCACATTTAGGTCGTTTAAATCGGTCGGTTGTCCTCCGGTTTCCAGCTGGGCTGCGGTGTGGGGTCAGTCTCCGGTCGCTCCGGTGGTGTCCGTAGCTCCGAGCGGAGGCGGCTCTCTAATTAGGCAAATTAGGCGGTCGCCTAAGGCCTCACCCTCTCAGGGGCCTCGCGGCCACCTAGTTTGCCTAAAGAGCTGCCTCTGCTATCCTACTATCCTAAGAGACCGCACTGACACCAGCACTGAGAGAGACCGCACTGACAGCAGCACTGAGAGAGACAGAGCACTGACACCAGCACTGAGAGAGACAGAGCACTGACACCAGCACTGAGAGAGACAGAGCACTGACACCAGCACTGAAAGAGACAGAGCACTGACACCAGCACTAAGAGAGACAGAGCACTGACACCAGCACTGAGAGAGACAGAGCACTGACACCAGCACAGAGAGACAGAGCACTGACGCCAGCACTGAGAGAGAGAGGTTAATGACATCAGCGCCGAGACAGAGCACACTGCACTGAGTTAGAGTGCCCTGACACCAGTACTGAGAGCATGCCAGCACTGACACCAGCTTTGAAATAGGGGACACTGACACCAGTACTATATGCAATTCATTTTCATTGCTTGAATTATTTTTTCCCTTATGGACGTGAGTGGGGCCTCATGTCTAAGTTATGCCTAAGGCCTCACAAAGCATAGAGCCACCTCTGGCTCCGAGGAAGGGATTTCCCACAGCAGGCACGTCAGCAGGGAACGTCAGATAAAGAGAATGGGGGCGTGGCTTCAGCGCTTGCGTTCCGAGCATGCTTCACGCCCACTTGGACACATCACGGCTAGCCACAGAGAACTGTGGGAGATGTAGTTCGCGGGTGCGGTGTGGACGATTCAATGATTTGTCAGTGTATAATTTCTCAATTGTCACGGCGTGCCCACAGAGATGGCTCGGCCTGCCAGCAGCGGCACGCGTGCCACGCGTTCGCCATCACTGTTCTAGGGTCTCTACTAAAAAATCTATATATAATGTTTGCGGGTTCTAAGTAATTTCCTAGCAAAAAAAAATTATTATAACTTGAAACCAACAAATGTCAGAAAAAGGTTTAGTGTTTAAGTGGTTAAACTTCCCTCATTTACACACCAAAGTGTATTCCTTTGATCTAAAGGACAAATCGTTACAATGTTTATACTTAAGTTCCACTGCTAAAGAATGTTGTAATTCTTGGCAGACTGCCCGTTTTTTTCTTTTTCTTTTCTTTTGACAGCTGTCAGCTTTAGCAGAGCAGAGAGAATTCTCTGCATAGAAAGAATCGGGAAATACTTTGTCAAGAACGCAACGGGGAAAAAATCGCCATAACGATTCTTAGCGATTATTCGTGCAGCTCTAATGTACATGGGATTTTTACATTTTTTTTTATTCTTAATACATTTGCAAAGATTTCAAACAAACTTCTATCATGTTGTCATTATGGGGTATTGTTTGTAGAGTTTTCAGGAAAATAGTGAATTGAATCCATTTTGGAATAAGGCTGTAACATAACAAAATGTGGAAAAAGTGAAGCGCTGTGAATACTTTCCGGTTGCACTGTATACTGTGACCAGAGCCGTATAATGTCATCATAGTCTTTATTCTCCTCCATGTTGGCCATGTAGATTTCCGGTCAACCTCTCCAGGGTTGTCTGCCCCTGACCTGGACCAGAGGCCACCGATAACCATTCTTATCACTACAAACCAACATTTTCTCGCGGTAGCTGATCTAATGCTTAGCACACTGACCTCTAACTTATGGCAAGCACTGTAATCTGTCTCAGTTATTGATTTATTCTCTTAGATAAGATAAAAATATTTTATTTATCGCTGTGTTCAAACACAGTGAAACTTAATTCATTCTGTAAGAGTCACACATTCTCTATAGATAACATCACTGTTTAACCACTTTAAGACTCTTTTTTTAGATTTGTTGTTTACAAGTTAAAAACTGTTTTTTTTGCTAGAAAATTACTTAGAACCCCCAAACATTATACATTTTTTTTTCTAACACCCTAGAGAATAAAATGGCGGTCGTTGCAATACTTTCTGCCACACCGTATTTGCACAGGGGTCTTACAAGCGCACTTTTTAAAAAAAATATATATATTTTTTGAATTAAAAAATAAGACAACAGTAAAGTTAGCCCAATTTTTTTTTTATATTGTGAAAGATAATGTTAAGCCGAGTAAATTGATACCCAACATGTCACACTTCAAAATTGTGCCCGCTGGTGGAATGGCGACAAACTTTTACCCTTAAAAATTTCCATAGGCGACATTTAAAAAATTCTACAGGTTGCATGTTTTGCGTTGCAGAGGAGGTCTAGGGCTAGAATTATTGCTCTCGCTCTACCGATCGCGGTGATACCTCACATGTGTGGTTTGAACACCGTTTTCATATGCGGGTGCTACTCACGTATGCGTTTGCTTCTGCACGCGAGCTCGGTGGGACGGGGCGCGTTTTAAATTTTTTTTTTTCTTCTTTATTTTACCTTTTACTTTTTATTTTATTTTTACACTGTTTTAAAAAAAAAATGTGTCACTTTTATTCCTATTACAAGGAACATCCCTTGTAATCGAAAAAAGCATGACAGGACCTCTTAAATATGAGATCTGGGGTCAAAAAGACCTCAGATTTCATATTTACACTAAAATGAAATTTAAAAAAAAATGTAATTTAAAAAAATAAACAAAATAAATTGGCCCTTTAAGAGCTATGGGCGTAAGTGACGTTTTGACGTCGCTTCCGCCCTGCAGTGTCATGGAGACGGGTGGGGGCCATCTTCCCCTCACTCATCTCCATGTCAGCCCAGGGGACAGACGCTATCGCCTCCGCCACTGCCGATGGCTCTGGTAAGAGGCGGAGGGCACCAGATCGCGGCAGGAGGGGGGCCCCTCTCCCGCCTCCGATAAAAGTGATCTTGCGGCGAAACCGCCGCAGAGACCACTTTTATCTTATACCGGACCGCTGCCCGAACAAGGGGATACCAGCTAGTTGCTGCCATAACAACGATATCCGTCCCCAAAGTAGGGACGTACATCGGCGTGTGGCGGTCCGGAAGTGGTTAAGCAAAGACAAGTTTTTTTTTCCAAATCTGTGCAGTAAACCAGCATGATCCAGTTCCTTTACTTCACCTCTGTGCAGGAGCTTCCTGTAATAAAGACCGGTCACTGCTGCTCTCTCGCCTTGTACAGGGTGACTGGTCTTGTCTCCGCCCCCCTCCTGTAGTTTTTTTGCAGGCAGCCTGTAATAGGTGGAGCCTGCTGGGTCCCTCCCACAACTCTGACCTCTGCTCAGGCTCTGTACAGCACAGATATGTGCAGCCAAGACCAGCAGAATCCCTGTACAGCGCACATTATGTGCTTCATTGAATCTGACCTTCTATAATACACTGTACAGCGAGCACTTTTATGAGATTTAGTGCGTATTCGCATTACATAATCTGACCCTTTGTAATATATGACGCATGCTCTGTGATGTTAACCACATCAACCCCGGAAGATTTACCCCCTTAAAGTGGTTGTAAACCCTTACAGACCACTTTAACCTACAGGTAAGCCTAGATAAAGGCTTACCTGTAGGTGCAAGAAATATCTCCTTAACCTACACGGTTAAGGAAATATTTTCCTAAAAACGGGCACCGATGTCTACGGCGCATGCGCGTCGTAGACAACAGCGCAGGTGCACTGAGCGCACCGTTAGTGAAGGCGATCATGCCGTCACTGACGGTTCCAGCGTGCATGCGCCAGAGTGACGTCATCACAGCTCTGGCCAGTCACAGCGCCGAAGCAGCGATACCCGGGCGTCACTCCGGGTATCATGGCGGCAACGGAGGAGGTGAACGAGGGTCGCTTCGGGGGCTTCAATCTCAGGTAAGTAATTCTTTCAAAAATCAGACAATGTGATGGTCTGGATTTGCTTCCACATTTTGTCTCTCATAGTTGAGGTATACCTATGATGACAATTACAGGCCTCTCTCATCTTTTTAAGTGGGAGAACTTTCACAATTGGTGGCTGACTTTTTTGCCCCACTGTATAATAAGTTTGGAAATTGTAGAGAAACGCTTAAATAATGCATTACAATTTAACTACACCCATTAGATTTCAGACGACTAAAATTAGTTTAGTCTACTAAAATGTACTGAAGATTTATTGGACTAAATGGAACAAAAACTAAAACAATTGCAGAAGATTAAAATGGGACTAAAACTAAAATGCCATTTTAGTCAAAAGACTAAAACTAAATCCAAATTTGCTGCCAAAATTAACACAGCTTTGCACATGCTCAGTTTTCAGTGAGTTTGTAGGCTGAGCATTTCCTCCCTTTCACATCTGAGCAGCCCATGTGACTATAGAGCCCCACATGTGGGTGTATACACAGGGGTAAATGACAGCCCGCTCCTTCCCTCCTCCTCCATCCACACTAACCAACTGGGGGTGGGATATTACATGTAGATTGATGGAGGCTTCACTTCCCTCCTATTCTAAGACACGGGCTGGAGGGGCGTGACACAGCCTGTGACTGACAGAAATCTGCCCACATCATGGTATTTCCACAAAATAATAACGATTTTATTTCAAATATATATTTGTATGACAATTTAACCACTTCAGCCCCAGAAGAATTTACCCCCTTCCTGACCAGAGCACTTTTTGCGATTTGGCACTGCGTCGCTTTAACTGACAATTGCGCGGTCGTGCGACGTTGTACCCAAACAAAACTAACGTCCTTTTTTTCCCACAAACAGAGCTTTCTTTTGGTGGTATTTGATCGCCTCTGCGGTTTTTATTTTTTGCGCTATAAACAAAAAATGAGCGACAATTTTGAAAAAAACGCATTATTTTGTACTTTTTGCTATAAAAAATATCCCCATTTTTTTTTAAAAAAAGCTAATTTTTGTCTCAGTTTAGGCCGATATGTATTCTTCTACATATTTTTGTTAAAAAAAAAAAATCGCAGTAAGCGTATATTGATTGGTTTGCGCAAAAGTTATAGCATCTACAAAATAGGGGATAGATTTACAGCATTTTTATTATTTTTTTTTTTTTTACTAGTAATGGCGGCAATCTGCAGTTTTTATTGTGACTGCGACATTATGGCGTGGCGAACAAGATATTTGGGGGGCACACCCTAAAAGATGCATTAAAGCTGGTGCAGCCATAAGACCATACAACAGAGCAAAATATTACAGCGCACACATGCAAAAAAGACATTTACCTCCAGCAGGGCTAGTTTAAAACACCTAGACAATCTAAAAAATATTAGCAAAAAATATGGGGATTTGGTCACACCATATTCCTATATGGTGCTAAGCCCACTTACTGCGACAAAGTACTCCATGATTAGTGGGTCCTACACTATCCATGGATTGGGAGATCCTGCTTCTCTGAACCATGAGAGCTACACTCTTCTATATGGGAGAACTTTGAGGTCTCCACCCATGACACAAGTGGACACTAATGAGAGGCACTTAATGAAAGAGTGGGGTGCTCCGCACCCAAAGGGATTTGGTCAGAATCCATACAATAAACAAACAAGATATTTGGGGGGCACACCCTAAAAGATGCATGAAAGCTGGTGCAGCCATAGGACCATACAACAGAGCAAAATATTACAGAGCACACATGCAAAAAAGACATTTACCTCGAGCAGTGGCGGACACATCGGACAATTTTGACACATTTTTGGGATCATTGGCATTAATACCGCGATCAATGCTATAAAAATGCATTGATTACTTTAAAGGGGTTAACACTAGGGGGCGATCAAGGGGTTAACTGTGTTCCCTAGGAGGTGATTCTAACTGAAGTGGGAGGGGACTGACTAGAGGAAGTGACGGATCGCTAATAGGAACACACGATCTGTCACTTCTGTCAGAACAGAACAGGAAGTGTGTTTACACACACTCGTCCCTGTTCTGTGTCTCCTGGTCACGATCGCTTGTGGCCGTCGGTCATAGTGACCGTCGGCCACGAGCATCGGCACCCCCCGCTGTGCAGCGGGCGCGGGCGCGCCTGCTATCCGGACCCCGCAAGCGGACATATAGATACGACGGCTCTCGCAGGGGAGCCAACCTGCGGCAGTTGGTCGGGAAGCTGTTAAATTAGTTTATTGATATTATTTTTTTATTTATACTCAGATTTTCCAACGGCTGTTTTTTTTTTTTTTTTTTTGAACATGTGACCAGCAGCAGAGGACTAGAAGCTCCTCCTACTTATGTTTGGGTCACATGACAGCTGTATAGCGATTAGAAAAAATGTAATTGGATGTTCTCTTTTATTGCAATATTTACAGCGCTATCATCCATATACAGGAATAGAAGAAACAATGTAAATTAAACAGAGCGTGTTTAGTATCACTTAAATGTACGATTTTTTGCAAGTCATTCTACATATTTGTCACTTTGTATATTATAATAGCTTGTGGGATGAGTCACGTGATATAGTCCCTTTTGTGGGCATTTCCATTGTAATTATGTAACGCACTCGTTGACTGTTCATCCGGCGGTGATGGTGACGTGGGGACATTTGCTTAGGTAAACACAGATGATCTAAGAACGCCTGATGTGACGGCTGACCATGACATTGTTTAGGTTGGGAACAAAATGACAACACGGAATAGCAGAGCAGAGTTCACCAGATACTACTTTTTCTTTGTTGTTAGAGAAAATCTTTCATCATCTTTATATTTAACTAGTTCAAGCTCTTTGTGTCCCTGCTATGAAAGGGCAGCTGTTCTGAAAATGGTTTGTATGCGGATTATAGGTAAAATTTAGTTTTCTCCATTTAGTGCACCTGGTTCTAAAAGCTTATCTACTGTATGGCCAAAATATAAAATCATTATATTCATTTCTACGGTGGGGAAAATAATTATTTGATTCCCCCCCTGCAGATTTTGTAAGTTTGCCCACTTACAAAGAAATGAAGGGCCTATAATTTTGTATCAGGTGTATTTTAAATGATAGAGACAGAATATCAACCAAAAATCCAGGAAAAACACACGATACAAATGTTATACATTGAATTGCAGTTCAGTGAGTAAAATAAGTATTTCATCCCCAAGCAAAACATGGCAGTAACAGAGGTCAGAAGTTTCTTGTAGTTGGTTACCAGGTTTGCACATACAGTCAGGCCCATGAATATTGGGACATCGACACAATTCTAATCTTTTTGGCTCTATACACCACCACAATGGATTTGAAATGAAACGAACAAGATGTGCTTTAACTGCAGACTTTCAGCTTTAATTTGAGGGTATTTACATCCAAATCAGGTGAACGGTGTAGAAATTACAACAGTTTGTATATGTGCCTCCCACTTTTTAAGGGACCAAACGTAATGGGACAGACTAACAATTATCCATCAAACTTTCACTTTTTAATACTTGGTTGCAAATCCTTTGCAGTCAATTACAGCCTGAAGTCTGGAACGCATAGACATCACCAGACGCTGGGTTTCATCCCTGGTGATGCTCTGCCAGGCCTCTACTGCAACTGTCTTCAGTTCCTGCTTGTTCTTGGGGCATTTTCCCTTCAGTTTTGTCTTAAGCAAGTGAAATGCATGCTCAATCAGATTCAGGTCAGGTGATTGACTTGGCCATTGCATAACATTCCACTTCTTTCCCTTAAACTCTTTGGTTGCTTTCGCAGTATGCTTCGGGTCATTGTTCATCTGCACTGTGAAGCCGTCCAATGAGTTCTGAAGTGTTTTGCTGAATATGAGCAGATAATATTGCCCGAAACACTTCAGAATTCATCCTGCTGCTTTTGTCAGCAGTCACATCATCAATAAATACAAGAGAAAGAGTTCTATTTGCAGCCATACATGCCCACGCCATGGCACTACCACCACCATGCTTCACTGATGAGGTGGTATGCTTTGGATCATGAGCAGTTCCTTTCCTTCTCCATACTCTTCTCTTCCCATCACTCTGGTACAAGTTGATCTTGGTCTCATCTGTCCATAGGATGTTGTTCCAGAACTGTGAAGGCTTTTTTAGATGTTGTTTGGCAAACTCTAATCTGCACTTCCTGTGTTTGAGGCTCACCAATGGTTTACATCTTGTGGTGAACCCTCTGTATTCACTCTGGTGAAGTCTTCTCTTGATTGTTGACTTTGACACACATACACCTACCTCCTGGAGAGTGTTCTTGATCTGGCCAACTGTTGTGAAGGGTGTTTTCTTCACAAGGGAAAGATTTCTTCGGTCATCCACCACAGTTGTTTTCCGTGGTCTTCCGGGTCTTTTGGTGTTGCTGAGCTCAGCGGTGCGTTCTTTCTTTTTAAGGATGTTCCAAACACTTGATTTGGCCACACCTAATGTTTTTGCTATCTCTCTGATGGGTTTGTTTTGTTTTTTCAGCCTAAAGATGGCCTGCTTCACTGATAGTGACAGCTCTTTGGATCTCATATTGAGAGTTGACAGCAACAAATTCCAAATGCAAATAGCACAATTTGAAATTAATTCTGGACCTTTTATCTGCTCCTTGTAAATGGGATAATGAGGGAATAACACACACCTGGCCATGGAACAGCTGAGCAGCCAATTGTCCTATTACTTTTGGTTCCTTAAAAAGTGGGAGGCACATATACAAACTGTTGTAATTCCTACACCATTCACCTGATTTGGATGTAAATACCCTCAAATTAAAGCTGAAAGTCTGCAGTTAAAGCACATCTTGTTCGTTTAATTTCAAATCCATTGTGGTGGTGTATAGAGCCAAAAAGATTAGAATTGTCGATGTCCCAATATTTATGGACCTGACTGTATCTCAGTAGGGATTTTGGTCCACTCTTTTTTTACAGATCTTCTCTAAATCCTTAAAGGTTTTTTGACTGTCTCTTGGTAACTCGAAGTTTCAGCTCCCTCTATACATTTTATATAGTATTAAGGTCTGGAGACTTGCTAAGCCACTCCATGACCTTAATGTGCTTCTTAATGAGCCACTCCTTTGTTGCCTTGGCAGTATGTTTTGGGTCATTGTCATGCTGAAGGACCCATCCAAGACCCATCTTCAGTGTTCTGGCCTGGGACAGAAGGTTCTCATCCAAGATTTTACAATACATGGCCCCGTCCATGGGTCCCTCAATGAGGCAAAGTCGGTCTGTACGTTAAGCAGAGAAACAGCCCCAAAGCATATTGTTTCCACCTCTGTGCTTGACTGTAGGGATGGTGTTCCTAGGGCAAAGTCCACATTTTTCTTCCTCCAAACATGGCGAGTCCCCCTCCTCAAGAAGGCACATGTATAGTCATGCCAATGAATATCTAAATGATTCAGAGAAGGATTGGGAGAAAGTGCTGTGGTCAGATGAGACCCAAATTTAGCTCTTTGGCATTAATTTGACACGCCGTGTTTGGAGGAAGAAAAACTTCCTGAATTAACTGAATTAAAGAGGGTCAGTTTGATTACTACTTCACCATTCAAGGAAAACATTCTTTTTTTTTAATAATAAATACAAGTTTTCCTCTGATTGGGCAAAGTGGACACGCAGGCAGACAGCGTCATGATTTCCACCTCTGACAATGTGAGGAAGCCTTCCTCGGGACAGCATATCACACAGGGCAGTGGTGTGTATTGCACAGGGTACAAGGTTAAGGAGAGGGTAACACAGGGCACAGTGCTCAGCGTTGTACATTGCACACGTCACAACCAAAACTACCTCCAAACCCCCCACCCCAGTACATAGTTCTCCCCCCAATTGCCCCCTTCCCCAGAGCAGAGCCCACCAAATCCCCCCCCCCCCCCCTTTTTCCAGTAGAATACAGATAATGCTTACCTAAAGTTGACTATAGATGGATGGCTTTTTTTTTTTATCCATGCATGGCAAGCATTAGAGCATCATGGAGAAGTCCTCAGTGCCAGCTAGGGTTGAGGCACCCTGAAGGAGTGACTTCTAGGAGACTGATGGTTTCCTCCTCTGTGTCATATAGTAGTGTGGGTTCTGTGTGGCATGCTCTAGGAGGTGCTGTCACTGGTAAACACAGAAGCCAGCAGAGGAAGCAAGTAGAGCAAAAAACTTCCTCTACCGGCTTCTGTGTTTACCAATGATAAGTCGGTTAGTTTTGTGCAGGGGGCAAATGCCAGAAAAAAGCCCCATATATACGGTGCCCTGAAAAAGTATTCACACCCCTTGACATTTTCAACATTTTGTCATGTTACAACCAAAAACTTACATTTCTTTTATTGGGATTTTATGTGATAGACCAGCACAAAGTGGCACATAATTGTGAAGTTGAAGAAAAATTATAAACATTTTTTAACATATTTTTACAAATAAATATGTGAAAAGTGTGGCGTGCATTTGTATTCAGGCCCCCTGAGTAATTACAGTTGCAAGTCATTTGGGGATGTCTCTACCAGCTTTGCACATCTAGGGAGTGAAATTGTTGCCCATTCTTCATTGCAAAATATTTTCAAGTCTTGCCACAGATTCTCAATTAGATTTAGGTCTTGACTTTGCCTGGACCATTCTAAAACATGAATATGTTTTGATCTAAACCATTCCATTGTAGCTCTGGCTGGATGTTTAGGGTTGTTGGCAGACATCCCAACCTACAAAAGCTCATTTCAGGGAGGTGGCAAACTAATTTCAGGGAGGTGACGCTTCCTGCCGGCCCTGACCCCACCCCATTGAAATACACCCTCATCAGTGCCAATTAAATGCAGCTATACCAGTGCCAATTAAATGCAATACATGGTGTGAATGGGACCAAAGTGTTCTTAGTGACACCACATGTAATGAGATCTTTTATTAGCACACAGAAAAAAAAATGAGACTCCTACACACATATATGTTTAATATCATCCTCCAATGACAATGGGAGACCTGAGAAGAAGAATGGCTCCCCAAACATGTACTAAGTCTGATAATATGGGAGCCAACAATGCTGCAATAGAAGTCTCCAGAAGTCTAATGGTCAGAGGTGTATTTCCAAATGCCCTGCAGCACATAAGGTGTCACACACCCTCTGGTCACTATACAACAGGCTCTGAACTATCTCCACAACACACTAATGGAGCTCCCTATTAGTGTACAACACACAGGTGGTGGCTCCAGAAGGTCCCAGCCCCCCCACACACACTTACGGCTCCATGACTCCTCCAATGCTTCCTCAACCTCCCGTTCGCCTTCCTTCAGCTGCCAACTCACTGAGCAACCCAGCCGCTTCCACACATGTGGGTAAGGCGCTCTTCCAGAGGACCAGCCTGTGTCAGTGTGACTCCTCCCTCCTTACACAGTTCTTCCTGGCAAGGGGAGGACATCTGTCATCATCATGGAGGACTCATCATACGCTGGGCAGGTTCGCACTGCCTGTTTACACACAGCTGACTCTCTGTCACACCTGGCTGCACACCCCACCACAATCATCTTATGAAAGAGATCCGATCATCCGCCGCCCGTGAATGGTACAGCCGCGGTGGCCACTCGGGCAGTGAGTGACAGTGCAGGCAGGCTCAGCCGGAAGATTGTGCCGCACTCGCGGGTGTCCGTGAGCCCGCTGTCAAATGTGGGAGACTCCCGCGAGTCACGGGAGACTTGAGATCTCTGTGTTGGCCTGCTGGAAGGTGAACCTCCGTTCCAGTCTCAAGTCTTTTGCAGACTCTAACAGGTTTTCTTCTAAGATTGCCCTGTATTTGGCTCCATCCATCTTCCCACCTCTGACCAGCTTCCCTGTCCCCGCTGAAGAAAACCATCCCCACAATATCATGCTGCTACCACCATATTTCACTGTGGAGATGGTGTGTTTAGGGTGATGTCCAGTGTTAGTTTTCCACCACACATAGCGTTTTGCTTTTAGGCCAAAAAGTTCAATATTGGTCTCATCTGATCAGAGCACCTTCTTCCACATGTTTGCTGTGTCCACCACATGGCTTCTGCCAAACTGCAAACAGGACTTCTTATGGCTTTCTCTCAACAATGGCTTTCTTCTTGCCACTCTTCCATAAAGACCAAATTTGTGAAGTGCATGACTAATAGTTGTCCTGTGGACAGATTGTCCCACCTGAGCTGTGGATCTCTGCAGCTCCTCCAGAATTACCATGGACCTCTTGGCTGCTTCTCTGATTAATGCTCTCCTTGCCCGGCCTGTCAGGTTAGGTGGTTAGCCATGTTTTGGTAGGTTTGCAGTCGTGCCATACTCTTTCCTTTTTTGGATGATGGATTGAACAGTGCTCCGTGAGATATTTAAAACTTGGGATATATTTTTATTTTTTATAACCTAACCCTGCTTTGGGCTGGGTGCACACTAATCCGAATTGGTTGCAGGTTTCCCCGCATCCAATTTGCATGACAGGAGATTGTGACCGGCTCTCAATGGAGCCGGTTCACACATCTCTGGAGTGGCTGCTGAGCGAAGTGCACAGAGGTCCTGTGCGTATTTGGCTCAGTTTCAGGTCCAATTCAGGCAAAAATTTGATTTGTCCATGAAACGGAGAACAGGGACGCACTGGACCCCTGCTGTCAGCCGCATCCATCTGCAGTGTGAACACAGCCTTAAACTTCTCCACAACTTTATCCCTGACCTGTCTGGTGTGTTCATTGGCCTTCATGATGCTGTTTATTCACAAAGGTTATCTAAGAAACCTACTGAGATTAAATTACACACAGGTGGACTCTATTTACAAATTAGACTTCTGAAGGCAATTGGTTAACTAGATTTTAGTTAGAGGTATCAGAGTAAGGGGGGCTGAATACAAATGCACGCCACACTTTTCAGATATCTATTTGTAAAAAAATTTGAAAACCATTGATCATTTTCCTTCCACTTCACAATTATGTGCCACTTTGTGTTGGTCTATCACATAAAATCCCAATAAAATACATTTACGTTTTTGGTTGTAACATCACAAAATGTGGAAATTTCAAGGGGTGTGAATACTTTTTCAAGGCACTGTATCAATAAATCCTGACAAAGGTTTTAACCTTCTTTAATCTATTAGAAATGTAAAGATGCCTATGGCCCTTTTTGGGGGGAATTTTTGCTCACATTCTGTACTTTTTAACATCCATCAAATAGACAGGAAGTGGGGCGAAATCTCCCAGATGGAAACACCATCAATAAGGTGACAGAATTTGCATGCCATCCACATTCTTATACAATCATTTAAAAAAGCCTTGGCAAGGGTTTGACCTTCAGGCCTCATGCACACTGGAAGTTTTTGAACAATTTTACAGCTGCTGTTTTTGGCTTCAGACATTTTTTTCTACAGTCAATAAACTCCCCAGCATATTATCCTGTGTGTCCATGCATTGGCTGTTATCAACTGTTTTTAGCTGGGGTGTTTCTTTGGCTGAAAAAAAAAAAAAAAGTGTGCGTCCTGAGAGGTGTCTTTCAGCTGTAAAAACGCAGATAAACGCTCAAAAGCGCGGCTCACCAGCGTTTTTTTAACGTTTCTGATCCCATTAAAAAAAAAAAAACGCTAATGCTAAAAATTGCTGAAAAACGCTAAAAAAAACCACTAAAAACTTTATTGCAAAAACATTGAAAAACTTTGAAAAACTCACTGCAAAGCTACTGGAATTTTTATAATGTTATTATAAAGTCCAGAGTGCATGAGGCCTTAACCACAGATTACTACCACAATGCTAAGCATTAAGAATATCCACAATTAAACTTTGTGATATAAAATATTTGCATATTTGTCATTTTTCTCTAATCTATTTCAGATAAAGATTTCAGAAGAACTTTCCATTTCCTCATTTTAAAACTTTGATCAGATATTTTCACCCAACAGACAAATAAGTGGAGATATCTCCTGTCTGTGAGTCATTCATAGATTTCTTTTTTATGTTGTACAGGCCACACATTTTTTTAGCAATTCTAAAAACATTCCATGAGTTTTTGATGACAAAATGATGGCAAGGGATTGAATGCTAAACAGCAATCTTCCACCTGTAGTATTGACTAGGAATGAGGTTTTAGGTTCCACCATGGGGTTCACCTGCTACCATGGGTTCACGGCAAATCTTGCAGGTTTGAGATTTGAAGTCCCATGTGTCACAGCTAAAACTAACTAAATAAAGCCATTCTATAAACTAAAATGAATCAGATTGGGATGCTGCTGCTATATGTGAGCCAAGATAATAATGAATGACACAACATTGATTCCAAAACTAAATGTGTACTGTTATGCCGCGTACACACGATCGGACCTTTTGACAACAAACATGCAAATTGGCTGTTTTGGAGCAACATCCGACCGTGTGTACGCTCCATCGGACAAACTTTCGGTTTTCATCGGACAAATGTTGGCTGTGCGAACAGACAAACTTGGCAGCAGCAAAAGTCCTATGTCGGCAAGTCCGATTGTGTGTACACAAAACCATCGGACTTTAGTACAAAGTACAAACACGCATGCTCAGCACCAATGCAAAAGATCAGACAACAATACAGAAGTTGACCAAAGGGTGGCGTCGGACTTTTGTTGGCTGTGCGAACGCACAAACTTCCCGGCAACAAAAGTCTGATGGATCAAAGTCCGATCGTGTGTACACAAAACCATCGGACTTTTGTATAAACTACAGTACGCAGCCGCGAGAATGTTTCCAGCACGATCCCATCACGCTGGTTCTCGGCGACGGGGTACTGTACATCTCGCGCTGGCTGCAATAGGAAAAACACATTTTCCTATTGCGGCAAGCGCGAGAGGGAATTCCCCTCTGGGAGCATACCAGGCCCTTAGGTCTGAAAAATGATGCTGAAAATCAATTAAATCCGAAGATTACAGAGCGTCTGCGTGTGACAGTGACAGGTAGGTGGTGAGTATTGAACTTCTTTTTAATTTTATCTGATTCTGGTCACTAGAATTATTTTTAGGTGGAGTTGGATGTTAACCACTTGACAACTGGACACTTAAACCCCCTTCCTAACCAGACCAATTTTCAGCTTTCGGTGCTCTCATATTTTGAATGACAATTACTCATACAACACTGTACTGTATATTTTGTCCTTTTTTTCACACAAATAGAGCTTTCTTTTGGTGGTATTTAATCACCACTGGGTTTTTTATTTTTTGCGCTATAAATCAAAAAAGACTGAAAATTTGGTTAAAAAAAAATAAAATCTTTGTTTCTGTTAAAATTTATTGCAGAGTATTGGCGAGTATTGGCAGAGTATTGGCGAGTATTGGCAGAGTATTGCAGAATATTGCAGAGTATTGCACATTATTGCAGAATATTGCACAGTATGGGCACAGAGCAGCGCTGCTAAAAACGATCCCTCCCCCTCTCCCGCACTGTACAGATCGGTACAGAGAGGGGAGGGAGGAACCGGAGTCATGACATGACGCTGGTTTGTTTACAAGTGATCACTCCGTCATTTGACGGAGAGATCACGTGGTAAACGGCTGCTACGAGCAGCCATTTACCGCGATCCGTGATGCGACGGGTCTTCCGGACCTGCTTGTCACGGATGCTTGCAGGAGCGCGCTCCAGGGGGCGCGCAAGAGCAACATTCTGGGAGGACGTCCATGGACGCCCACCCAGAATAAGCCGACCACGCTGTAGCCGTCTTTCGGGTATGGCCCGGTCGGCAAGTGGTTAAATATGTTAATTCATGGACTTGTAATTTTGGTATTTCTTCAACTTTTATTTGCTGTATGTTCATCAGTGACTCAAATGCACAGAATCAGACACATGCAACTAGCAATTCTAGGAGGGTAGCAATACCAGTCTATGAGGTCAATTCACTAAGAGTTAAATAATGCTGAAAAAAATGCAGTAAAATAAGGAATTCAGAAACAATTGTTCAAATTTTCACATGCAATAGAGGAAATCCGGATAGCCGCACTCCAGTGAAAAATGTCTTTATTGAATAAAATCAGTCCATACAGCAATCAAGGATAGTGGATAAATCAGCTGACGCGTTTCACACCCTTTACTGGTGCTTAGTCATAGCTGAAGGTACATGTCTAAAAAACATATATATGTACACAAATAATATTCAAAGATTGAGCCTATCTGCATTGAACCTACAGATGTAACCATTGAAAAATTCAAAAAGACAATCAGGGCAGCTGAAGCAATTTCACCAAAGGAGGGGTGCAGCCACAACGCCCTGTAACCCTTGGTATGCCAAAAGATGCTCACTCTTACCAAAAAAGTTTTAAAAATTGTATAAAAATTTATAAATGGTGTGTAGAGGAGCATAAAGAAGCTAAACCAAAGTATATACATGTCAAAGAAAATGTATATATAAGAGAAATGGTGTGTACAGTGGGGACGGAAAGTATTCAGACCCCCTTAAATTTTTCACTCTTTGTTATATTGCAGCCATTTGCTAAAATCATTTAAGTTCATTTTTTTTTTATGTACACACAGCACCCCATATTGACAGAAAAACACAGAATTGTTGAAATTTTTTTCAGGTTTATTAAAAAAGAAAAACTGAAATATCACATGGTCCTAAGTATTCAGACCCTTTGCTCAGTATTAAGTAGAAGCACCCTTTTGATCTAATACAGCCATGAGTCTTTTTGGGAAAGATACAACAAGTTTTTCACACCTGGATTCGGGGATCCTCTGTCATTCCTCCTTGCAGATCCTCTCCAGTTCTGTCAGGTTGGATGGTAAACGTTGGTGGACAGCCATTTTTAGGTCTCTAAAGAGATGCTCAATTGGGTTTAAGTCAGGGCTCTGGCTGGGCCATTCAAGAACAGTCATTGAGTTGTTGTGAAGTCACTCCTTCGTTATTTTAACTGTGTGCTTAGGGTCATTGTCTTGTTGGAAGGTAAACCTTAGGCCCAGTCTGAGGTCCTGAGCACTCTGGAGAAGGTTTTCGTCCAGGATATCCCTGTATTTGGCCGCATTCATCTTTCCCTCGATTGCAACCAGTCGTCCTGTCCCTGCAGCTGAAAAACACCCCCACAGCATGATGCTACCACCGCCATGCTTCACTGTTGGGACTGTATTGGACAGGTGATGAGCAGTGCCTGGTTTTCTCCACACATACCGCTTAGAATTAAGGCCAAAAAGTTTTTTCTTGGTCTCATCAGACCAGATAATCTTATTTCTCACCATCTTGGAGTCCTTCAGGTGTTTTTTTTAGAAAACTCCATGCAGGCTTTCATGTATCTTGCACTGAGGAGAGGCTTCTGTTGGGCCACTCTGCCATAAAGCCCCGACTGGGGGAGGGCTGCAGTGATGGTTGACTTTCTACAACTTTCTCCCATCTCCCAACTGCATCTCTGGAGCTCAGCCACAGTGATCTTTGGGTTCTTCTTTACCTCTCTTACCAAGGCTCTTCTCCCCCAATAGCTCAGTTTGGCTGGACGGCCAGCTCTAGGAAGGGTTCTGATCGTCCCAAATGTCTTCCATTTAAGGATTATGGAGGCCACTGTGCTCTTAGGAACATTAAGTGTAGCAGAATTTTTTTTGTAACCTTGGCCAGATCTGTGCCTTGCCACAATTCTGTCTCTGAGCTCTTCAGGCAGTTCATTTGACCTCATGATTATCATTTGCTCTGACATGCACTGTGAGTTGTAAGGTCTTGTATAGACAGGTGTGTGGCTTTCCTAATCAAGTCCAATCAGTATAATCAAACACAGCTGGACTCAAATGAAGGTGTAGAACCATCTCAAGGATGATCACAAGAAATGGACAGCATCTGAGTTAAATATATGAGTGTCACAGCAAAGGGTCTGAATACTTAGGACCATGTGATATTTCAGTTTTTCCTTTTTAATAAATCTGCAAAAATGTCAACAATTCTGTGTTTTTCTGTCAATATGGGGTGCTGTGTGTACATTAATGAGGAAAAAAAACGAACTTAAATGATTTTAGCAAATGGCTGCAATATAAGAAAGAGTGAAAAATGTAAGGGGGTCTGAATACTTTCCGTCCCCACTGTATATACACAGTATCTCACAAAAGTGAGTACACCCCTCAGATTTTTGTAAATATTTTATTACCCGTATATACTCGAGTATAAGTCGTTCCGAGTATAAGTCGAGGCCCTAATTTACTACAAAAAAATGGGAAAAACTTATTGACCCGAGTATAAGACGAGGGTGAGAAATGCACAGCTACTGTAAGTGGAAAAGAGGGTCAACAATGCCCATTTGCAGCATCACTGTGCCCATTTGCATGCCTCACTGTGCCCATTTGCAGCCATAGGTCCCCTGAACTTCAAACTTGGTAGTTAAGGGTTCCTAGATGCCCCCTAGCTGCAGCCAAAATTTGGGGTCTCTGAACCCAAAGGGTCCTGAAATGACATTGCTGCAGATGGACACAGTTGACCGAATTTGGGGCCCCGTATCTCGGGGCCACTTAGTCCTAGGAACCCCAAATTTGGTGTGCAAACCCAGTGGAACTAGCACCATAAAATTTTCAAAGCTGGGGTTTCTAGCACTAAGTGGCCCCGAGATACAGGGCCCCAAATATCAGTTCAGAAAATGTCAAGCACTTTTCTGCAGCAGAGAATGACATTTTCCGAACCAGTTTTGGGGCCCCGTATCTCAGGGCCACTTGGTGCTAGGAACTTCATCTTTGGATATGTTGTGGTACCAGTTCCACTAGGTTTGCACACCAAATTTGGGGTTCTTAGCACCAAGTGGCCCTGAGATATGGGGCCCCAAATTCGGTTCAGAAAATGTCAAGCACTTTTCTTCAGCAGAGAATGACATTTTCTGAACCGATTTTGGGGCCCCGTATCTCGGGGCCACTTAGTGCTAGGAACTTCATCTTTTGATATGTTGTGGTACCAGTTCCACTGGGTTTGCACACCAAATTTGGGGTTCCTAGCACCAAGTGGCCCTGAGATACGGGGCCCTAAATTCAGTTCGGAAAATAAAATTATTTGCTGCAGAAAAGTGCTTGACTCAAGTATAAGTCGAGGGGGGCACTTTCAGCACAAAAAAATGTGCTGAAAAATTCGACTTATACTCGAGTATATACGGTATATATTTTCATGTGACAACATTGAAGAAATGACACTTTGCTACAACATAAAGTAGTGAGTATACAGCTTGTTTAACAGTTTAAATTTGCTGTCCCCTCAAAATAACTCAACACACAGCCATTAATGTCTAAACCGCTGGCAACAAAAGTGAGTACACCCCTAAGTGAAAATCTCCAAATTGGGCCCAAAGTGTCAATATTTTGTGTGGCCACCATTATTTTCCAGCACTGCCTTAACCCTTTTGGAGTTCACCAGAGCTTCACAGGTTGCCACTGGAGTCCTCTTCCACTCCTCCATGACGACATCACGGAGCTGGTGGATGTTAGAGACCTTGCACTCCTCCACCTTCCATTTGAAGATGCCCCACAGATGCTCAATAGGGTTTAGGTCTGGAGAAATGCTTGGCCAGTCCATCACCTTTACCCTCAGCTTCTTTAGCAAGGCAGTGGTCATCTTGGAGGTGTGTTTGGGGTTGTTATCATGTTGTTTTTTATTTATTTGTTTTTGTTCTGTTTTATACAACTTTGATGTGTTCTTGGCTTGTTGGGAGATGTTGTTTTTTTTCAAAAAAAAAAATTTTTCACTGGAGTGCAGCTGTCCGGATTTCCTGTATTGCATGTGCTCTATACACAGAGCCATCACCCAGGCTGTGCGATGGAGGTGAGGTCTTGGTATTTGTACCTGGAGCAGTATACACCTTTCTTCCGTTCAAATGTTCAATTCACTAAGAATTGTGCAGTAGATAACTACTGCGATAAAGTTTCCATAATGCTGTAATTACCACATATTTTCATGCAGTAATTTATCATGGTTCCTCACTGACAGCTGAATGTAAAGAAAAATGTCAACAGTAATAGAAAAGTTTGTGGGTAAATCCGCGCACCGGATGCAAGTACAAGAAAATTTGAAAAATGAACTGCTGCCCCTACAGATACACTATCACCTAGGGGAAGTATACTAGAGCTAATTGAGATAGAATGTAGGTGTGGTAAAAGGTATTTGGTTTACACCTATTATAATGATCCTGCTGTGTTGCACCCACTGCAGTATGCAAAACGGATCCGAAATGTGTGAAAGAATCTAGTAAAAGTGTGCAAAAAGGATATGCAAAAGGATATTCCTGGCAGTAAGTGCCAATTTCAGTATATCCACGCTCTGCAAGGTACAATGCCTGCTTCTGAGTTGCACCCTCTGCAGTTGCAAGACAGGTACCAAAAATAGTGAAAGAAACAAAAAAAGTATGCAGAAATATCCTAGCGGAAAGTGCCAATCTCAGTATATACACCCTCTGCAGGGTGTGATACCTTTTATGAAGTTGTGCTAATATTCAGAAACATTAACCCTCTGCTGGATACCACCCAATCGGGAAAATTTTTTTTTTGAAAACTAATTTGTGAGTCGGGGTGATGGGATCCAAGAAATAAATGTTAGGAAGCAGCAATTCTGTTGTTAATATGCTGATGTGCTACACCCTCTGCATAAAATCGGTGCCTATACTATGAAAAAAAACCTGTGTGCATGTGTGACACATTGAAATAAAAATGAATATAAAGTTAAAATGAAAAATGAACTAAATGTGACCTAGTTCAAATGAGTGTAATAAGGGATGTGTTACACCCTCTGGCGGGTGCTAAACAAAATAAATCTTAACAATAGATGAAAAACAATATGTCTAACCCAAAGGGGTTAAAACTGGTGATATGGTGATGACCGTGGACTGAATATATCCTAATTCAGATAAGTGTAATTTGGGATTTGTTACACCCTCTGGCAGGTGCTAAACAAAATTAATTTTACCAATAAATGAAAACAATATGTTTAACCCAAAGGGGTTAAACCTGGTGATATGCAGAGGATTTCTCAACCAGGTTGATATATACTTTGAGATGCTGCCCCAGGCGTTTCCAATGGACAGAAGCAGAAGGTTTCTGACAGTAGGCGAAGGCCATGAATTCAGAAAATGCAGTCAATCCACTTGTTGGTAATATTTTTTCCAGAATGGATGAGCACGATCACCGCATGGATCAGTTTGCCATAGCGTTACAAATGCTGCTGAGTCACACGGCTCACCTGGAATTTCCCACTGTGGCTGCTCCGGCACAACCTGTGTTGCAGGCCGTCCCTGCTGTTGTTCTTTGTGCAGGCACCCGCTTCGAGTATTACCTTTACTTTCAAAGTATTTATTGGATTTTTCAACAACAATAAGTAAGTTGTACAGTCAATGAATCATCAATGTACATTGGACATAACACATACAGTTAGACCCCAGTGGGGTAGGTATTTCAAAAAGAGGAGGAATCACAAACGAAATCCATAAAATAAAATAAACCAATAATAGGTGTGAGGGGTTAGGTTCCGGCCTGTGGTTTTAACAGAAAATCCGAAAGAACAACACCGTTTACCATAAGAAAAGAGCTATGGAGAGGATAAAACCCTAGGCTTTCCCTGGGGTAGGAGTAGGAGGCCAGAGGGATTCCGTCGGCACCCCAAAAGGGAACTCGCTGTGACCGGCGAAACCTCCCACAGCCCCCCCCCAACCGCCCAGTAAACATTGCTGAAAAGTGAATATCCATATAGTGAAACAACATCATATTACTTGAACCCCTTATAACAGGAACCTACATGGATCAAGAGTGACTCTAAGATCAACAAACTGTCTGTGATTCGAAACTTTAAGACAAGTAATAAGCAAGAAAGAGAAGAGTGTGAAAAGGAGAGGGGAAGGGGAAGGAGAAGGAAGAGAGGAAAGGGAGCCACCCGCGGGGGGATGTCCCACAACCCCGTAACATCAAGCTGAGTTATGGTTTCGAGTATTACCTTTATAAGAGGTATGCCTGATTCCGATCCGCTTCCCCAGTGATTTGGGGGTGATCCAGTCCAATGCAGAGGGTTTCTCAACCAGGTTGAGATATACTTTGAGATGCTGCCCCAGGCGTTTCCCACAGACAGAAACAAAGTAGGTTTTGTGATATCTTTGTTTTCTGAGAGAGCCTTGGCCTGGGCAAACCCTCTATGAGAGACGCAAAAACCTGTTGTCTTGAGTTACCCTGAGTTTGTGGCTTCATTCAAAAGACGTTCCGCTTCTGCTGCCAAGTGCCTCATGTCCATCAAACAGAGTACGAGAACTGTTGCCGATTACGCCATTGAATTCCGTACTCTGGCAGCAGAGGTTGCGTGGAACAATGAGGCCCTCATGGCTGCTTTTTCTCATGGTCTCTCGGATACCATCAAGGATGAGACAACAGCCCGAGATATACCCACTGAGCTGGAGAGGTTGATCACGTTTGCCATCCTCATTGACTCCAGACTCAGAGAAAGACTCTCTTTTAAGGAGCGCTTGCGGAAGCCTCCTGTACATTTGTCAACGAGCTTTGCACTCCCACCCTTCCCTCTCTCACCTCCCATGCCTCCTGGTACCGAGTCGGTCAGTGAAGGTAAACCTATGCACTTGGGTTTCACGTGTCTCTCTCGATGAGAGAACCTTTAGGAGGAGGGAGAGATTGTGCCTTTATTGTGGCCAGGCAGGCTGATTGCCGTTCTCCCTCCGTACTGAAGGATCAGCGGTTCCCGGCAGACATCGAGTCCGCAGTACCCACGGTGTATAATCACAGTGGGAGCGGGCCACTGGTGGAGCACGTGTGTGACCCAGACCCGGAAGTATTGGATCACGTAGTAGGTAAGTGATCTGGCATAGAGCAGCCACCCTGCCGCAGTATATGTACGGTGGGTAGTCCGCAAGTGGTTAATACAGGGAACGCATTATAGTAAAAAAACCTTTAGTCTTTACAACTGCTTTAACTTCGAAAACCTTTTAGATGTCCTCCTCAGGAAGCAGAACATACAGAGCTATGGGAATTGTTAGGGAATAAAAATCACACATATAGGCTGAACAATGTGGACCTGTGTCTATTTTCAACGTTATAAACCATATATGTTGTAGATATTATTCTTTTTTTTTTTTCTTTTTTTTTTAGAAAGAAATCAAAACATAAAACAGTCACAGCTCTGAACATTGCTTGGACATACCCTTGATATCTCTCTGGCAAGGATTCCATGTGCTCATAGTCATTTTACCAAATAACCAAGACAAATGTCCTATAAAATCCAATAAACTCATGAATTTGCTGACATGACGCATGCAGACATGTGAGGATCAGATGACCTTGGAGGTTTTGCTTGTTTCCTTGTCTTCCAATGACAGAGTCACATGAAAGGTCCCGATAGCTATAATTGGGTTATAGTCATAAAGATCTCACATGTCTAAAGCGAAGTTTTATCAAATATGCTCAAAATTCTGAGCCTTTATAGAAAAATCATCTGGCCTTCTATGAAGATAGAAGACCAATCATTATTTCCTGTTGTGGTTATTTGGGTTTCCTCATTTTGGCTTTTTGTAAAAAAATTGATAAAAAATAAAAGGTCTATTTACATTTGAGCGGTAACACACGTGCATCATGTTGTGTGTTCATGTGGATTGCATTAAAGTGGTTGTTAACCTTTACATATACCCAGTGAAGTGACTGGCCCCAGTTGATACACACAGATGAACCAAATCCTATAGACAGTTGTACCTGTTTGTCTACAGCCTTCTTTCCCCTACATCAATTCAAAGTGTAGAATTTACACAGGATCTCTCAGCTCTGAAAAGCAGGGGGCAGAGAGCTGAAGTTACATCAGTGAGGAGAGCTCTGAGAGCTGATTGGAGGGAAAAGAACACACACACACCCCTCCACACAGGAACAGAGCTGAGGTTGTCAATCAGCTGGAGTTCGCTCCCCTGTCACCATTTTTCTCTTGATGTCAGGAAAACTTGTCAGAAGTGACTCAGAAGTGACTCATGCTGATAACAGAGGAACAGCAGCATATAGAAATGACACTTAGTGCTCTGGATTGAGAAAAGCACACACTATAGAGGGATATGCCTTGTTCATATTTCATGTCTGAGGTTTACAACCACGTTAACCTCTTAACGACCACTCTATAGCCAGCACAGTCGAACATTGCCAGGAGGGTGTCAAATGATGTCCTCCCGTGATCGCGCTTTCTGCGCCCCCCCCCCCCTCGCGGTGCGCATCGGCAGGGTTTTGTCATAAGCAGTGTCCTTCGAACACAGCTTATCACAGATTGGGGTAAACAGCCAATCACAGCGGCTCTTTACCATGTGACCACCTGTGTCCAGTCAAGCTGATCACAGTATAAACAGGATTTACCAGTTATCGGCAATCCTCTCCTCACCCTGACAGCGCAATGCTTGTCAGTGCCCACCAGTGATGCCTGTCAGTGCCACATATCAAGCACATCTATCAGTGCCCATCAATGCCTCCTCATCAGTGCCGCCTTATCAGTGCCCATTAGTGCAGCCTATCAGTGCTCACCAGTAGAGCCTCATCAGTACACATCAGTGCTTTCTCATCACTACACATTAGTGCTTCTTCATCAGTGCCCATCAGTGCTGCCTCATCAGTGCCACCTCATCAGTACCCATCAGTGAAGGAGAAAAATTACTTATTTACAAAATTTTATAACAGAAACTTTTTTTTCCCTAAAACTTTTGATCTTTTTTTGTTTGTTTATCAAAAAAGAAAACATCCAGTGGCGATCAAATACCACCAAAAGAAAGCTCTATCTGTCTCAAAAAATGATAAAAAATTTCACGTGGGTGCAATGTTGCATTACTGTGCAATTGCGACTCAAAGTGCGACAGCGCTGAAAGCTGAAAATTGGCCTGGGCAGGAAGGGGGTAAAAGTGTCCAGTAGGCAAGTGGTTAAAGGACAAATACACCCTTTGCTAAAAAAATTATAAATGCACTCTCACTGATTTAAAAAAAAAAAAAATATATATATATATATATATATATATATATATATATATAATTTTTTTTTTTGCATTGGAACCCAAAAAGTTTTGTAACATGAAACATGGTCAGAAACGTGGAATTAGCCTTTACAGCAGCCTATTGAAAATAACGGATTGCCAACACCCCAAAACATCCCAAACATTGGATGTGTTACAAAATGTTTGCCATAAATGACTATGGTGCATTGCTATTTATTGCAAGTTTTGGAAACTCATGTGTGTTGCCTTAGTACCGTAGGGTGTTACAGCAAGCAAAATACTTTCTTGTATTAAAAGTATGGACTGCAAAAAGAGAGACATAATTTTGCTCCCGTACAAGTCATTAGTAAGACCTCATCTGGAATACAGTATACAGTTCAGTTTTGGGCACCAGTTCACAAAAAGGATATCGGGGAACTGGAGAAAGTGCAGAGAAGAGCAACCAAACTGATAAGAGGCATGGAGGATCTCAGCTATGAGGAAAGATTAGAGGAACTGAATCTATTCTCTCTTGAGAAGAGGAGATTCACAGGGGATTTGATCACCATATATAAATACGTAGGTGGACCATAGTGTGAATTTGGTGTTGAGTTTAGGAAAAAAACAGCCGCACTTCCAGCTCTTCTTGCAGTATTTAACAACTTCAATGCCGGCACTTTTACCCCCTTCCTGCCCAGGCCAATTTTCTGATTTTGCACCTTGATTGACAATCGGATGATCATGCAACACTGTATACAAACTACATTTTTATCATTTTGTTCACACAACTAGAGCTTTCTTTTGGTGGTATTTAATCACCACTGCTTTTTTTATTTTTTGCTAAATGAAAAAAAGACTGCATTTTTTTTATTGTTTCTGTTATAAATAACTAAATTAATTTAGCAAATTAAAAATTGTTTTTTTAATAAATTTAGGCCAAAATGTATTCTGCTACGTTTCTTTGGTGAAAAAAATCCAAATCAGTGTATATTATTTAGTCTGTAGGAAAGTTATAGAGTCCACAAACTATTGTATATATCTGAAAATGGATCAATCCTGAAGTACTGATGGCCTATCTCATTTCGTAAGGCCCAAAAAATGTCAGGGCAGAACAGATATCCCCCAAATTACCCCTTTTGGAAAGTCCAAGGCATTTAGTAAGTTTTTTGAAGTTGTAATTTTTTTCATAAGTTTTTGGGAGAATTAACCACTTGCCGACCGCCTACCGCATATATACTGCGGCAGAGCGGCACGGGCAGGCAAAATCACGTACCCGTACGTGATCTGCCTCCCGCGGGCGGGGGGTCCGATCGGACCCCCCCCCGGTGCCATCGGCGGTCGGCATCTGACTGGGAGCGTCGGGAGGCGAGGGGGAGACCATCCGATCGTGGCCCCCCCCTCGCGATCGCTCCCAGCCAATGGGAATCCTCCTCTGCCTGTGTGTCGTTTCACACAGGCAGAGGATGTGATGTCATCTCTCCCCGGTCTGGCAGTTTCCGTTCCAGCGCCGAGGAGAGATGACAAGTGAGTGCACAACACACACACACACACAGTAGAACATGCCAGGCATACTTTACACCCCCGATCCCCCCCCGATCGCCCCCCGATCCCCCCCCCCAATCACCCCCCCCCCTGTCACAAACTGACATTAGCAGTATTTTTTTTTTTTTTTTTTTCTGATTACTGCATAGTGTCAGTTTGTGACAGTTAGTGTTAGGGCAGATAGTATTACCCCCCTTTAGGTCTAGGATACCCCCCTAACCCCCCCTAATAAAGTTTTAACCCCTTGATCACCCCCTGTCACCAGTGTCGCTAAGCGATCATTTTTCTGATCGCTGTATTAGTGTCGCTGGTGACGCCAGTTAGGAACGTAAATATTTAGGTTCGCCGTCAGCGTTTTATAGCGACAGGGACCCCCATATACTACCTAATAAATGTTTTAACCCCTTGATTGCCCCCTAGTTAACCCTTTCACCACTGATCACCGTATAACCGTTACGGGTGACGCTGGTTAGTTCGTTTATTTTTTATAGTGTCAGGGCACCCGCCGTTTATTACAGAATAAAGGTTTAGCCCCCTGATCGCCCGGCGGTGATATGCGTCGCCCCAGGCAGCGTCAGATTAGCGCCAGTACCGCGAACACCCACGCACGCAGCATATGCCTCCCTTAGTGGTATAGTATCTGATCGGATCAATATCTGATCCGATCAGATCTATACTAGCGTCCCCAGCAGTTTAGGGTTCCCGAAAACGCAGTGTTAGCGGGATCAGCCCAGATACCCGCTAGCACCTGCGTTTTGCCCCTCCGCCCAGCCCAGCCCAGCCCACCCAAGTGCAGTATCGATCGATCACTGTCACTTACAAAACACTAAACGCATAACTGCAGCGTTCGCAGAGTCAGGCCTGATCCCTGCGATCGCTAACAGTTTTTTTGGTAGCGTTTTGGTGAACTGGCAAGCACCAGCCCCAGGCAGCGTCAGGTTAGCGCCAGTACCGCTAACACCCACGCACGCACCGTATACCTCCCTTAGTGGTATAGTATCTGATCGGATCAATATCTGATCCGATCAAATCTATACTAGCGTCCCCAGCAGTTTAGGGTTCCCAAAAACGCAGTGTTAGCGGGATCAGCCCAGATACCCGCTAGCACCTGCGTTTTGCCCCTCCGCCCGGCCCAGCCCAGCCCACCCAAGTGCAGTATCGATCGATCACTGTCACTTACAAGGCACTAAACGCATAACTGCAGCGTTCGCAGAGTCAGGCCTGATCCCTGCGATCGCTAACAGTTTTTTTGGTAGCGTTTTGGTGAACTGGCAAGCACCAGCCCCAGGCAGCGTCAGATTAGCGCCAGTACCGCTAACACCCACGCACGCAGCATACGCCTCCCTTAGTGGTATAGTATCTGATCGGATCAATATCTGATCTGATCAGATCTATACTAGCGTCCCCAGCAGTTTAGGGTTCCCAAAAACGCAGTGTTAGCGGGATCAGCCCAGATACCTGCTAGCACCTGCGTTTTGCCCCTCCGCCCGGCCCGGCCCAGCCCACCCAAGTGCAGTATCGATCGATCACTGTCACTTACAAAACACTAAACGCATAACTGCAGCGTTCGCAGAGTCAGGCCGGATCCCTGTGATCGCTAACAGTTTTTTTTGTAGCGTTTTGGTGAACTGGCAAGCGCCAGCGGCCTAGTACACCCCGGTCGTAGTCAAACCAGCACTGCAGTAACACGTGGTGACGTGGCGAGTCCCATAAGTGCAGTTGAAGCTGGTGAGGTGGCAAGCACAAGTAGTGTCCCGCTGCCACCAAAAAGACAAACACAGGCCCGTCGTGCCCATAATGCCCTTCCTGCTGCATTCGCCAATCCTAATTGGGAACCCACCGCTTCTGCAGCGCCCGTACTTCCCCCATTCACATCCCCAACCAAATGCAGTCGGCTGCATGAGAGGCATTTTTATGTCCTCCCGAGTACCCCTACCCAACGAACCCCCCCAAAAAAGATGTCGTGTCTGCAGAAAGCGCGGATATAGGCGTGACACCCGCTATTATTGTCCCTCCTGTCCTGATAATCCTGGTCTTTGCATTGGTGAATGTTTTGAACGCTACCATGCACTAGTTGAGTATTAGCGTAGGGTACAGCATTGCACAGACTAGGCACACTTTCACAGGGTCTCCCGAGATGCCATCGCATTTTGAGAGACCCGAACCTGGAACCGGTTACAGTTATAAAAGTTAGTTACAAAAAAAAGTGTAAAAAAAAAAAAAAACACAAACAAAAATATAAAATAAAAATAGTTGTCGTTTTATTGTTCTCTCTCTCTCTATTCTCTCTCTATTGTTCTGCTCTTTTTTACTGTATTCTATTCTGCAATGTTTTATTGTTATTATGTTTTATCATGTTTGTTTTTCAGGTATGTAATTATTTATACTTTACCGTTTACTGTGCTTTATTGTTAACCTTTTTTTGTCTTCAGGTATGCCATTCACGACTTTGAGTGGTTATACCAGAATGATGCCTGCAGGTTTAGGTATCATCTTGGTATCATTCTTTTCAGCCAGCGGTCGGCTTTCATGTAAAAGCAATCCTAGTGGCTAATTAGCCTCTAGACTGCTTTTACAAGCAGTGGGAGGGAATGCCCCCCCCCCCAACATCTTCCGTGTTTTTCTCTGGCTCTCCTGTCTCAACAGGGAACCTGAAAATGCAGCCGGTGATTCAGCCAGCTGACCATAGAGCTGATCAGAGACCAGAGTGGCTCCAAACATCTCTATGACCTAAGAAACCGGAAGCTACGAGCATTTTATGACGTAGATTTCGCCGGATGTAAACAGCGCCATTGGGAAATTGGGAAAGCATTTTATCACACCGATCTTGGTGTGATCAGATGCTTTGAGGGCAGAGGAGAAATCTAGGGTCTAATAGACCCCAATTTTTGCAAAAAAGAGTACCTGTCACTACCTATTGCTATCATAGGGGATATTTACATTCCCTGAGATAACAATAAAAATGATTTAAAAAAAAAAAAAATGAAAGGAACAGTTTAAAAATAAGATAAAAAAATAATAATAATAAAGAGAAAAAAAAAAAAAAAAAAAAAAGCACCCCTGTCCCCCCTGCTCTCGCGCTAAGGTGAACGCAAGCGTTGGTCTGGCGTCAAATGTAAACAGCAATTGCACCATGCATGTGAGGTATCGCCGCGAAGGTCAGATCGAGGGCAGTAAGTTTAGCAGTAGACCTCCTCTGTAAATCTAAAGTGGTAACCTGTAAAGGCTTTTAAAGGCTTTTAAAAATGTATTTAGTTTGTCGCCACTGCACGTTTGTGCGCAATTTTAAAGCATGTCATGTTTGGTATCCATGTACTCGGCCTAAGATCATCTTTTTTATTTCATCAAACATTTGGGCAATATAGTGTGTTTTAGTGCATTAAAATGTAAAAAAGTGTGTTTTTTCCCCAAAAAATGCGTTTGAAAAATCGCTGCGCAAATACTGTGTGAAAAAAAAAAATGAAACACCCACCATTTTAATCTGTAGGGCATTTGCTTTAAAAAAAATATATAATGTTTGGGGGTTCAAAGTAATTTTCTTGCAAAAAAAAATTATTTTTTTATGTAAACAATAAGTGTCAGAAAGGGCTATGTCTTCAAGTGCTTAGAAGAGTGGGTGATGTGTGACATAAGCTTCTAGATGTTGTGCATAAAATGCCAGGACAGTTCAAAACCCCCCCAAATGACCCCATTTTGGAAAGTAGACACCCCAAGCTATTTGCTGAGAGTCATGTTGAGTCCATGGAATAATTTATATTGTGACACAAGTTGCGGGAAAGAGACAATTTTTAATTTTTTTTATTTTTTTTTGCGCAAAGTTGTCACTAAATGATATATTGCTCAAACATGCCATGGGAATATGTGAAATTACACCCCAAAATACATTCTGTTGCTTCTCCTGAGTACGGGGATACCACATGTGTGGGACTTTTTGGGAGCCTAGCCGCGTACGGGACCCCGAAAACCAAGCACCGCCTTCAGGCTTTCTAAGGCCGTAAATTTTTGATTTCACTCTTCACTGCCTATCACAGTTTCGGAGGCCATGGAATGCCCAGGTGGCACAAAACCCCCCCAAATGACCCCATTTTGGAAAGTAGACACCCCAAGCTATTTGCTGAGAGGTATAGTGAGTATTTTGCAGACCTCACTTTTTGTCACAAAGTTTTGAAAATTGAAAAAAGAAAAAAAAACATTTTTTTTCTCGTCTTTCTTTATTTTCAAAAACAAATGAGAGCTGCAAAATACTCACCATGCCTCTCAGCAAATAGCTTGGGGTGTCTACTTTCCAAAATGGGGTCATTTGGGGGGGGTTTGTGCCACCTGGGCATTCCATGGCCTCCGAAACTGTGATAGGCAGTGAGGAGTAAAATCAAAAATGTACGCCCTTAGAAATCCTGAAGGCGGTGCTTGGTTTTCGGGGTCCCGTACGCGGCTAGGCTCCTAAAAAGTCCCACACATGTGGTATCCCCGTACTCAGGAGAAGCAGCTAAATGTATTTTGGGGTGCAATTCCACATATGCCCATGGCCTGTGTGAGCAATATATCATTTAGTGACAACTTTGTGCAAAAAAAAAAAAAAAAAAAATTTGTCACTTTCCCGCAACTTGTGTCAAAATATAAAACATTCCATGGACTCAACATGCCTCAAAGCAAATAGCTTGGGGTGTCTACTTTCCAAAATGGGGTCATTTGGGGGGTTTTATGTCATCTGGGCATTTTATGGCCTTCAAAACTGTGATAGGTAGTGAGGAGTAAAATCAAAAATGTACGCCCTTAGAAATCCTGAAGGCGTTGCTTGGTTTTCGGGGCCCCGTACGCGGCTAGGCTCCCAAAAAGTCCCACACATGTGGTATCCCCGTACTCAGGAGAAGCAGCTAAATGTATTTTGGGGTGCAATTCCACATATGCCCATGGCCTGTGTGAGCAATATATCATTTAGTGACAACTTTTTGTAATTTTTTTTTTTTTTTTTTTTTTTTTTGTCATTATTCAATCACTTGGGACAAAAAAAATGAATATTCAATGGGCTCAACATGCCTCTCAGCAAATTCCTTGGGGTGTCTACTTTCCAAAATGGGGTCATTTGTGGGGGTTTTGTACTGCCCTGCCATTTTAGCACCTCAAGAAACGACATAGGCAGTCATAAATTAAAGGCTGTGTAAATTCCAGAAAATGTACCCTAGTTTGTAGACGCTATAACTTTTGCGCAAACCAATAAATATACACTTATTGACATTTTTTTTACCAAAGACATGTGGCCGAATACATTTTGGCCTAAATGTATGACTAAAATTGAGTTTATTGGATTTTTTTTAGAACAAAAAGTAGAAAATATCATTTTTTTTCAAAATTTTCGGTCTTTTTCCGTGTATAGCGCAAAAAATAAAAACGGCAGAGGTGATCAAATACCATCAAAAGAAAGCTCTATTTGTGGGAAGAAAAGGACGCAAATTTCGTTTGGGTACAGCATTGCATGACCGCGCAATTAGCAGTTAAAGCGACGCAGTGCCGAATTGTAAAAAGTGCTCTGGTCAGGAAGGGGGTAAAACCTTCCGGGGCTGAAGTGGTTAAGAAATAAAAAAAAAATGTTCACAATTTTCTTTTTTTTTTTATATACTGTCACCAGTGCAGTACAGCATCATCATATAACTGGTGTGGCGGTGATCAGGGATATTGGTGACAGTTAAAATAAAAAAACAATTTTAATATATTTTTTTAAATTTTTGTTTTATTTTTTTATGATTTTTTTAATGATTTTTTTTTTTATTTTTTATTACACTGTGACCAGAGTAATATAATGTTACCATACATTGTTACCATTGTAGTAACAATGTACTACTCTGGGGAAGTGATCATGATTTTTCTTCTTTTTTCCCCCCACAGGTTATGGTTGCTTATAGCAAAAAAATTAAGGGGTTTGTGGGATTTTGAGTGAGGCACAAGACACGTGGTAGAAGAAATTATAAAATTGTTTAATTGGCATATAAACAAAGCATACCTCATAAACATATGATACATGGTTGAACATGAGTATTTTTATCTATGTACAAAGCGATGGCATACAAATCAGAAGAATTCATATACAGTGTATACACACACACACACGCATCTGAAATCACATAGTATCCCATGGAAGTATTTCGTTTAAAAAGCCAAATGCTTACAGAGTAATGGATACAAATGGGTTATAAGATACAAATAAATCACAGTTGAGGTCAAACTATGTGTTGGGAACATGATGACATTGATAGGCTCGACGTGTTTCGTGGCAAGCAGCCACTTCATCAGGAGAAAACGCATAGAATATCTGAAAATGAATGAAAAAAAGGTACCAAATAGGATCTAATGTTTTGCCCAGATAGTAAGAATCAAGGTAGGGGCAAGGGGAAACAAGATGTGTATCTCCCTTGAATAAATTGTTCTAAATAAGCAGTGTTTTAAGTCAGGATTTGTGAGGCAAGCCTGTCCCGGGAGCTGAGGGAATGAACCCAAAGAAGAAGCGAGCGCACCGACGCACCCTCCAAACGTAATAGGCAAGGGTGAAAAGATTTCCAAATATGTCTGTAGAGTAAATGATATTGGACCAATATGTGTAAATGGTACCAGTATATATATATATATATAAGTATATTCATAAATGTTTAGGAGATATTCCCTTTGCATGCAGCCGCTGACGTCAGCAGCACATGCACTCTGAATGGCCGGATGAAGGTCCGGGAGACGCTGCCGGACCTTGCTGGGAAGAAGACTCCCGCGCGCACATGTGGGAGTGACGTCATTGTGGCTCCGGCCACTCACAGCGCCAGAGCCGCGAACCCGGAAGAAACACTGAGGGAAAAATGTCAGCTCCCTCGATGTGGACTGGACTGCAATACGGGGGCTTCGATCTAAGGTAAGTATTTCATAAAGAGCTAGAATGCGGTGCATACTAGCTCATTATGCCTTTGCCTTGCAGGGTTTTTTTTTTTCTTTGTTTTTTTTTTTAGATGTTCAGGTATACAACCGCTTTAACCTGCTGTCACCAACATTGGTCAGTTTAGAGCTGTCTAACAATAAAAGGCAAAGAATGTGACAAATTCAAAAATTGCTTTCCACAGTTGAGTTAAGTTGAGCTGAGTTGAGTCGTGTTTTCTAAAGCGTGACCAATTAGCAGGAACCGGCCGAATTTCAATCCATCTATGAGCAGGCTGGTTGTACTGAAGTTATGCATTTGCAAATGCAAAACATAACCAAGGCAATAATGTAAAAGTTGAGGCACATCATGTTAATGATCACAGTCTTTGCTGTTCAAGAGAAATCCAGTTACAGAAGTGAAATCCGATTACTTGCCCTAAAAGGAAATAATAATTAAGGATGACCGAATATATTGTATGTTGTACTTATTGTGGGAAATGGTTCTGGTAGAATGGAACTAATGGAAAATAATCAAAACGATAATTTAGAGTGGCTAATAATGTTCCTTTTAAACAAGCAATTATTAGTTTATATTAAGCAGCATCATGGAGCAGGCATGGTCAAATTAGGTAAAAGATGTTCATATAGTTGTGTTCAAAGATGTCCTTAGAAAACCCTCAGCTTTGACATTAGGATATACAAATGATGTGAGCACACTAGAATGACTCTATAATGAGGAAATTTACATTAATCAACTAACTATTTTTAATCCCTATGCTGCTAGCCTTAGTACGGTAAATAGATACAGGTACATTATATTTTCCTGTTTTTACATTTTTTATTTTTTTTTTACATTTCTTCAGTTGCTTCCTGGGTTCTAGCCTAGGCCAAAATGATGTCATATATCCAAGGAGTCTTCATGGGAAATTTTTTGTGCCCATCAAATGCTGCCACTGTGCCCATCAAATACCGCCACTGTGCTCCATCAAATGCCGCCACTGTGCCCCATCAAATGCTGCCACTGTGCCCATCTAATACCGCCACTGTGCTCCATCAAATGCTGCCACTGTACCCATCAAATGCTGCCACTGTGCTCATCAAATGCTGCCACTGTGCCCATCTAATATCGCCACTGTGCTCCATCAAATGCTGCCACTGTACCCATCAAATGCTGTCACTGTGCTCATCAAATGCTGCCACTGTACCCATCAAATACCACCACTGTGCTCCATCAAATGCTGCCACTGTACCCATCAAATGCTGCCACTGTACCCATCAAATGCTGCCACTGTTCCCATCAAATGCTGCCACTGTGCCCATCAAATACCGCCACTGTGCCCATCAAATACCGCCACTGTGCTCCATCAAATTCTGCCACTGTACCCATCAAATGCTGCCACTGTATCCATCAAATGATGCCACTGTGCCCATCAAATGCCGCCACTGTGCCCATCAAATGCCGCCACTGTGCCCCATCAAATGCTGCCATCAAATGCTCGGTGGGGCAGCGGGTGACGGCGGTGAGCTGTGGGTCCATGCAGCAGCGAGCTGTGTCCTCCATGCGTCTCCTCACTCCTCCTGATAGGTGTCCAATCACACCACCTGTTGTTTCAGCCAATCAGGTGACGGGTAACATGCCCACGCTTCCTGTTTAGCGGAGAGGCGGGTCAGTGTTAGAACAGCGAATATTCATTCGCTGTTCTAACACACCTGGGTGAACCTGATTAGAACCTATGGCTCTAATCAGGTGCTCCAAAAACACACCCCCGCCACTGTAATTCAGGCGCCCGGCATCTGAAAGCGTACCGGACGCCTGAATAGGGGGTGGCGGCGGCTATGAATAGATTCATGCTATGCATAAATCTATCCATTATTCATATAGGGGGTGGCTGGAGAGAGGGGACGCACCATCACTGGATCTTGGTATAACTGCTTCTTGTCCAGGACACATATATATAGATGTAGCAACCTGATATTTAGGCAGGGTTGCTAGTATATTTATTTATTATTTATTTATTTATTTATTTGCCAAGTGATAGTTGCTTTAGCCAATTGATAGGAGGTCAAATGATTTCACCCTAATTCTGGAATTGCTGCACTTCTCTCTTCTGTCACTAGATGGCCGGGTATCTGGTGGCTTTAGATAAGACAAGGGCATTGCAAGGACAGATTAGGAATGAATGGGGTGTCTCAGCCAATGGGCAGGGATTTTCTTAGGTCCCTTGGCCTGCTGGGAGAACCTATTTATTTGGATGAGGTCAGGTGATCGGGGGTCTGTGCCACCTGGACGGCTGTGTGTTGTGCTGCCCTGGGCTGTTAGGCCAGAGCCTGAGGCCTATCCCGGGGACATCTGGCTGCTAGGCTGTCTGAGGGCCTATCCAGAAGCAAGAGGACAGTGTAGGGTTGGGATTGCGGCTTACAGTCCAACAAGAAGTGACGGTTCTGCCAGCCGGAGAACCTGTCGTGGTTGGTGGTAGAGGGGAAGCTGTTGCCACTAAAGGATCATCCACCTTGTTACCGGGGACCACTGTAAGTAGCTGAAGCAAGTACCAGAGCAGTATTCTCACCACCTGGGGACGGTGAAGAATTGGGAAACTTCAGCAGATGTCAAGCCAGGGACCCAGCCAGAGGAGGTGACGCTTGCAGAGCAATATTGTGTGCCAAGCCGGGGACCGAGAAGGCTAGTGGGGTGACACTTGAGGAATATCTGTGAGTACCAATCTAGGGACCCAGCAGGGAAGCGGGGGGTGATGCTTGAGGAAGGTATTGAATGGGAACATTGGAAGAGCTCGGGGGATCCAGTGGCAGTGGATCAGCAAGTCTAGTGAAAGACTGGGAGCTCACTTGAGTGAAGATCTACAATAGGAGATTGTAGAAGAAGTGAATAAGTTCATTACAACCTTTGTTAGAAACTGTTTTAAGATTGTTGCCATAGGAGACAGCGGTCCTACTCATTCAGATGTGGTGTCTTTCTGGATGTCTTTGCCTGCATGGCTGTCGGCCTATAGAAGTCTTGGAGTCTGCTAAATTATAATTGCAACTACTAAATGGTGTCCTGGCCTTAAACCTCCCTCCCACAGTTCTGTTTAAGAGACAATAAATCTCTTTGCATTCAAGAATATCTGCCGCCCATTAATCTGCCTTGCATTGCACCCACCATGCCTCATAACCCACTCTACACAGAAGGATGTTGGCTGTCCCTGGAGAGGATGTAGGCCTGGAGAGGCCCAGGACTTGGCTAAATATATATGTAGTGGTACCCCCGCAGGAGCCACTGGTGAATGAAATATCTCCCATCCTGCACAGTCAAGCACACAGAAGTTTCCATATCATGCTGGAGTCAAGAAATAGTCCTTGCAGCTTTGTATTTTATTAGGGTCATTGAACTTGGATAGGGTTGAGGGTATTATGGGATGGCCACTGAATAAAACTCAGAACTCATCAGAGACACAAGCTATAAAAAGCCTGTATATACATGTCTCCTTCTACCTCTACCCTGTTTCCCCGAAAATAAGACCTAGCGTGATTGTCAGTGATGGCTGCAATATAAGCCCTACCCCTCAAATAAGCCCTAGTTAAAGTCCTTGGAGGTCTTCTTTTCAGGGTAGGGCTTATTTTCGGGGAAACAGGGTAGGGCTTATTTGGGGGGTAGGGCTTATATTGCAGCCATCACCAACAATCACGCTAGGTCTTATTTTCGGGGAAACGGCAGCACAATCTTGCTTGTAGAACAACAACTCCCAGGACCAGCTCTAATTGAAGGATGGTCTGACAAGAGTGCAATCAGATCATAGCAAATGCCCTTTGCAGGCAGGGACCTCAGGTCTATTTGTTAGTGTAGCTAAAAGAAGAGCCAGTGCTCAACTGTTCTATTCCTGTGGCTACTGATCCCAGCACTACCTCTTCAGGCACTGCCAGCCCGCCTGGCTGCAGATGCCCCTTTTACTAGCCCTCCTGGCTAAGACTCCACAGTCCTCCCAGGCTGACTCTGCAACTATCCCAGACTGCTTCCACCCAGTCCTCTCAGGTATGCCTCTCAGTCCTCTGAATGTACCCTCACCAGCCCTCCTGGCTCTCTACCTTCCTGGAGATTTGCCTGGCAGTGCTCTTCTCCTGCTCTCCTCAACCTTGCTCCCGTGCCTCCTGATCAAGACTCCTCTTTGTGTGATTAAGAGGATCCCTTCTGTCCCTTAGAGATGCTGTCTGTGAGTCATACCAGGCTTCCTGAGTCACTCAACCCTGACCCAGAAAAACACACAGGCTTGGCTGCCAACCAAGCCTGACAATTTACCTACTCTGTACAAAAAAAACTAAATTTCTAGCACACTAAAACCCCTTTCACACTGGGGCGGTTTGCAGGCGTTATTGCGCTAAAAATACCGCCTGCAAACCGACCCAAAACAGCCTCTGCTGTTTGTTCAGTGTGAAAGCCCGAGGGCTTTCACACTGAAGCGGTGCGCTGGCAGGAGAAGAAAAAATCTCCTGCAAGCCGCATCTTTGGAGCGGTGAAGGAGCGGTGTATTCACCGCTCCTAAACCGCTCCTGCCCATTGAAATCAATGGGACAGCACGGCTATACCACGGAAATACCGCGGCTATAGCCGCGCTATGCGAGCGGTTTTAAAACCACACCGCTAGCGTCCGAATACAGCCGCAAAAACGATGGTAAAACAGCGCTAAAAATAGCGCTGTTTTACCGCCGACGCCCCCACCGCCCCAGTGTGAAAGGGGCCTAAAGGATGCTACATATATACACACACTATATTTCCAAAAAGTATTGGGACGCCTGCCTTTACACGCACATGAACTTTAATGGCATCCCAATCTCAGTCCGTAGGGTTCAATATTGAGTTGGCCAATGTTTTGCAGCTATAACAGCTTCAGCTCTTCTGAGAAGGCTGTCCACAAGGTTTAGGAGTGTGTCTATGGGAATGTTTAACCATTCTTCCAGAAGCACATTTGTGAGATCAGGCACGAGAAGGCCTGATTCGCAATCTCCGCTCTAATTCATCCCGAAGGTTCGGGTTGAGGTCAGGACTCTGTGCAGGGCAGTCAAGTTCCCCCACCCCAAACTCGCTCATCCATGTCTTTATGGACCTTGCTTTGTGCACTGGTGCACAGTCATGTTGGAACAGGAAGGGGCCATCCCCAAATAGTTCCCACAAAGCATGGAAGCATGAAATTGTCCAAAATGTCTTGGTATGCTGACGCCTTAAGAGTTCCCTTCACTGGAACTAAGGGGCCAAGCCCAACCCCTGAAAAACAACCCCACACCATAATCCCCCCTCCACCAAATGATTTGAACCAGTGCACAAAGCAAGGTCCAAAAAGACAAGGATGGTCAATCATTCCCATAGACACACTCCTAAACCTTGTGGACAGCCTTCCCAGAAGAGTTGAAGCTGTTATAGCTGCAAAGGGTGGGCCAACTCAATATTGAACCCTATGGACTAAGACTGGGATGTCATTAAAATTCATGTGCGTGTAAAGGCACTCGTCCCAATACTTTTGGTAAGTATAGTGTATATATAATGTTTTATTATGTGTATATATATATATATTAATTACACAGGTTCTGAGGATGATTTAATGCAGATCAGGCACCAAGTGAGTTTAATTACCACCTTAATCAGCCACAGAACCTGTGTAATTAATGTGATTAATGTGTGTCCTGGATTAAAGGGATGATGTGGCAACCCTAATTATATATATATATATATATATATATATATATATATATATAGGTCAATGACTACTAAAGTAGTCTCAGCAGGAATGGACAGTACATAGGGTAATTGGTATATGTATATAATAGGGTAATAGGGTATATATATATATATACACAGTGGGGAAAGTATTCAGACCCCCTTAAATTTGTCACTCTTTGTTATATTGCAGCTAAAATCATTTAAGTTCATTTTTTTTCCGCATTAATGTACACACAGCACCCCATATTGACAGAAAAACACAGAATTGTTGACATTTTTGCAGATTTATTAAAAAAGAAAAACTGAAATATCACATGGTGGTCCTAAGTATTCAGACCCTTTGCTCAGTATTTAGTAGAAGCCCCTTTTGATCTAATACAGCCACGAGTCTTTTTGGGAAAGATGCAACTAGTTTTTCACACCTGGATTTGGGCATCCTCTGCCATTCCTCCTTGCAGATCCTCTCCAGTTCTGTCAGGTTGGATGGTAAACGTTGGTGGACAGCCATTTTTAGGTCTTTCCAGAGATGCTCAATTGGGTTTAAGTCAGGGCTCTGGCTGGGCCATTCAAGAACAGTCACGGAGTTGTTGTGAAGCCACTCCTTCGTTATTTTAGCTGTGTGCTTAGGGTCATTGTCTTGTTGGAAGGTAAACCTTCGGTCTGAGGTCCTGAGCACTCTGGAGAAGGTTTTCGTCCAGGATATCACTGTACTTGGCCGCATTCATCTTTCCCTCGATTGCAACCAGTCGTCCTGTCCCTGCAGCTGAAAAACACTCCCACAGCATGATGCTGCCACCACCATGCTTCACTGTTGGGACTGTATTGGACAGGTGATGAGCAGTGCCTGGTTTTCTCCACACATACCGCTTAGAATTAAGGCCAAAAAGTTCTATCTTGGTCTCATCAGACCAGAGAATCTTATTTCTCACCATCTTGGAGTCCTTCAGGTGTTTTTAGGCAAACTCCATGCAGGCTTCCATGTGTCTTACACTGAGGGGAGGCTTCCGTCGGGCCACTCTGCCATAGAGCCCTGACTGGTGGAGGGCTGCAGTGATGGTTGACTTTCTACAACTTTCTCCCATCTCCCGACTGCATCTCTGGAGCTCAGCCACAGTGATCTTTGGGTTCTTCTTTACCTCTCTCACCAAGGCTCTTTTCCCCCGATAGCTCAGTTTGGCCGGACGGCCAGCTCTAGGAAGGGTTCTGGTTGTCCCAATCGTCTTCCATTTAAGGATTATGGAGGCCACTGTGCTCTTAGGAACCCTAAGTGCAGCAGAAATTTTTTTGTAACTTTGGCTAGATCTGTGCCTTGCCACAATTCTGTCTCTGAGCTCTTCAGGCAGTTCCTTTGACCTCATGATTCTCATTTGCTCTGACATGCACTGTGAGCTGTAAGGTCTTATATAGACAGGCTTGTGGCTTTCCTAATCAAGTCCAATCAGTATAATCAAACACAGCTGGACTCAAATGAAGGTGTAGAACCATCTCAAGGATGATCAGAAGAAATGGACAGCACCTGAGTTAAATATATGAGTGTCACAGCAAAGGGTCTGAATACTTAGGACCATGTGATATTTCAGTTTTTCTTTTTTAATAAATCTGCAAAAATGTCAACAATTCTGTGTTTTTCTGTCAATATGAGGTGCTGTGTGTACATTTATAAATATAAAGAAACAAGTGCAGCGCTAAAATCCCAAACCACAACTGAAATTGTGAATGGATCAAACAAAGAAAGAAAAAATTGTTAGTACCAGTGACTAACAAGCAACTGTAAGTGATTGTGAGTCAACAAAATACAAAAACCTTAGGGGCATATACAAATATCCGTGGTGAAATGTGCTATGCTCCACAGAAAATAGTGAGTAAAACCACAAATATAGCTGTGACTATGAAAAACCTATGACTATTTGTGAATCAACATAATATAAACCAGTGGAATGTATACAAAAGTCTGTGATGCTCTGCGACCAGAGTCCATAAATAAACATGAAAGGAGTCTTCTCAAAAGAGGGGGAGCTTGAACACAGGATGTTGACTGAAGACTGGAGTATTGGACAATCACAGGAAATACTTCATAGACATCTAAAGTAGGTACTCTTACCGGATCTTGTAGGACATATCTGCCTTATAGCAGTACGTCTATCAGAGCTTATGGAGGAGACCTCCCGTTGAATCCTCCCAGGTGTAATCCCTTGGGTCACGATCACCGATAGGCAGGGTTGTCGCAGGTGGGGAAAAACGGCTCACTCACATATTCTCCGATTCCGGGGCCAAAACGGTCAAAGGGAACCAATAGTGGATGAAGTCATGGAGAAAAAAGAGGAAAAAAGGCTCCACATGGCGTAGGTCAAAAATTAAAAGGAATTTATTGAATAAAAAACTTTTACAGGTAAAAGTGATCACAAGTAATTAAAAATGGTGGCAACGTGGGAAGCTGGAACGCCCTACGCATTTCGACTGAAAAGCCTTCAACTGGGGCATGGTGTGTACATTAATGAGAAAAAAAATTAACTTAAATGATTTTAGCAAATGGCTGCAATATAACAAAGAGTGAAAAATTTAAGGGGGTCTGAATACTTTCCGTCCCCACTGTATATATAAGGCAAAGATTGAGAAATAGTCAAACAAAGTAGATATCTCTCCCTTAGCGCTCACGGCAAAGATACAATTATCAAAAGCTGCTACTATAAAAAAAGTATTAAATACATTTTATATTTATTATAATATTATATTTAGACATATTTTTAAAATATATATACAAGGCTTTTTTTCTCAGACAATAGGTGCAGGAACTCCCCCTTTCCGAGTCACCCCTTTTCTCCGCCCCTACCCACCTCCCAGTACCGTCCCTTTTAGACAATATAGAGCCAAGTATCATTTTGAGGTGCTAAGTAATTTGTATGGAATTTGGTAATGATATCAAGAAAAGCAGTAAAATAGATCCCCTGCAGCCAGCAACAATAGATCCCCCTAACAACAATGGACCAACCACAACAAAATTTCCCTGCCAGCAACAATAGATTCCTGGCAGCATCAACAGATCTCCGCACAGCCAACATTATTAGTCTGTCTGGCTGCCATCAACAATAGACCCCTCCCCCAACAGTAGATCTCTTTCAGCAACAACTGACCCCCCAGCAACATAAGACCCCCCCAGCAACAATAGGTCCCCCACCAGCAACAATAGACCTCCCCATCAACAATAGACCCCCTTGCAAAAATAGATCGCCAGAAGTGATCATTAATACCCTGCAGCCTCCCCCAGCACCCCTTGCCATTACATACAGTCAGTCCAAGAGGTGCCAGAACTGCGTTTCCCCACGTTTCCGCTGAAAAAAAGCCCTGTATGTATATAGAAATGACACTTTGCTACAATGTAAAGTAGTGAGTGTACAGTTTGTATTGCAGTGTAAATTTGCTGTCCCCTTAAAATAACTCAACACACAGCCATTAATGTATAAACCAAAAGTGAGTACACCCCTAAGTGAAAATGTCCAAATTGGGCCCAAAGCGTCAATATTTTGTGTGGCCACCATTATTTTTCAGCACTGCCTTAACCCTCTTGGGCATGGAGTTCACCAGAGCTTCACAGGTTGCCACTGGAGTCCTCTTCCACTCCTCCATGATGACATCACAGAGCTGGTGGATGTTAGAGACCTTGCGCTCCTCCACCTTCCATTTGAAGATGCCCCACAGATGCTCAATAGGGTTTAGGTCTGGAGACATGCTTGGCCAGTCCATCACCTTTACCCTCAGCTTCTTTAGCAAGGCAGTGGTCATCTTGGAGGTGTGTTTGGGGTCGTTATCATGTTGGAATACTGCCCTGCGGCCCAGTCTCTGAAGGGAGGGGATCATGCTCTGCTTCAGTATGTCACAGTACATGTTGGCATTTATGGTTCCCTCAATGAACTGTAACTCCCCAGTGCCGGCAGCACTCATGTAGCCCCAGACCATGACACTCCCACTATCATGCATGACTGTAGGCAAGACACACTTGTCTTTGTACTCCTCACGTGGTTGCGGCCACACACGCTTGTCACCATCTGAACCAAATATGTTTATCTTGGTCTCATCAGACCATAGGACATGGTTCCAGTAATCCAGTAAAAGGGTAAAAGTTTGTCGCCATTCCACGAGCAGGCGCAATTTTGAAGTGCGACATGTTGGGTATCAATTTACTCTGCGTAACATTATCTTTCACAATATGAAAAAAAATTGGGCTAACTTTACTGTTGTCTTATTTTTTAATTCAAAAAAGTATATTTTTTCCAAAAAAAAGTGCACTTGTAAGACCGCTGCGCAAATACGGTGCGACAGAAAGTATTGCAACGACCGCCATTTTATTCTCTAGGGTGTTAGGAAATATATATATATAACGTTTGGGGGTTCTAAGTAATTTTCTAGAAAAAAAAAAACAGTTTTTAACTTGTAAACAACAAATCTCAGAAAGAGGCCTGGTCCTTAAGTGGTTAATAAACTGTCCTTGGTAATGATTAGCATGGGTTTAGTCAGCTTTACACTTTCTCTCAGTAGTTCGCATCCCATCTGTGTCTAATCCACTCAGGCCTTTGTATTAAGCTTGCCATGTACAGTAGTGGCTGGTCAAACGTTCTCAGAGATCTCTGCTGGACAGGACATCACAAAAAAAAATGGAGAAATCAGGCAGGGGTGAGAGGGGTGTGCTGTAGACACCTCTGATACTGGCTGATTATGGTGAAAATAATAATGATCGTAAAAGTTTTTCAGACTTGTTTACACACTATCCCCATTGTGACTTGATAATGTCCTGCCATATCAGAATACGCACTTCAGCCCCGGACCATTTGGCTGGCAAAAGACCAGAGCACTTTTTTGCGATTCGGCTCTGCGTCGCTTTAACTGACTTTAAATTGCGCGGTCGTGCGGCGTGGCTCCCAAACAAAAATTATGTCCTTTTTTCCCACAAATAGAGCTTTCTTTTGGTGGTATATGATCACCTCTGCGCTTTTTTATTTTTTGCGCTATAAACAAAAAAAGAGCGAAACATTTTTGAAAAAAAGGCATTATTTTTTACTTTTTTGCTATAATAAATATCCCCAAAAAATATATAAAAAAACTATGTTTTTCCTCAGTTTAGGCCGATACGTATTCTTGTACATATTTTTTGTAAAAAAAAAAAACGCAATAAGCGTTTATTGATTGGTTTGCGCAAAAGTTATAGCGTCTACAAAATAGAGGTTAGATTTATGGCATTTTTATTAATAATTCTTTTTTTTTTTTAGTTATGGCGGCGATCTGCAATTTTTATCGTGACTGCGACATTATGGCGGACAGATCGGACACTTTTGACGCTATTTTGGGATCATTCACATTTATACAGCGATCAGCGCGATTAAAAACGCATTGATTGCTGTGTAAATGTGACTGGCAGTGAAAGGGTTAACCAGGAGGGGGCGCTGTAGGGTTAAGTGTGTCCTAGGGAGTGATTCTAACTGTGGGGGGGAGGGGCTATGTGTGACACGACACTGATCACCACTCAGATTACAGGGAGCGGTGATCAGTGTCTGGTCATTAGGCAGAACGGGGAAATGCTTCTCCGTGAGACGACTTGCGGGTAGCCCCGCGTACATCGAGTCCGTGGGACGAGCGATCACACTCACAGAGCTTGCGGCGGGTGTGCGCCCACAAGCCATGTCTCAAAGGGCAACGTACAGGTACGTTAATATGCTTGTATGTGCCCTTCTGCCGACGTATATCAGGGTGAGCCGGTCGGCAAGCGGATAACATGCATACAGTAAACTGTTCACCAAACACTAGGCTTTTTAAAGAGGAATTTAACTGTATCCGAGCACCACAAACCAAAACGCTGTTTAACCACTTCCCATCCAGAGTATATACACGGTATTTCACAAAAGTGAGTACACCCCTCACATCTTTGTAAATATTTTATTATATCTTTATCTTATCTTATTTATTATATCTTATTCTTATCTTAACACTGAAGAAATGACACTTTGCTACAATGTAAAGTAGTGAGTGTACAGCTTGTATAACAGTGTAAATTTGCTGTCCCCTCAAAATAATTCAACACACAGCCATTAATGTCTAAACTGCTGGCAACAAAAGTGAGTACACCCCTAAGTAAAAATGTCCAAATTTGGCCCAATTAGCCATTTTCCCTCCCCGGTGTCATGTGACTCGTTAGTGTTACAAGGTCTCAGGTGTGAATGGAGAGCAGGTGTTAAATTTGTTATTATCGCTCTCACTCTCTCATACTGGTCACTGGAAGTTCAACATAGTTACATAGTAGGTGAGGTTGAAAAAAGTCCATCAAGTCCAACCTATGTGTGTGATTATATGTCAGTATTACATTGTATATCCCTGTATGTTGCGGCCGTTCATGTGATTATCTAATAGTTTTTTGAAACTATCGATGCTCCCCACTGAAACCACCGCCTGTGGAAGGGAATTCCACATCCTTGCCGCACTTACAGTAAAGAACCCTCTATGTAGTTTGCGGTTAAACCTCTTTTCTTCTAATTTTAATGAGTGGCCACGTGTCTTGTTAAACTCCCTTCCGCAAAAAACTTTTATCCCTATTGTGGGGTCACCAGCACGGTATTTATAAATTGAAATCATATCCCCTCTCAAGCGTCTCTTCTCCAGAGAGAATAAGTTCAGCGCTCGCAACCTTTCCTCATAACTAAGATCCTCCAGACCCTTTATTAGCTTTGTTCCCTTTCTTTGTACTCACTTCATTTCCAGTACATCCTTCCTGAGGACTGGTGCCCAGAACTGGACAGCATACTCCAGGTGCGGCCGGACCAGAGTCTTGTAGAGCGGGAGAATTATTGTTTTATCTCTGGAGTTGATCCCCTTTTTAATGCATGTCAATATTCTGTTTGCTTTGTTAGCAGCAGCTTGGCATTGCATGCCATTGCTGAGCCTATCATCTACTAGGACCCCCAGGTCCTTTTCCATCCTAGATTCCCCCAGAGGTTCTCCCCCCCAGTGTATAGATTGCATTCATATTTTTGCCACCCAAATGCATTATTTTACATTTTTCTACATTAAACCTCATTTGCCATGTAGTTGCCCACCCCATTAATTTGTTCAGATCTTCTTACAAGGTTTCCACATCCTGCGGAGAAGTTATTGCCCTGCTTAGCTTAGTATTGTCCACAAATACAGAGATTGAACTGTTTACCCCATCCTCCAGATCATTTATGAACAAATTAAACAGGATTGGTCCCAGCACAGAACCCTTATGGGCCCGGTACCCTGAAAGGGACCTGACGTATGAATAAGGGGTGGCCGCGGCGGCCATGGATAGATTCATGTTATGCATGAATCTATCCATTACAAATGGACGGGCTGCCGCTGGCTGATCGGTGTATATTCTGTGTGTTCTGTGTGTACATATAATTTTTTTCAGCTGTGATATTTGTACACTGACAAGTTCACTTAACATTAAAATAAATTGGCATAATATTACAGAGAACCACATTTAACCTTCTGTATCAATAGGACTTCTATTCATAGAGGAATAATACCAATCTCTTTAAATAGATTGTACATGCCAGCAAAAGCAGAACCGGTTAAGAAGACCAAACCCTGTTTCTTTTCTGAGCCAGCGTTCTCTTTGCTTTTACGTTATATAACCTGTGTGCTTGGTAAATAAAAAGCAGAGTGTTCAGTACACTGTCTGTTTCAAGCCACATCCTAGGGTGTTGCTACAAAACAGATATGAGAATGTGATCATCTTCATGCACACAATCTGATCAATGTGTGTTACTATTCTAAAGATCTTGTTCATATTATAGATAGGTATAAAGTCTGCTACTGTTTATGTTCTAATGACATTTAGATTTGGTTCCTGTTTGGTAGAAGAGCTCTGATACTGACGACACTAAATCATTTTCACTCAAAAGGAACAATCGTTCCTGGCAGAAGTTCCAACCGTTTTCAAGCAAACCGCTTGACTAGGGTATAAAAGATGCAGTTGTACAGCCCTGGGGTTTAGTTAGGGAGCTGCTCACCAAATTCCTTGTTAGGAGTAGCTAGTGTAGTTAATTACTAGGGATCCATTGACTTCTTCCTAAGTTTGGCCTGGTTGTACTTTCCTCTTCTACCCCCAGATGGCCCAGGCACTTGGAGGTATTAGATTGAGAAGGACAACTCAAGGTCAGGTTATGGGTATATGGAGTATCTCAGCCAATGGGCAGGGATTTTGTTGAATCCCTTGGCCTGGTGGACGAGCCTATATATTCGGGTGAGGTCAAGTGATCCAGGTTCTTGTGTGCCACCCAGACTGCCATCTGTGTGGACGTGAGTTGCCTGCCCTGGGCTGCTAGGCCATAGATTGGGCCTATCCCGGGGGCATCAGGCTGCCAGGCTGTGTGAGGGTCTATCCAGAAGTAAGAGGGCAGCTCAGGGTTGGGACTGCGGCTTGCAGTCCAACCAAAAGTGACGGTTCTGCCGGCCAGAGAATCTATCAGTGGTCAGAGGTAGAATGGAAGCTGTTGCCACTAAGGGACCAATCGTCTTTACCAGGGACCAAAGTGAGTAACTGAAGCAAGTACAGGAGAAGTATTCTCACCGAACGGGCAGAATCAGGAAACTTCAGGCGGTGATCAAGTCTGGGACCCAACCAGCAGAGGTGACGCTTGCAGAGCAGTCTTGTGTGCCAAGTTAGGGACCGAGCCGGTCAGCAGGGGTGAAGCTTGAAGGTATCCAGAGTGCCAAGCTAGGGACCCAGCAGGGATGCGTGGGTGACACTTGAGGGAGATACCACCGCAAAAGCCTTGAGGAACTCACGGGATTTAGAGACAGTGAATCAAAGGGTCCAGTGAGAGACCATGAGCTCAAGGAGCTGAAGAATTACAAGGAGAAGTTGTAGTAAAGCTGAGAGAACTGTTACTTTGAGTTAGGAACTGTTTAAGTACTGTTGCCATAGGAGACAGCAATCCTGCACATGCAGAAGTGGCACCTTGCTGGGGCCTTTTCCTGTACAGCTGTCCTCCTGTTGAAGTCTCGGAGTCTGTCATATAAAATTTCAACTACTTAAGGGTGTCCTGGCCCTAACCCTCTTTCCCTTGCAAAATATAAAAAGGACTGTCAAAGAAATAAAACCTCTTTTACATCCAAGAAGTGTCTGGCACCCAACCAATTTTTTCCACCCACTATGCCTCACAGCCCACCACATATTGAAGGATATTTCCCAGGGTATTTCCCATGTTGCAATTGCAACGATTGCAATGTTTGCAATTTTAACAAAATTAAAGAGAGGAAAATGTGTCAATTCAAGTCCAATGGGACAGGCAAGATTTTTGACATTAAGCCATGACCTGTCCATGCGGCCTGCAATATGTAGGTCGCACTATACGGGCGATGAATGTCAGAGTTAATGAGCACATTAATAATATAAAAAAGGGCTTTCCAAAACATAGTGTTTCAAGACACTATCTTGAGTGCCATAAGAAAAATCCGTGAACTAGCTTCATTGCCATAGACAGTTTCAATCCCCATTGGCGAGGCAGCTTGGCAAAAAGAGAGATTTTAAGGCTAGAGACTCGCTGGATCTATGATATGAAAAGCTATACTCCTTTTGGAATGAATGTGGACTGGGATGTGAATTGTTTTATTAGCAACAGCTAGGAGAATTTTTTGTTACAAAATTTTTCACCTCCTACTTTTCATTTCATTTTCATTTTTATTTTATTTTTTTAAATATTTTTTTTTATTGCATTTTGCTGACATTTCAATATTTGCACACATTCATTTTGTGTATATTTGTTTTCTCATTATTTATGTTGTGTACAGCCTCCATGTAATTCACTCTACCTCTGTGCCTTTTTATACATAATGACAGTTTTAAAACTATGTTATATTTCACTTTTAATATCTTTTTAATGTGGCAATCCTAATTATCATATCTAAGGAGATCCACAAGTTATTTTGAGGTTGTCTTTTATTTTTCGTTTTATTCCGCTCAATTATTTGACTGTTTTTAATTATACCTGCCAGTATAGGTGTTGGAGCGCAGTTGCCGATATTTGCGATTCAATGACAACACTTCCGGTCAGCGATAGCCTGAAGTCAGCCTCCTGGAAGCTGTCATTGTTTGTTTCTCATCAAGAGGTACGGGCCGACGTGCGCCTGCGCAGTTTGAAGCGCAGATGCTGTGATTTGTGGCTCAATGACGTCCTTTCCGGTGGTAAGCTGACTTCCCCGAAGTGGTCATTGATCTTATTCGCTTTTGGACATTATGATCGATGTGCGCCTACGCAGCTGAATACTTCTCATTAACTTGATGGTCATCATTTCCAGAGTTAATCCCGGATGTTGCCAGTCTTCTGTCTAGCACATGACGGGTTGCACTACTGCGCTTGCGCGGGTGCTCGTTTTATACATCTTTTGCATAAAGTCCAGGGTGCTTGTGATGAGCGACAGCACCTGTTTGTTTTTTATTTTGAATTACTATATATGTAGCGTGCTTGCATCATTTAGCCACGCCTCTGATGATATCCTCTTTGGATGAAACATGTCAGGCTGGCTGATGCAAGCACGCTGAGAACCGCAGATTTTATACTTATCATGATGATCTTTTTCACTACTTAACTGTAAGTGCATTACCAATAAATTGCTTTCTTTTACCTTACAGCTTCACTATTGTTTGCTTCCTTGTTTTTTCCCCCTATGTCTTGGGTAATGCTGAAATGCTGAGGTCTTGACATCTTATGATCCCTGCCCGGACTGGGGAAATTATATGAATGGTGACCATTTCCTGTTTGATGACTGATCCTTTAGTGGCTTTGTTTCACTTGTTGGAGAGAGACATCCACATTGCCTGAGTTTAGTGATTTGATGCCTATTCTAAATCATCATCTGGTAAGCACATTTGACACACCTGGGTGTTCTCTGCTCTTTTTCCTACACTAGAAGCGGTGAAGGGTTCTCCATTTTTTCCATATCTTCAATGAATGAACTCTTTCTGGTTGAATAAGCGCTGCATTTTGGACTACATATTGAAGGATGTCAGCTATCTTTGGCCTTGAAGGTTCTCATTAGACTGGAGGAGGTCAGAGATTCTGCTACACAGTTATACCCTCCAAGTTATACGCCTGGCCACCACCAGGGTTGTGCTACAGAGCTACAGGGTATAAAGAGAAGAGAGGCGCCTCTAAGTGTAGCAATATGACTGGCCTGCACAGAATCCTGACCTCAACTCAATAGAACACCTTTGGGATGAGTTAGAGTGGAGCCAGGCCTTCTCGTCCACATCAGTGCCTGACCTCACAAATGCATTGTACAGTTGAAGCTGTTATAGCGGCAAAGGGTGGGCCAACTCAATATTAAACCCTACAGACTAAGACTGGGATGCGATTAAAGTTCATGTGCGTGTAAAGGCAGGCGTCCCAATACTTTTGGTAATATAGTGTATATAATATATATATATATATATATATATATATATATATATATATATATATATATATATATATATATATATATATAAATGTCAATGACTACTTGTAAAGTAGGGTCAGCAGGAATGGACAGTGCATAGGGTGATGATAGAACAAATTCCAAAGAGTTGCATACCCAGGATCATCCCGTTCTTAAACTGGAGCTTGTTATAAGACCAGTTACAGTATCTCATAAAAGTGAGTACACCTCTCACATTTTTGTATTCTATCCACTGTGGTTTGGGGCATGTAGCCTTTAGACGTCGACCTGATATACTCCCAAAGATAAACTTATTTGGTTCGGATGGTGTCAAGCGTGTGTGGCAGCAACCAGATGAGGAGTAGAAAGACAAGTGTGTCTTGTCTACAGTCAAGCATGGTGGTGGGAGTGTCATGGTCTGGGGCTGCGTGAGTGCTGCCGGCCACTGCCTTGCTAAAGAAGTTGAGGGTAAAGGTGATGGACTGGCCAAGCATGTCTCCAGACCTAAACCCTATTAAACATCTGTGGGGCATCCTCAAATGGAAGGTGGGTAGCGCAAGGTCTCTAACATCCTCCAGCTCTATGATGTCGTCATGGAGGAGTGGAAGAGGACTCCAGTGGCAACCTGTGAAGCTCCGGTGAACTCCATGCCCAAGAGGGAGTGCTGGAAAATAATGGTGGCCACACAAAATTCTTACACTTTGGGCCCAATTTGGACATTTTCACTTAGGGGTGTACTCACTTTTGTTGCCAGCGGTTTAGACATTAATGGCTGTGTGTTGAGTTATTTTGAGGGGACAGCAAATTTACACTGTAATACAAGCTGCACACTCACTACTTTACATTGCAGCAAAGTGTCATTTCTTCAGTGTTGTCACATGAAAAGATATAATAAAATATTTACAAAAATGTGAGGGGTGTGCATACTTTTTTGAGATACTGTATGTTGATTATAGTGCATATGTAGCAATTCAATGTTATGTAGGATGATGCATAAGGTGACTTAAGGTTAGTCCTGAATTCGTGTGGTATAAGAGGATTTCACAGTGGTTCATGTTAATCTCAAACTAAACGGAAATAGGGAGTATATCAGGTCGGCGTGTACAGGCTACATCCCCTCACATGCCCAAAACCACAGTGGAGAGATACTATGGGTGGAGATACTATTGTATGATGTTGTTTGCAAATGGCTTAAATAAATACAGCAAGAAGAGCTTGTTGGAGTTCATCTTTCATGCCCTTACATACTGCGCCTTGGGACAGCCATTCTCCGTGGGCATGAGGCTTGGCACATGTTATAAGCAGGGGCGGACTGACCATTGAGCCACTCGGACAGTATGGACCGGGGACAGCCAATAGACAGTATGGACCAGGGACAGCCAATAGACAGTATGGACCAGGGACAGCCAATAGACAGTATGGACCAGGGACAGCCAATAGAAACATGTATGTGTCTACTATGTGTACATGTATGTGTATACTGTGTGTGTATATTATGTGGCCCCATAATCTCTGATTGCCTGGGGGCCCCATAATCTCCTATTGCCCGGGGGCCCCATGAGTTGTCCGTCCGCCCCTGGTTATAAGGATACATGGTACTTAAATAGGCTGTTTTAAAGAGTTAAATTCTTCTAAACTTGAAAAAATGGAAAATAATCAAACCCACTTTAATGCTTAACAAGGTCATACATTTGATGTTGTTTAACACCTAAACCTTTCAGAATCGGGAAGCCATAATCTACGTTCAGCATTAATTTTGAGAAAACCCTCTCTTCTCACACCCTTGTATAGTGATGAAGGTGTGGTGACCTGTTTTTCACAAAACTTGTGTCTGATGTAGAATGTGGTTTGCTTTGTTTTTAAATACGTTTGCTGTATTTGAACTCGTGCTATTAGGAAAGGTGCGTAATTGTCTCTAAATATTTAGATGTGTTTCCACCTCTTTATTGCTTTGTATCAGATATTTCATATCTTTTCTATTAATTAGAAATATATTATATAAAACAGTTTATTAAAGCAAGCTGTGGGGACTTTAACCCGTTTACCAGAGTCCATATGCCTGTTGGGTGGAAAGGATAGGCTGTTGACGTGTTGATTGTAATTGGCTGTCACAGTGGTCACGTGATCGGGAGCTGGTCCTGCAGACTCATTGGCTTCTTGGACAAGACCAAGAACTAGAGTACATGAGACAAGACCGAGATAACCACTTGCCCTCCAGAAGTTTTGCCCCCCTTCCTGACCAGGCTATTTTTTGTGATATGACACTGCGTTATTTTAACTGACAGTTGCGCGGTCGTGCGACGCTGTACCCAAATAAAATGTATGTCCTTTTTTCCCAGAGAAAATTGAGTACTGTCCGTGATACTTTTTTATATGCACTAACATACAATTTTTCAGGACAAGCTTTTGGGGTATGTCCCCTTCTTCAAGGTCCAAGCAGTACTGATTCACAAATTTTTAAGCAGAATGTTAAAAAAAAACAAAAACACATCTCTGAGGGAAAGGAGAGAGAAAAACAAACACATACAAATCAATGGTAATAAACATAGCAGCAGAGTTAGTGAGATAAGACAGAGGGAGAGCTATAGAATGGGGTGGGGGGGGGGGGATGTTAGTCACAGAGGGGGTTGTAAAACTTTAGTATAATGCGTAAGGAAACCAATATCTAAATTCAGGCCATTAGTTTTAGTGTCAAAAAGAACTTTTTTTCCCACAAATAGAGCTTTCTTTTGGTGGTATTTGATCACCTCTGTACCTTTTACTCTTGCGCTATAAACAAAAAAAGACCGACAATTTTGAAAAATAAAACAAAAAACAATATTTTTTATTTACTGCTATGAAACATATCCAATGAAAAAAATAAATAAATATTTTTTTTAATCAATTTAGTTCAATATGTATTCTGCTACATATGTTTGGTACAAATAAATCCGAATAAGCGTATATTGATTGGTTTGCGCAAAATTTATATCATGTACAAACTATGGGATATTTTTACTTATTTATTTATTTTACTAGTAATGGTGGTGAAGAGCAACTTATAGCAGGACTGCGATATTGTTGCGGACAAATCGGTCACTAACTGACACTTTTGAACATTTTTGGGAACCAGTGACACTAATGCCGCGTACACACGATCGGACTTTCTATCCTACTTGGTCCGGCACACTTTCCGACGGACTTTGTCCGCCAGGTGCGCCGGACTTTAATACGGACGGACTTGCCCACACACGCCGGGACTTTCCGGCGGGCTAAGTCCGCCCGTCTTTCCGACGGACTTTCGCCGGAGTTCCGGCGGACTTTCAGAATGAACGGACTTGCCCACACACGGACAAGTCCGTTCATTTTGAACGTGACTCAGGTGCGACGGGACTAGAAAAGGATGTCAATCTTGCCGCTTTTATCGGCGAGATTGACACCTTGCGAGCCCCGTCGCGGGGCATACCAGGCCCTTAGGTCTGGTATGGATTATAAAGGGGAACCCCTACGCCGAAAAAACGGCATGGGGCCCCCCCTAAAATCCATACCAGACCCCGATCCGAGCATGCAGCCTGGCCGGTCAGGAAAGGGGGTGGGGACGAGCGAGCGCCCCCCCCCTCCTGAACCGTACCAGGCCGCATGCCCTCAACATGGGGGGTGGGTGCTTTGGGGGAGGGGGGCGCCCTGCGCCCCCCCCAAAGCACCTTGTCCCCATGTTGATGAGGACAAGGGCCTCTTCCCGACAACCCTGGCCGTTGGTTGTCGGGGTCTGCGGGCGGGGGCTTATCGGAATCTGGGAGCCCCCTTTAATAAGGGGGCCCCCAGATCCCGGCCCCCCACCCTATGTAAATGAGTATGGGGTACATGGTACCCCTACCCATTTACCTAGGAAAAAAGTGTAAGTAATAAAACACACTACACAGGTTTTTAAAATATTTTATTAAACAGCTCCGGGGGGGGGGATCTTCCTCCGGCTTCGGGGGTCTTCTTCCGGCTTCGGGGGTCCCTCCGCTTCATCTTCTCCCGGCGTCCGGTTGGTTCTTCTCCGCTCTCCGGCCTCTTCTCCCGGTGTCGCAGGTCTTCGGCCGGCCCCTCCGCTGTCTTCATGTAGCTCTATTGCCAGCGGAGGTCCGGACTTCTTGGCTTCTTGGCTTCTTGGCTTCTCTTCTCTTCCCCCAGATGTTGACACGACGCTCTCTCCGGCTGGACTGGTCTCTGAGGGCTGCTTTGTGACTTATATAGGTGGAGACCCCGCCCCCATATGATGTCACAGTCCTTGGGCATGCTGGGACTGTGACGTTTTAGGGGGCGTGGTCGACCACGCCCCCTAAAACGTCACAGTCCCAGCATGCCCAAGGACTGTGACATCATATGGGGGCGGGGTCTCCGCCTATATAAGTCACAACGCAGCCCTCAGAGACCAGTCCAGCCGGAGAGAGCGTCGTGTCAACATCTGGGGGAAGAGAAGAGAAGCCAAGAAGCCAAGAAGTCCGGACCTCCGCTGGCAATAGAGCTACATGAAGACAGCGGAGGGGCCGGCCGAAGACCTGCGACACCGGGAGAAGAGGCCGGAGAGCGGAGAAGAACCAACCGGACGCCGGGAGAAGATGAAGCGGAGGGACCCCCGAAGCCGGAAGAAGACCCCCGAAGCCGGAGGAAGATCCCCCCCACGGAGCTGTTTAATAAAATATTTTAAAAACCTGTGTAGTGTGTTTTATTACTTACACTTTTTTCCTAGGTAAATGGGTAGGGGTACCATGTACCCCATACTCATTTACATAGGGTGGGGGGCCGGGATCTGGGGGCCCCCTTATTAAAGGGGGCTCCCAGATTCCGATAAGCCCCCGCCCGCAGACCCCGACAACCAACGGCCAGGGTTGTCGGGAAGAGGCCCTTGTCCTCATCAACATGGGGACAAGGTGCTTTGGGGGGGGCGCAGGGCGCCCCCCTCCCCCAAAGCACCCACCCCCCATGTTGAGGGCATGCGGCCTGGTACGGTTCAGGAGGGGGGGGGGGCGCTCGCTCGTCCCCACCCCCTTTCCTGACCGGCCAGGCTGCATGCTCGGATCGGGGTCTGGTATGGATTTTAGGGGGGGCCCCACGCCGTTTTTTCGGCGTAGGGGTTCCCCTTTATAATCCATACCAGACCTAAGGGCCTGGTATGCCCCGCGCTCGCCGCAATAGGAAGATTTGTTTTTCCTATTGCAGCGAGCGCGAGATGCAATACCCTGCCGTTGTGTCGTATTTGGTCTGTCGGACCAGCCTACACACGAGCGGGCTTTCCGTCGGACCAGCACACACACGAGCGGACTTTCCGCCCGAAACTGAGTCCGACGGAAAGATTTGAAACTTTCTTCAAATCTAGGTCCGGCGGGCTTTTGGGAAGAAGTCCGCCGGAAAAGTCCGCCGCCGCCCACACACGGGCGGATTGTCCGGCACACTCTGGTCCGCCGGACCAAGTGTGCCGGAAAGTCCGACCGTGTGTACGCGGCATAATACAGTGATCAGTGATAAAAAAATATCCACTGTCACTGTACTAGTGACACTGTCTGGGAAGGGCTTAACATCAGGGGCGATCAAAGGTTTAACTGTGTGCCTAGCCTGTGCTTTCTCACTGTGGGGAGGTGTTTTTACTATGGGAAGGCATGGATCCATGTTCCTGCAACACAGAGTCAATACCTTCCCTAGTAGCAGAACGGCAATCTGCCTTGTTTACATAGGCAGATCGGCAGGTGCCGGCGGAAATCGAGTCCGCCGTACCCACCGCTGTGTGTGATCACAGCGGGAGCAAATTGCTGGTGGCGCATGTGCACGCCCCAGGCCTGGAAGTGTCAGATCACATACTAGGTACGTGATCTGGCACAGAGCGGCCGCCCTTCCGCAGTATATCTGTACGGGGGGGGGGGAGGAGGGTCGGGAAGTGGTTCATCAAATTTTCAAAACATTTAAGTAGACCCATGCATTAAATGTAAAAGCTTTAAAATGGTAAAGCTTATATGATAGCTGGAGATCATGCTCGTTGTCACCCTGTTAAAAAAGCTAGTGATGGAGACTTCAAAATCTGCTCACTGTATTCACTATCAGAAAACCTGCCCTGAAAAATGCCATGCAGACATCAACGGGGTGCATGTAGACATGTAGATCAGCAGCGCTGAGATGCAACAAAGGATGAAAAAAGGTGTAAATGTGCTTTAAAATAATTTCTTAAAATAAAAATTTTATATTTTTTATGATACATAGTGATTTAGCAAACTAAACATCAGTTAGTTATTTAGCTATAGTTTACTTTTTTTTTTTAGTCTTTATTTTAATTTTTTACATACAAAATAATCAATCATCCAAAGCAGCAGTAACAAAAACGAAACAATATATCTACCAATACTTCCCCCCCTTAAACTAAGCCTTCTACCCTACTCCCTTCCCTCTCTTATCTCAACTTTCAAGGAAGGCTTAGGTTTCTTCTACTCTATTTTCTAGTCTTATCCCCTTTGCAGTTAACGGGTAATCTCCTCAACGTATCTCCACGTTTTTTTAAAAGCTTGCCACTTTTCCCATTTATCCTTATGTTCCGACTCTTCTTCTGGTTCCACTCCCCTATCATCCAAGCTCTCTTGTAGATTTCATTCACACAAAAAATCCAGTCCCGAATTTTGGGACATTTCCTTTTCCTGCCATTTTTTCGGTATCTGGCTTATTGCCGCATTCAACAGAATCGGGGCAATGGATGTTTTATATTGTTTAGCTGATTCGGCTGAACCATGGAACAAACATGCCCACGGGTCTTCCGGGATCTCTTTATTAGTAATTTCCTTTATTAACTGTAAAATTTCCTTCCAAAATTCTTTAATGATGGGACAATCCCACCATATGTGGGCCATTGTTCCTAGAGCCTTACATCCTCTCCAACAGTCCGCTGATTTGTCTGGTTGGAATTTACTTATCCTGTCTGGTGTCGCGTACCACCTTGCTAAACACTTATAATTTGTCTCGATCATCTTAGAACCTACTGAGGCACAATGTATCAATTTCAAGATTTTTACTAAAGTGTGGTTGCTACAATGTGATCCTAATTCATTTTCCCATTTTTTAATGTAGGGTGGCACCGCCAGCTCCTCTCTATGCATTTGTATTTTATATAGTCGCGAAATGTTGTTTTTTGAGTTTTCTCTCAGAGTTGTTCCAACGGCCTATAATCTTCCTCACCTCTAATTGGCTTTGGGAGTTTTTCAACAAATTGAGTAAGCTAGATGTACCACCATGCATGAATTGTCTTTAAATCAGTGTCGGTTCTTAAATCATGATAAGTGTTTATTTTACCCTTCTTAATTATATCTTTCAGTTGTGCATTCCCTTTTTTATCCAATTCCCTCCCACCTCCCTCATCCCCGGTTCAAAAAATTCATTGTCCTTCAAGTAATCCCAACTATTTTGTGAGTGAATCTTATCCCAGATTTTTAGTGTAGTACGTGTTAACACCAGTGAATTTGGGCTCGTTGTTCTATGTGATGGAGGGTTCCATACTATGTGACCTAACTGTGTATTGCTCGTGCTATTTTCAATATTCACCTATCTCTTGTCTGAAACTTACCTTGCCCATTCCATCACCCGTGATAGTGCCACTGCATTGTAGTATTTTTTTAAAATCTGGGATTGCTAAGCCCCCCTGTTTTTTTCCTCTGCTCAGTACTGTAAATGCTATTCGCGGTTTTTTGCCACTCCAGACAAAATTCATTATTATACTTCTTAGAGCTCTCATATAGGACTGTGGGAGAGGAATTGGGAGCATCTGGAACATATACAGAATTTTCGGAGCCAACACCATTTTTACTGTATTAATGCGCCCGATCCAAGAGATAGGACGTGTTGAAATTTTTTGTAATTTCCTTCTTGATCTCATCTAGTAAAGGGATATAGTTTCTTAAGTATATTTTCCTTAACCACTTGAGCCCCGGACCATTATGCTGCCTAAGGACCAGAGGTCTTTTTCCAATTTGGCACTGCGTCACTTTAACTTTTAATTGCGCGGTCATGCAATGCTGTACCCAAACGAAATTTGCGTCCTTTTCTTCCCACAAATAGAGCTTTCTTTTGATGGCATTTGATCACCTCTGCCGTTTTTATTTTTTGCGCTATAAACGGAAAAAGACCGAAAATTTTGAAAAAAAATGATATTTTCTACTTTTTGTTATAAAAAAAATCCAATAAACTCAATTTTAGTCATACATTTAGGCCAAAATTTATTCGGCCACATGTCTTTGGTTAAAAAAAAAGTTAATAAGCGTATATTTATTGGTTTGCGCAAAAGTTATAGCGTCTACAAACTAGGGTACATTTTCTGGAATTTACACAGCTTTTAGTTTATGACTGCCTATGTCATTTCATGAGGTGCTAAAATGGCAGGGCAGTACAAAACCCCCCCAAATGACCCCATTTTGGAAAGTAGACACCCCAAGGAAATTGCTGAGAGGCATGTTGAACCCATTGAATATTTAATTTTTTTGTCCCAAGTGATTGAATAATGACAAAAAAAAAAATATATTTACAAAAAGTTGTCACTAAATGATATATTGCTCACACAGGCCATGGGCCTATGTGGAATTGCACCCCAAAATACATTCAGCTGCTTCTCCTGAGTATGGGGATACCACATGTGTGGGACTTTTTGGGAGCCTAGCCGCGTACGGGGCCCCGAAAACCAATCACCGCCTTCAGGATTTCTAAGGGCATAAATTTTTGATTTCATTCCTCACTACCTATCACAGTTTTGAAGGCCATAAAATGCCCAGATGGCACAAACCCCCCCCAAATGACCCCATTTTGGAAAGTAGACACTCCAAGATATTTGCTGAGAGGCATGTTGAGTCCATGGAATACTTTCTTTTTTGACACAAGTTGCGGGAAAGTGACAATTTTTTTTTTTTTTGCACAAAGTTGTCACTAAATGATATATTTCTCACACAGGCCATGGGCATATGTGGAATTGCACCCCAAAATACATTTAGCTGCTTCTCCTGAGTATGGGGATACCACATGTGTGGGACTTTTTGGGAGCCTAGCCGCATACGGGGCCCCGAAAACCAAGCACCGCCTTCAGGATTTCTAAGGGCGTAATGTTGTGATTTGACTCCTCACTACCTATCACAGTTTTGAAGGCCATAAAATGCCAAGATGGCACAAAACCCCCCCAAATGACCCCATTTTGGAAAGTAGACACCCCAAGGTAATTGCTGAGAGGCATGTTGAGTCCATGGAATATTTTATTTTTTGACACAAGTTGCGGGAAAGTGACAATTTTTTTTTTTTTTGCACAAAGTTGTCACTAAATGATATATTTCTCACACAGGCCATGGGCATATGTGGAATTGCACCCCAAAATACATTTAGCTGCTTCTCCTGAGTAAGGGGATACCACATGTGTGGGACTTTTTGGGAGCCTAGCCGCATACGGGGCCCCGAAAACCAAGCACTGCCTTCAGGATTTCTAAGGGCGTAAAGTTGTGATTTCACTCCTCACTGCCTATCACAGTTTTGAAGGCCATAAAAAGCCCAGATGGCACAAAACCCCCCCAAATAACCCCATTTTGGAAAGTAGACACCCCAAGCTATTTGCTGAGAGGCATGTTGAGTCCATGGAATATTTTATATTTTGACACAAGTTGCGGGAAAGTGACAATTTTTTTTTTTTTTTTTTGCACAAAGTTGTCACTAAATGATCTATTGCTCAAACATGCCATGGAAATATGTGAAATTACACCCCAAAATATATTCTGCTGCTTCTCCTGAGTATGGGGATACCACATGTGTGGGACTTTTTGGGAGCCTAGCCGCATACGGGGCCCCGAAAACCAAGCACCGGCTTCAGGATTTCTAAGGGCGTTAAGTTGTGATTCCACTCCTCACTACCTATCACAGTTTTGAAGGCCATAAAATGCCAAGATGGCAAAACCCCCCCCAAATGACCGCATTTTGGAAAGTAGACACCCCAAGCTATTTGCTGAGAGGCATGGTGAGTATTTTGCAGCTCTCATTTGTTTTTGAAAATGAAGAAAGACAAGAAAAATGTATTTTTTTTTTCTTTTTTCAATTTTCGAAAGTTTGTGACAAAAAGTGAGGTCTGCAAAATACTCACTATACCACTCAGCAAATAGCTTGGGGTGTCTATTTTCCAAAATGGGGTCATTTGGGGGGGGGGGTTGTGCCATCTGGGCATTCCATGGCCTCTGAAACTGTGCTAGGCAGTGAAGAGTGAAATAAAAAATTTACGCCCTTAGAAAGCCTGAAGGCGGGGCTTGGTTTTCGGGGTCCCGTGCGCGGCTAGGCTCCCAAAAAGTCCCACACATGTGGTATCCCCATACTCAGGAGAAGCAACAGAATGTATTTTGGGGTGTAATTTCACATATTCCCATGGCATGTTTGAGCAATATATCATTTAGTGACATCTTTGTGCAAAAAAAAAAAAAAAAAAAAAAGATTTGTCTCTTTCCCGCAACTTGTGTCACAATATAAAATATTCCATGGACTCGACATGCCTCTCAGCAAATAGCTTGGGGTGTCTACTTTCCAAAATGGGGTCATTTGGGGGGGGTTTGAACTGTCCTGGCATTTTATGCACAACATTTAGAAGCTTATGTCACACATCACCCACTCTTCTAACCACTTGAAGACAAAGCCCTTTCTGACACTTTTTGATTACATGAAAAAAATAATTTTTTTTTGCAAGAAAATTACTTTGAACCCCCAAACATTATATATTTTTTTTAAAGCAAATGCCCTACAGATTAAAATGGTGGGTGTTTCATATTTTTTTTTCACACAGTATTTGCGCAGCGATTTTTCAAACGCATTTTTTGGGGAAAAAACACACTTTTTTAAATTTTAATGCACTAAAACACACTATATTGCCCAAATGTTTGATGAAATAAAAAAGATGATCTTAGGCCGAGTACATGGATACCAAACATGACATGCTTTAAAATTGCGCACAAACGCGCAGCGGCGACAAAATAAATACATTTTTAAAAGCCTTTAAAAGCCTTTACAGGTTACCACTTTAGATTTACAGAGGAGGTCTACTGCTAAAATTACTGCCCTCGTTCTGTCCTTCGCGGTGATACCTCACATGCATGGTGCAATTGCTGTTTACATTTGACGCCAGACCGACGCTTGCGTTCGCCTTTGCGCGAGAGCAGGGGGGGACAGGGGTGCTTTTTTTTTTTTTTTTTCTTTATTATTTTTTTGCTTTTTTATCTTATTTTTAAACTGTTCCTTTCATTTTTATTTTTTTTTAATTAATTTTATTGTTATCTCAGGGAATGTAAATATCCCCTATGATAGCAATAGGTAGTGACAGGTACTCTTTTTTTTAAAAATTGGGCTCTATTAGACCCTAGATCTCTCCTCTGCCCTCAAAGCATCTGACCACACCAAGATCGGTGTGATAAAATGCTTTCCCAATTTCCCAATGGCGCTGTTTACATTCGGCGAAATCTAAGTCATGAAATGCTCGTAGCTTCCGGTTTCTTAGGCCATAGAGATGTTTGGAGCCATTCTGGTCTCTGATCAGCTCTATGGTCAGCTGGCTGAATCACCGGCTGCATTTTCAGGTTCCCTGTTGGGACAGGAAAGCCAGAGAAAAACATGGAAGACGGTGGGGGAGGGGGGGGGCATTCCCTCCCACTGCTTGCAAAAGCAGTCTAGAGGCTAATTAGCCGCTAGGATTGCTTTTACATGAAAGCTGACCGCTGGCTGAAAAGAATGATACCAAGATGATACCTAAACCTGCAGGCATCATTCTGGTATAACCACTCAAAGTCCAGCAACATACCAGTACGTTGCTGGTCCTTGTTAGGCATATATTGTAAACTTTTTTTTCATGCAGCCTGTGGGCTGAACGAAAAAAAGATATTGATCGGTGGGTATGCCCACCATTAGAATACCTCCCTTCATCCACCCACTTCTAATGATGGGCATACATGCACCATTTATATATGCCGAAGCATGGGGGCATCCTCCCGCAAAAGGCAGGAGCAAATTGCTCCTCCACCCACTGCCCCCACGCTTCGGCATATATGCTGAAGTATGTAACTGTGGTGGTGAAATCACCTCCGACAGCGCTGGAGTCACGGCTTTATATATCGTGGGAGCAAACGCTGTTGCTGTCAAGATAAATAAATCCGCGCTGCAACTGAATGGCGTACCTGCTAAGCAAATGATGGTTAACAATAAAACAAAGTAACATTACAGTATAACAGTAAGACTTACCATACCTGCAAAGCAAATACAAAAAAAAAAATAGTAAAAAATAAAACATTTAACGCAACCTGTGCCTAAAATATATATATGCCGAAGCATGGGGGCATCCTCCCGCAAAAGGCAGGAGCAAATTGCTCCTCCACCCACTGCTGCCCCCACGCTTCGGCATATATGCTGAAGTATGTAACTGTGGTGGTGAAATCACCTCCGACAGCGTTGGAGTCACGGCTTTATATATCGTGGGAGCAAACGCTGTTGCTGTCAAGATAAATAAATCCGCGCTGCAACTGAATGGCGTACCTGCTAAGCAAATGATGGTTAACAATAAAACAAAGTAACATTACAGTATAACAGTAAGACTTACCATACCTGCAAAGCAAATACAAAAAAAAAATAGTAAAAAATAAAACATTTAACGCAACCTGTGCCTAAAATATATATATGCCGAAGCATGGGGGCATCCTCCCGCAAAAGGCAGGAGCAAATTGCTCCTCCACCCACTGCTGCCCCCACGCTTCGGCATATATGCTGAAGTATGTAACTGTGGTGGTGAAATCACCTCCGACAGCGCTGGAGTCACGGCTTTATATATCGTGGGAGCAAACGCTGTTGTTGTCAAGATAAATAAATCCGCGCTGCAACTGAATGGCGTACCTGAAAACAATAAAATGGTTACCAACAAAACACAGTAAACGGTAAAGTATGAAAAATCTGAAAAGGAAACATGGTAAAACATAATAACAAAAAAACATTGCAGAATAGAATAGAGTAAAAAAGAGAAGAACAATAGAGAGAGAATAGAGAGAGAGAGAACAATAAAACAACAACTATTTTTGGTTTTTTTATTTTATATTTTTTTTTGTGTTTTTATTTTTTTTTTTAACACTTTTTTTTAGTAACTTTTAACTTTTGTAACTTTTGTTCCAGGTTTGGGTCTCTCAAAATGCAATGGCATCTTGGGAGACCCTGTGTTAGTGTGCCTAGTCTGTGCAGTGCTGAACCCTACGCTAATACTCAACTAATGTATGGTAGCGTTCAAAGCATTCACCCATGCAAAGACCAGGATTGCCAGGACAGGAGGGACAATAAGACCGGGTGTCACGCCTAAATCCGCGCTTGCTGCAGACACGACATCTTTTTTGGGGGGCTCGTTGGGTAGGGGTACTCGGGATGGCATAAGGAAAATGCCGCTCATGCAGCCGGCTTACTGCATTTGGTTGGGGAAGGTGAGGTAGAACACCGTCTGGAAACAGAAGGGCTCTGACGATCTCTTCCTGGAATTTAAGGAAGGATCCAGTCTGTCCTGAAGCTCTGTATAGCACATGAGCATTCAGCAAAGCCAATTGAAATAAGTATACAGACACTTTTTTGTACCAGCGTCTGGCCTTACGGGCAACTAAGTACGGCGCCAACAACTGGTCGTTGAGGTCCACCCCTCCCATATTAAGGTTGTATTCGTGGACACAGAGGGGTTTCTCCACAACACCAGTCGCCGTAGAAATTTGGGTCGTCGTGTCTGCATGAAGGGAGGTGAGAACGAAAACATTCTTCTTATCCCTCCACTTCATAGCGAGCAAATTATTATACTTCAAGCAGGCTCTCTCCCCCAGCCTAAGACGGGAATCTACAAGCCGCTGGGGAAAGCCCCGGCGATTAGGTCGCACGGTGCCACATGCTCCAATCTGCTGATCAAACAAGTGACTAAAAAGTGGCACGCTCGTATAATAATTGTCCACGTACAAGTGGTACCCCTTTCCGAATAAGGGTGACACCAAGTCCCACACTATCTTGCCAGCGCTTCCTATGTAGTCAGGGCAGTTTGTCGGCTCTACGTGACTATCTTTTCCCTCGTAAACCATAAATCTACATGTATAGCCTGTGGCCCTGTCACAGAGCTTATACATCTTGACCCCGTATCTGGCCCGCTTGCTGGGAAGGTACTGTTTGAATGACAAGCGGCCAGAAAACTTAATCAGGGACTCATCAACGCAGACAACTTGATGGGGGGTAAACAAGTCTGCAAAACGTTGGTTGAAATGGTTTACGAGGGGCCGAATTTTGTAGAGCCGATCGTATGCAGGGTCTCCACGAGGACGACAGAGTTCATTGTCGTTGAAGTGCATGAACCGCAAAATCTGCTCGTATCGTGCCCTGGCCATGGAAGCAGAGAACAAGGGTGAATGGTAAATTGGGTCAGCGGACCAATATGACCGCAACTTACTCTTTTTATTCAACCCCATGAGGAGGGAAAGGCCCAGAAAGGTCTTAAATTCGGAGACCGTAATTGGTCTCCAATCTCTGGCAAGGGAGGACTGGGGATTAGCGGCGATGTGTTGACCAGCGTATAAATTGCTTTGGTCCACAATAGATCTATAGAGATCTTCGGTGAAAAACAGTGAATAAAAATCCAGTGGCGTAAAGTCAACTGTTTCCACCTGAATTCCGGGTTGGCCAGTGAAAGGGGGAAGTACGGGTGCTGCAGAAGTGGAAGGTTCCCAATTCGGATTGGCCAATGCAGCAGGAAGGGCACTATGGGCACGACGGGCCTGTCTTTGTCTTCTTGGTGGCAGCGGGACACTACTAGTGCTTGCCACCTCGCCAGCTTGAACTGCACTTATGGGACTCGCCACGTCACCACGTGATACTGCAGTGCTGGATGTACGACCAGGGTGTACTAGGCCGCTGGTGCTTGCCAGTTCACCAGAAGGAGTAGCGGCGCTAGTACTGCTCTGCTCCATACGAGAGCCCTGCGGTTCTTGCACTTCAAGGACAGAAGAAGATTGGGGTCTGGTACGCCTGACCTTAGCAGGGACCACAACTCTGTTGTCAGAGCTATCTGTCATGGAGCCGCTGTCCTCTACAGGTTCGTATTCTGAGCCTGAACTTGACAGATGAGTGACTTCCTCTTCACTATCTGTCATACTCAGAAACGTGTAGGCCTCTTCACTAGTGTACCTTCTATTTGCCATTTTGGGCTCTAAATTTAGGGGTACACTAGTGAGACTCACAGGCAAAAAAGCTCCTGACTGTTGGCGACTGTATCAAAACGCTACCAAAAAACTGTTAGCGATCGCAGGGATCAGGCCTGACTCTGCGAACGCTGCAGTTATGTGTGCTTAGTGTTTTGTAAGTGACAGTTATCGATCGATACTGCACTTGGGTGGGCTGGGCAGGGCTGGGCCGAGGAGCAAAACGCAGGTGCTAGCAGGTATCTGGGCTGATCCCGCTAACACTGCGTTTCAGGGAACCCTAAACTGCTGGGGAGTATAGATCTGATCGGATCAGATATCGATCCGCTCAGATACTATAGCACTAAGGGAGGTGTATGCTGCGTGCGTGGGTTTTAGCGGTACTGGCGCTAACCTGACGCTGCCTGGGGCGACGCAGACCTTATCTGATCCTAAAAACTTAACTTCTATCACCGCCGGGCAATTAGGGCCCGGCGGTGTAAATAAAATAATAAATTAGGGTAATAAACGGCGGGTGCCCTAAAACTATAATAAACTATAATAAACTGTAATAAACTGTAATAAACTACAAAAAACAAACTAGCTAACCAGCGTCACCCGTAACACTTATACGGTGATCGCTGGTGAAAGGGTTAACTAGGGGGCAATCAAGGGGTTAAAACCTTTAGCAGGTAGTATATGGGGGTCCCTGTCGCTATAAAACACTGACAGCGAACCTATATACTTACCTCCCTAACTAGCTTCACCTGTGTCACTAATACAGCGATCAGAAAAACGATCGCTTAGCGACACTGGTGACGGGGGGTAATCAAGGGGTTAACTTTTATTAGGGGGGGTTAGGGGGGTACCCTGGACCTAAGGGGGGTACCCTAGACCTAAAGGGGGCTAACCTAACTGCCCTAAAACTTTTAACTGACACAAACTGACACCAATGCAAAAAAAAATAAAAATGCTATTGGTGTCAGAGTGACAGGGGGTACAGGGGGGTGATCAGGGGGTGATCGGGGGGTGATGGGGGGTGACAAGTGTGCCTGGCGTGTTCTACTGAATGTGTAGTGTTGTGCAGACTTACTTGGATGTCTTCTCTCCTCGGCGCGGCGACGAAAAGACCGGCTCGAGGAGAGATGACATCACTTCCTTTCCCTCTGTTTACATTACAGAGGGAAAGGAAGCATTTTCATTCGCCGGGAGCGATCGGGAGGGGGTGGCCAACAATGGATGGCCGCCCCCTCACCTCTCATCGCCCGGGAAGAAATGGCGACCGCCTCGGGCACCGGGGGGGGACCGATCGGACCCCCCCACCCGCGGAAGGCAAATCACGTACATGTACGTGATTTTGCCTGTCCGTGCCACCTTGCCGACGTACATCGGCGTGAGGCGGTCGTCAAGTGGTTAAGGAATTTGTCAGATTAACTCCTAGATATTTTATGTCCTTTCTCCATGGAAAATGGAATTCCTTGAGGAGTTTATCTTCTTCCTGTTTGGATATATTTATATTTAAGATTTCAGATTTGCTGAGATTAATTTTAAAATTTGAGATCTCCCATTTTTGTAATGTCTCTAGCAAATTTGGAATCGTAATCCTTGTATATGAGGATATAGAAGAGCATGTCATCTGCAAACGCCGCAAGCTTGTGCTCCTCAGTTACTATCTTTATCCCACTGATATCCGGGTTATTTCTGACAGAGGCCAACAGGGATTCCAAGGTCAGTACAAACAGGAGAGGCGACAGCGGGCACCCCTGTCTAGTTCCATTCTCCATTGTAATTGGTAAAGACGCAACCCCGTTTACCTTAACAGACGCCGATGGGTAGTTATATAGAACTTTTATCCATTTGCTCAATCATGGTCCTATTCCAAATTTTTCCAATGTTTTTATCATTGATCCCCAGTCTACCCTGTCGAATGCTTTTTGAGCAACCATCGACAGGAATAGTCCTGGGGACCCATTGGAATTTATAGATTCCATAAGGAGCAATGAACGAACTCCGTTGTCCCTCCCTTCTCTTCCTGGCATAAACCCCACCTGGTCCGGATGGACCAAGGTAGTCATTTTTTTCTTTTAGCCTCCTTGCTAGGACCTTAGCATACAACTGTCCGCATTCAGTAAGGCAATAGGCCTATAACTGGAGCAGAGCGTACTGTTCTTACCCTCTTTTAAAACCACCGTTATTGATGCCGACAATGGTTCTCCTCCCATTTCCCAGTTAATACCTAGGCCATTCCAGTAATGAGGGTTTTTTGCTATACCCAGCCACCTATACCACGCTTATCGTTCTCATATCCATCTTTGCAATTTGAATCGATTCTAATATTTTTTATGGACTGTTTGACGATCTTAAGTGATCTAATAAACATCATTTGTCAATAATCCTTGGATTTACACTATGTGGAGGCTTCCTGTTTTCTCTTTACACATGGTCCATGTTTGCTGACAAAGACGCCGACCGTGGAAATCGTCTGGGTCGGTCCCCAGTCCTCCATCTGATGTACAAGCCATTCCCATACTGTCATCCATCCTAAGACAGTACAAGCCTATTTGACTCACCGCCCACGGCCTGTGAGTCCACCGAAGTCGGTAAGAGTAATTTATCCTTTACTTTTATCTGGATGTCTATGGTGATGATATCTGCCTTGGATTCAAGTTGGGCCAATCACTGTTTGCACTATATGGACTAATTCGTCAGATCTATGCTGTTCACCTGGGAGCTATATCTCCCCACCAACATTGGGGACACTCCTTGTTTTTTATGCTAATTTATTTTCACAAATCTGGATTTTTAGTATAGAATTCATTGTCACTATCTACCATATATATTGTGATTGCTTGCACTTCTTCTGAGGAGAAAGAGTGTTTCATGTGCCTTTAGATGTGGTTTTATTTGTTTTCTTAAATCACTCATCATACATATTCTTTTGGATCTAGGATCAAACGGGGTCTCCCATCTTCTTAGATGTAGATTGACTACTGTTTATCCTCCACCCTATTCACTTTAATTTTAAAAACTTCTTGCTTTTGTTTTTCACTTTCAGCGCTACACTTATACCACGCAGTTACTGTGCACAAATTAGTCTTTTTGTAGTGTTGGCTGCTACCTTGACGATTTGGATTGGCGCGGTTTTTGACTTATATATTTGCCATTCCAGTAATGACACAGCTTCAGGACTAAGAAATTTTTGAATTTTTTAAGATAGTATGTAGTAAACCCATCTGGGCCCAGGCTTTTTCCCGGGGCAGAATCTTTTAGTGCAGCATATATTTCCTCCTCTGAGATAAGTCTATCCAAATCTACTCTATCACTTTCAGTCAAATTAGGTAATCCAGCTTTATCCAAAAATTCTTATACCTTCCCTTCATTTCCTAGTCTTTGTTGTTCTTTCTGTCTTACTGCATAAAGGGCTTCAAAGTACTTCCCTAATTCTTCCGCTATTCCTTTGGATGTAAAGGCTATTTCCCCATTTTTATTTTGGATTTTTTCAATGAAGTTCACTTCTCTTTTCTTTTTCAACAACCTGGCTAAATGCTTACTAGACTTATTTCCCCAAAGATACCTGTCTCTCGCTAATACATTAAGGGACCTTCTAGTGTCTTGTCCTATACTGTCTTTAAGTTACTCTCTCTTATTTATCAGTTGATGAAAGCATTCCTGATCCTGTCTATTGTGTTTTTTATGTTTTTGTTCAAGTTTATGTATTTCTTCAATGAGGTTTTCCCTTTTTTTAATCTCTCTTTTTTTTTCCCCTGCACCAACTGACATAAGGACCCCCCTAATATAAGCTTTGTGGGCTTCCCAGAGAGTGGCACCCGATGTCTCCCCTGTATCATTAATCATGTAGAAAAATTCTATTTCCTCCTGTATTTTTCTAGCTACTTTGTCATCTCTCAGTAGGTTTTCATTTAGTCTCCATGTAAATGGTTGTCTTTGGATCCCCGGGATCATGGAGCTCTTCCAGGAACCTCATTCTAATTGTTCTTCCCTCTCTCTGAACTGTCAGAGTTGTTGGGAACCCCCAGCTATATTTAATGTTGGCAGTCCTCAATTGTTCCAGCAGGGGTTTTAACTGGCATCTCCACGCCAGAGTTCCTACTGATAAATCAGAAAATATCTGTAATTCTGAACTTTCAAATTTTACTGGAGGGGTTCCTCTAATTTTGCAGCATGGCCAACGTTGAGTTCCACCTGGTGGGCATGTCACAGATTAGGCGGTTCTTGGCCAGGTTAAATTCCTTTTGGAGGTCAGCCAGCCGAGCACTGGCAATATATGACCTGCGGAAATGCACACAGACTTTCCTGGGCTGCCTCAGGACATCCTGTAAGCCAGGGTACCTGCCCAAGAACCGCTGCACCACCAAGTTAAGGACGTGAGCCAAACAGGGCACATGGGTCAGTTGTCCCTGTCGGAGGGCGGAGAGGAGGTTGGTGCCATTGTCACAAACCACCATACCTGGCTTAAGCTGGCGTGGCATCAACCACCTCTGAACCTGCCCCTGCAGAGCTGACAGAATCTCTTCCCCAGTGTGGCTCCTGTCCCCCAAGCACACCAGCTCAAGCACCGCATGGCATCTTTTTGCCTGCGTGCTTGCGTAGCCCCTTGAACGCCTACAGAGCACCGCTGGTTCCGAGGACAAATCAGCACAGGAAGAGGCCATGGAGGAAGAAGAAGAGGAGGGGGTGGAGGAGAGAGGTGTGGCAGAATCACCACTAGTAGAATTTTGGAGGCGTGGTGGCGGAACAACCTCCAACACTACTGCACCCTGTCCTGCATCCTTCCCAGCTACCAGACGAGTCACCCAGTGCACGGTGAAAGATAGGTAATGTCCCTGTCCATGCCTGCTGGACCATGAGTCAGCGGTAATATGCACCTTACCGCTGACTTCCCTGTCGGGCGAGGCCAAGACATTGCCTTCCACATGCCGGTAGAGAGCCGGAATCGCCATTCATAAGAAAAAGTGGTGTTTGGGAACCTGTCACTGAGGAACCGCACATTCCACAAACTCACGGAAGGGGGCAGAGTCTACCAACTGAAAAGGCAGCAGTTGAAGTGCTAGCAATTTAGCCAAGCTAGCATTCAACCGCTGGGCATGTGGATGGCTGGGAGCGAACTTCTTTTGGCGGTGCAGCAGCTGTGGCAGGGTAATTTGCCTGGTACAATCTGACGTCGGTGTACTGATAGCAGATTGCCCGCAAGTACCTGGCTGTGACACACCTAATTCTACACCTTCATTCCTCTCAGTGCAGGTTTCAGAGAGGACTGAAGGTATAGTGGGGTTGGAGATCCCAGCTGATGAGGAGCAAGGAGAAGTCCGCTTTGTTCTTTGCTGTGGGTCTTTTAGGTACGCTTGCCAACGAACTGCATGGCAGGTCGACATATGTCTGGTCAAGCATGTGGTGCCCAAGTGGGTGATGTTTTGGCCATGCGAGATACGCTTGAGACATATGTTGCAAATAGCAGCGGTGGGATCTGATGCACTCATCTCAAAAAAGGCCCACATCAAAGAACTTTTGGAATAACGCGCTGAGACTGCAGCGCCCTGTACATGCGGAGCTCTGCGGTGTGATGCAGTCGGTGTGCTGCCCTTAAGGCTAGGGAAGAAGTGACTGATGCCATTGAGCCGAGGGAAGAGGCCACATTGGCAGCTGCTTTGACAAAGTACCCTGAGCCTGGGTGAGAGAGTCTTCAGCATGTTGCGGCTCAACACGGCCAGCTGCCAAAAAAAAGGACAAGCGTGTCTCACGGCCACATGCTGATGAGGATGCACCGTCTCCACGACCAGCACTGTTGCCTCTAGAAACAGAACCTGCTTGCCCTCTTTTATTGGGTTGTGACTGTCTGCCTCTCCTTGTTGGCCTTCCAGACATACTAATGGCCTGCAGTGAGATGTAGCTGCACAAAGTTGGGATGTATATATATACTGATACTGCAGCTAGCAGAATCAACTGCCTCCCTGTAGTATTATCAGTATTAGAACACCAGCAATTGTTTTCAGGAAGCTTTAGGTGCACACTGTGCAGAGGACACAGTACACTAACTGTAAATACTTCAGCTGCCTGCATGTGGTATTAATAGGATCAGAACAACAGCAATTGTCTTCGGGTAGCTTTAGGTGCACACTGTGCAGAGGACGCAGTACACTAACTGTAAATACTGCAGCTACCTGCCTGTGGTACTAATAGGATCAGAAGAACACCACCAATTTTCTTCAGGTAGCTTTAGGTGCACACTGTGCAGAGGACACAGCACACTAACTGTAAATACTGCAGCTGTCTGCCTGTGGTATTAATAGGATCAAAACAACAGCAATTGTCTTCAGGTAGCTTTAGGTGCACACTGTGCAGAGGACGCACTACACTAACTGTAAATACTGCAGCTGCCTGCCTGTGGTACTAATAGGATCAGAAGAACACCACCAATTTTCTTCAGGTAGCTTTAGGTGCACACTGTGCAGAGGACACAGTACACTAACTGTAAATACTGTAGCTGCCTGCCTGTGGTATTAATAGGATCAGAACAACAGCAATTGTCTTCAGGGAGCTTTAGGTGCACACTGTGCAGAGGACACAGTACACTAACTGTAAATACTGCAGCTGCCTGCCTGTGGTATTAATAGGATCAGAACAACAGCAATTGTCTTCAGGCAGCTTTAGGTGCACACTGTGCAGAGGACGCACTACACTCACTGTAAATACTGTAGCTGCTTGCCTGTGGTATTAATAGGATCAGAACAACAGCAACTGTCTTCAGGTAGCTTTAGGTGCATACTGTGCAGAGGACACAGTACACTAACTGTAAATACTGCAGCTGCCTGCCTGTGGTATTAATAGGATCGGAAGAACACCACCAATTTTCTTCAGGTAGCTTTAGGTGCACACTGTGCAGAGGACACAGTACACTAACTGTAAATACCGCAGCTGCCTGCCTGTGGTATTAGTAGGATCGGAAGAACAACAGCAATTGTCTTCAGGTAGCTTTAGGTGCACACTGTGCAGAAGACACAGTACACTAACTGTAAATACTGCAGCTGCCTGCCTGTGGTATTAGTAGGATCGGAAGAACAACAGCAATTGTCTTCAGGTAGCTTTAGGTGCACACTGTGCAGAGGACACAGTACACTAACTGTAAATACTGCAGCTGCCTGCCTGTGGTATTAATAGGATCAGAACAACAGCAATTGTCTTCAGGCAGCTTTAGGTGCACACTGTGCAGAGGACACACTACACTCACTGTAAATACTGTAGCTGCTTGCCTGTGGTATTAATAGGATCAGAACAACAGCAACTGTCTTCAGGTAGCTTTAGGTGCACACTGTGCAGAGTACACAGTACACTAACTGTAAATACTGCAGCTGCCTGCCTGTGGTTTTAATAGGATCGAAAGAACACCACCAATTTTCTTCAGGTAGCTTTAGGTGCACACTGTGCAGAGGACACAGTACACTAACTGTAAATACTGCAGCTGCCTGCCTGTGGTATTAATAGGATCGGAAGAACACCACCAATTTTCTTCAGGTAGCTTTAGGTGCACACTGGGCAGAGGACAAAGTACACTAACTGTAAATACTGCAGCTGCCTGTGGTATTAATAGGATCAAAACAATAGCAAATGTCTTCAGGTAGCTTTAGGTGCATACTGTGCAGAGGACACAGTACACTAACTGTAAATACTGCAGCTGCCTGCCTGTGGTATTAATAGGATCGGAAGAACACCACCAATTTTCTTCAGGTAGCTTTAGGTGCACACTGTGCAGAGGACACAGTACACTAACTGTAAATACCGCAGCTGCCTGCCTGTGGTATTAGTAGGATCGGAAGAACAACAGCAATTGTCTTCAGGTAGCTTTAGGTGCACACTGTGCAGAAGACACAGGACACTAACTGTAAATACTGCAGCTGCCTGCCTGTGGTATTAGTAGGATCGGAAGAACAACAGCAATTGTCTTCAGGTAGCTTTAGGTGCACACTGTGCAGAGGACACAGTACACTAACTGTAAATACTGCAGCTGCCTGCCTGTGGTATTAATAGGATCAGAACAACAGCAATTGTCTTCAGGCAGCTTTAGGTGCACACTGTGCAGAGGACACACTACACTCACTGTAAATACTGTAGCTGCTTGCCTGTGGTATTAATAGGATCAGAACAACAGCAACTGTCTTCAGGTAGCTTTAGGTGCACACTGTGCAGAGTACACAGTACACTAACTGTAAATACTGCAGCTGCCTGCCTGTGGTTTTAATAGGATCGAAAGAACACCACCAATTTTCTTCAGGTAGCTTTAGGTGCACACTGTGCAGAGGACACAGTACACTAACTGTAAATACTGCAGCTGCCTGCCTGTGGTATTAATAGGATCGGAAGAACACCACCAATTTTCTTCAGGTAGCTTTAGGTGCACACTGGGCAGAGGACAAAGTACACTAACTGTAAATACTGCAGCTGCCTGCCTGTGGTATTAATAGGATCAAAACAATAGCAAATGTCTTCAGGTAGCTTTAGGTGTACACGGTGCAGAGGATGCACTACACTAACTGTAAATACTGCAGCTGCCTGCCTGTGGTACTAATAGGATCAGAGGAACACCACCAATTTTCTTCAGGTAGCTTTAGGTGCACACTGTGCAGAGGACACAGTACACTAACTGTAAATACTGTAGCTGCCTGCCTGTGGTATTAATAGGATCAGAACAACAGCAATTGTCTTCAGGTAGCTTTAGGTGCACACTGTGCAGAGGACACAGTACACTAACTGTAAATACTGCAGCTGCCTGCCTGTGGTATTAATAGGATCAGAACAACAAAAATTGTCTTCAGGTAGCTTTAGGTGCACACTGTGCAGAGGACGCACTACACTAACTGTAAATACTGCAGCTGCCTGTGGTACTATTAGGATCAGAAGAACACCAGCAATTTTCTTCAGGCAACTTTAGGTGCACACTGTGCAGAGGACACAGTACACTAACTGTAAATACTGCAGCTGCCTGCCTGTGGTATTAATAGGATCAGAACAACAGCAATTGTCTTTAGGTAGCTTTAGGTGCACACTGTGCAGAGGACACAGTACACTAACTGTAAATACTGCAGCTGCCTGCCTGTGGTATTAATAGGATCAGAACAACAGCAATTGTCTTCAGGCAGCTTTAGGTGCACACTGTGCAGAGGACGCACTACACTCACTGTAAATACTGTAGCTGCTTGCCTGTGGTATTAATAGGATCAGAACAACAGCAACTGTCTTCAGGTAGCTTTAGGTGCACACTGTGCAGAGTACACAGTACACTAACTGTAAATACTGCAGCTGCCTGCCTGTGGTATTAATAGGATCGGAAGAACACCACCAATTTTCTTCAGGTAGCTTTAGGTGCACACTGTGCAGAGGACACAGTACACTAACTGTAAATACTGTAGCTGCCTGCCTGTGGTATTAATAGGATGAGAACAACAGCAATTGTCTTCAGGTAGCTTTAGGTGCACACTGTGCAGAGGACGCACTACACTAACTGTAAATACTGCAGCTGCCTGCCTGTGGTACTAATAGGATCAGAAGAACACCACCAATTTTCTTCAGGTAGCTTTAGGTGCACACTGTGCAGAGGACACAGTACACTAACTGTAAATACTGTAGCTGCCTGCCTGTGGTATTAAGAGGATGAGAACAACAGCAATTGTCTTCAGGTAGCTTTAGGTGCACACTGTGCAGAGGACGCACTACACTAACTGTAAATACTGCAGCTGCCTGTGGTATTAATAGGATCAGAACAACAGCAATTGTCTTCAGGTAGCTTTAGGTGCACACTGTGCAGAGGACACACTACACTAACTGTAAATACTGCAGCTGCCTGCCTGTGGTACTAATAGGATCAGAAGAACACCACCAATTGTCTTCAGGTAGCTATAGGTGCACACTGTGCAGAGGACGCACTACACTAACTGTAAATACTGCAGCTGCCTGTGGTACTATTAGGATCAGAAGAACACCAGCAATTTTCTTCAGGTAACTTTAGGTGCACACTGTGCAGAGGACACAGTACACTAACTGTAAATACTGCAGCTGCCTGCCTGTGGTATTAATAGGATCAGAACAACAGCAATTGTCTTTAGGTAGCTTTAGGTGCACACTGTGCAGAGGACACACTACACTAACTGTAAATACTGCAGCTACCTGCCTGTGATATTAATAGGATCAAAACAACAGCAATTGTCTTGAGGTAGCTTTAGGTGCACACTGTGCAGAGGACTCACTACACTAACTGTAAATACTGCAGCTGCTTGCCTGTGGTACTAATAGGATCAGAACAACAGCAATTGTCTTCAGGTAGCTTTAGGTGCACACTGTGCAGAGGATGCAGTACACTAACTGTAAATACTGTAGTTGCCTGCCTGTGGTACTAATAGGATCAGAAGAACACCACCAATTTTCTTCAGGTAGCTTTAGGTGCACACTGTGCAGAGGACACAGTACACTAACTGTAAATACTGTAGCTGCCTGCGTGTGGTATTAATAGGATCAGAACAACAGCAATTGTCTTCAGGTAGCTTTAGGTGCACACTGTGCAGAGGACACAGTACACTAACTGTAAATACTGCAGCTGCCTGCCTGTGGTATTAATAGGATCAGAACAACAGCAATTGTCTTCAGGTAGCTTTAGGTGCACACTGTGCAGAGGATGCAGTACACTAACTGTAAATACTGCAGCTGCCTGCCTGTGGTACTATTAGAATCAGAAGAACACCAACAATTTTCTTCAGGTAGCTTTAGGTGCACACTGTGCAGAGGACACAGTACACTAACTGTAAATACTGCAGCTGCCTGCCTGTGGTACTAATAGGATCAGAAGAACACCACCAATTGTCTTCAGGTAGCTATAGGTGCACACTGTGCAGAGGACACACTGCACTAACTGTAAATACTGTAGCTGCCTGTGGTATTAATAGGATCAGAACAACAGCAATTGTCTTCAGGTAGCTATAGGTGCACACTGTGCAGAGGACGCACTACACTAACTGTAAATACTGCAGTTGCTTGCCTGTGGTACTAATAGGATCTGAACAACAGCAATTGTCTTCAGGTAGCTTTAGGGGCACACTGTGCAGAGGACGCACTACACTAACTGTAAATACTGTAGCTGCCTGCCTGTGGTACTAATAGGATCAGAAGAACAGCAGCAATCTTCTTCAGGTAGCTGTAAATACTGTAAAAACGCCTGCCTGTCAGTAGGAAGAGAATAACAGGAACGGGGATCTAGCTAAACTAAATAGTGTGTATATTTTTATATATATATATATATATATATATATATATATATATATATATACACACAACACCTAGGATGCATATATATATACACAATACACTGTAAGTGCAGCTAACTGACTTGTCTGCCTACTCTATCTACCTTAAATTAAATGACACTATCTCTCTGTCTACCTCTCCGCCACCGCAACACACTACACAAGGCCGCCACGCAGGTGACCTTATATAGTGTGGGGCATGTACTTAACCCCCTGAGCCATAATTGGCCAAAGCCACCCTCTGTACAGATGGCGCTGTGATTGGCCAAGTATGCAGGCCATAGTACATGCTTGGCCAATCACCTGCCAGCAATGCCCTGCGATGCCGCAGTGAATTATGGGCCGTGAAGCGCCACTCGAATTTGGTGCAAACGGCCCATAACGTTTGCAGTTCGACGAACGGTCGAACATGCGATGTTCGAGACGAACATGGGTTTGACTCGAACTCGAAGCTCATCCCTAGTCAGGAGCTCAGCAAACACAAGTCTCTATCCGGCCATGTCCAGACCACGCCCCCTGCTGCTGGCTTTTAATAATCGGACACTTACCTGTCCTGGAGGCCAGTGATGTTGGCACTTCAGCTGATGTTTCCATCAACTGTCGGGTGCTGCCACCACCATTGCTGGTAAGGGAACCCGGCAGTGTAGCCTTACAGCTTCTCGACGGGAACCCTGCTGCGCATGCGCGAGGCTCCGCTCCTCTCTCCTACTGGCTCAGTGGCAGGAGAAGGAGGAGGGTGGCAGAGAGAGCCCCGGCGATGACGTCAAAGGCCGCAGCCCAGACTACCGTAAGTGGTATCAGGATACCAGATACCTGAAAGACAGGTATCTGCTCCCCCCCCGAAAGGTGACAAATGTGGCACTGGAGGGGGGGGGCAGGCAAATGAGTGGAAGTTCCACTTTTTGGTTGAACTATGCTTTAATTAGAAAGGTGAAGGGAGGGGAAGGGGAGCTTCTGGGTTGTCACATTTTCAAAAGCATAATGCAAATAAATAAATAATTTACAGTATCTGTTGCAACTAATAGAATCCTTCCATCCATCTTACTTTTAATGATAGCTAGTATTCTTGGCAGGAATCCACCGAACCATATGTTGTATGGTTAAAAGTACTTACGGTAATTCCCTGGAAAAACAATTATTAATTATATCTCAATTATTACCACTCAGTTGTGGCAGATTAATCACTACTACATTGACTGTACATCAGCCGTTGGCATATTTGGCATCCTTTTGGCACATCATTTAGTAAAGCTGTGATTATACAGTAGTCTTTGCAGGTGAATGTTTTTGATGGGCTTATGATTATCTGTGGGGTAAATAAGTGAGGAAAAAAAACCCAAAAGAACAATGCAATAGAAATTTCAATATGTCAATGGGTTTAATCAATGACAACAGTGCAGTGCTTGCAAATACAGTCAGGTCCATAAATATTGGGACATCGTCACAATTCTAATCTTTTTGGCTCTATACACCACCACAATGGATCTGAAATGAAATGAACAAGATGTGCTTTAACTGCAGACTTGCAGCTTTAATTTGAGGGTATTTACATCCAAATCAGGTGAACGGTGTAGGAATTACAACAGTTTGTATATGTGCCTCCCACGTTTTAAGGGACCAAAAGTAATGGGACAAATTAACAATCATCCATCAAACTTTCACTTTTTAATACTTGGTTGCAAATCCCTTACAGTCAATTACAGCCTGAAGTCTGGAACGCATAGACATCACCAGACGCTGGGTTTCATCCCTGGTGATGCTCTGCCAGGCCTCTACTGCAACTGTCTTCAGTTCCTGCTTGTTCTTGGGGCATTTTCCCTTCAGTTTTGTCTTCAGAAAGTGAAATGCATGCTCAATCGGATTCAGGTCAGGTGATTGACTTGGCCATTGTATAACATTCCACTTCTTTCCCTTAAAAAACTCTTTGGTTGCTTTCGCAGAATGCTTCGGGTCATTGTCCATCTGCACTGTGAAGCCCCGTCCAATGAGTTCTGAAGTATTTTGCTGAATATGTGCAGATAATATTGCCGGAAACACTTCAGAATTCACCCTGCTGCTTTTGTCAGCAGTCACATCAATAAATACAAGAGAACCAGTTCCATTGGCAGCCATACATGCCCACGCCATGACACTACCACCACCATGCTTCACTGATGAGGTGGTATGCTTTGGATCATGAGCAGTTCCTTTCCTTCTCCATACTCTTCTCTTCCCATCACTCTGGTACAAGCTTATCTTGGTCTCATCTGTCCATAGGATGTTGTTCCAGAACTGTGAAGGCTTTTTTAGATGTTGTTTGGCAAACTCTAAACTGGCCTTCCTGTTTTTGAGGCTCACCCTTGATTTACATCTTGTGGTGAACCCAGTGGCGTAACTAGAACCTTCAGGGCCCTCGATGCAAGAAACCATGGCGGGCCCCCCTGACCCCTGGACAGGGCTCTTTTCTCCGAGCGCGATGGCGGAACAACAGGGCCTGGTCACAAGTGGGTGGCTGCATATAAAGGAACCAATTTCCCCCCCCGCTTCTCCTCCTCTCCCTCCCACAGGCATTCAGCGACTGCAGGAAGAAAATGGAGAGATGGGTTCCTCTATGTCGGTGTTTCTTAATCTTTTTCCAGTCAGGGCACTCTTGAAGTATAGCCCTAGGTGAATAGGGCTGCACTGCAATCACTCCGCAACTGTGTGCATTGCATGCAGTTGCGGGATAGTGATTATGCATTTAAGGGGTTAAAACAGGCGGTCAGTAGGCAACATACTGCCTCTTTACCGGCTGTCAAATGCCTCTGAAAAGCAAACTGAGCATTGATTGCTTTTCGGAGGAACAGCATTTTTTTTGCTGGTACTATGAACAAGCAAAAAAAATAAAGCAAACTGAGAAATTTAGAAAAAAAAAACTTTAAACGCCGCCACTCTGCCCATCAAACGCCACCACTGTGCTCTTAACTTAACTATTAGATAAGCACCTGAATGACCGCAACATACAGGGATATACAATGTAATACTGACATATAATCACACACATAGGTTGGACTTGATGGACTTGTGTCTTTTTTTCAACCTCACCTGCTATGTAACTGTGTAACTATGTGCCCATCAAATGTCGCCACTGTGCCCATCAAATGCTGCCACTGTGCCCATCGAAGTCTGCCACTGTGCCCATCGAAGTCTGCCACTGTGCCCATCGAAGTCTGCCACTGTGCCCATCGGATACTGCCACTGTGCCATCAAATGCCGCCACTGTGCCCATTAAATGCTGCCAGTGTGCCCATCAAATGCTGCCAGTGTGCCATCAAATGCTGCAACTGTGTCATTGCCCGCTCGCTGTCTGCCCAGCACTTACCCTGTCTCAGTGGGACAGCAGGTGACGGCCACGAGCGGGGTCCTCCATGCGTCTCCTGCCGTCCTCATCTCCCGTCCTCTCCTCCTGATAGGCGTCCAATAGCCGCGCTTATCGTTTCAGCCAATCAGGTGATGGGTAACAGACCCACACACCTGATTGGCGGAAAGGCGGTTCAGTGTTAGGAAAGTGAACATTAATTCGCTTTTCTAACACACCTGCGTGGACTGTGAGCGCCAAGCATGGTACTCGCAGTTCACCTATTTTGAAGCCTATTAGAGCCTATGGCTCTAATCAGGTGCTTCAAAAACACCCCCCGCCGCTGTAATTCAGGAGTCCGGTGGCAGGCGTCCGGTGGCAGCGGTGGCCATGGATAGATTCATGCAATGCATGAATCTATCCATTGGTCATAGAGGGAGGGGGTGGCTGGAGAGAGGGGGCGGCACTTGTGCGCCCTTATGGACGCCCCCCCACTGATAAACACATGCATATACATGCACACTCACATACATACATACATGCACACTCACACACACACATACATGCACACTCACATAGATACATACATGCACACACACATACATACATACATACATACATGCACACTCACACACAGCACACATATAAACACACATACAATAGATAGATAGTCTTATAAAAAAACGGTAGACCTTCTTTACCTTAGCTCTTCCTGCCGGGTACTGCACTGTGGGGGGAGACAAAGAGCACAGCACACACTGTGCTTTCACTTTGACAAGCTCCCAGCCAGTCAGTGCCGATTACAGTTCGGCTGACGATCGGGGAGCTCGGTCTCAGCCGCCCCTGCCATTCCTCCTATCGAAGAGTACAGGGGGCCCTCAAGGGCCCCCTGCAGCAAGGGGCCCAGTCGCCATGGCGATCTCAGTGACCCCTATAATTCCGCCACTGGGTGAACCCTCTGTATTCACTCTGCTGAAGTCTTCTCTTGATTGTTGACTTTGACACACATACACCTACCTCCTGGAGAGTGTTCTTGATCTGGCCAACTGTTGTGAAGGGTGTTTTCTTCACCAGGGAAAGAATTCTTCGGTCATCCACCACAGTTGTTTTCCGTGGTCTTCCGGGTCTTTTGGTGTTGCTGAGCTCACCGGTAAATTTTTTCTTTTTAAAGATGTTCCAAACAGTTAATTTGGCCACACCTAATGTTTTTGCTATCTCTCAGATGTTTTTTTTTTTTTTTTCCAGCCTAATGATGGCTTGCTTCAATGATAGTGACAGCTCTGTGGATCTCATATTGAGAGTTGACAGCAACTGATTCCAAATGCAAATAGCACACTTGAAATGAACTCTGGACCTTTTATCTGCTCCTTGTAAATGGGATAATGAGGGAATAACACACACCTGGAACAGCTGAGCAGCCAATTGTCCCATTACTTTTGGTCCCTTAAAAAGTGGGAGGCACATATACAAACTGTTGTAATTCCTACACCGTTCACCTGATTTGGATGAAAATACCCTCAAATTAAAGCTGAAAGTCTGCAGTTACAGCACATCTTGTTCGTTTCATTTCAAATCCATTGTGGTGGTGTATAGAACCAAAAAGATTAGAATTGTGTCGATGTCCCAATATTCTTGGACCTGACTGTAAGTTGAAGAAGTTTTTTTAAAAATCTTTGCAAAGCCCTGGATAATTGGGACGAATTCTCTTCTACCTGGAGCATCTGGAGGCATTACTCCGCGTTAGAGAAATTGAAACATAGAATCTCTTCCACAGGAACCCCCCATGACCCCCACCAAAACAACATTTAGAAACCCTGCTCGTGCCTTCCCAATTTAAAGCCCCCCTTGAATAGTGCTTGCTGCCTCCCCCCCCCCCCCCCCTACACCTATTTCCTTTTGGAACTACCAGTGTTCTAGTTCCTTACATGCGAACATCTGTACTACTCAATCCCATTCAAAATTGTCATAAATGTACACCTCTATTTGTACACCTAGAAGTCCTGGATTCTATTATCCACATACTTCCCTAACATAGCGTTGATGACAAAACTTATACTAGCGTAAACGACAATTAATGCTGTGCCCCCAGCCCATAAGACACAGTCTGCTCCCACGTTGTCATTATGGGGTATTGCTTGTAGAATTTTGTAGAAATTTGAGGAAAATAATGAATTTATTCCATTTTGGAATAAGGCTGTAACATAACAAAATGTGGAAAAAGTGAAGCCAGAAGACAGCTGCCTCCCTTGAGATCGTATGGGTTTTATAGCTTTGGGCATATCAAGATCAGATTTTAACATCGTTGGTTAATAGCAACCTATTACTTCATATCTATGCAGTCATTAAGTAGCATTATATCAGGGTCCATGTACATCAGATGTGTTCTAAAATATAAGGCTGGCAGGGTGTTGGCACATCTGGTGGCTTCCAATGCCTGTCCATGATCTCTGAGTCTGGGGTGCCGTGAGATCATAAATTTTATCATCAAACTTATTTACTCATTTTTGTAATAATGTAACGCTTGCTTTTGTAGCCCTGGTTGGCTGTCCCTTAATAATGCAGAACCAGAAAGCCCAGGCAATAGGCAACCTGTTCTTTTGTCTTCTGCCAATAGATTGGACCAGCCATTCTCAACCAGGGTGCCGTGGAACTCTGGGGTTCCTATAGAGGTTGTTAGTGGTTCCTTGAGCTTGTGGCTGATTGACCTCACACCTGATGGTGCAGTGATATTTCCAGGTCCAATACCACTTCGCAGAGCCAGTAGCATGACACCAATGGTCTTTTTAGCTGTCTGTAAGGGTGGCACTCTGACCACCAATGTAAGGGGGGGGCATTTTTCCCACTGGCCAACAATGTAACGAAACATAGTTCCCACTGACCCCCAATTAATTAATTTCAATAGGAGTTCCCTGAGATCTAAAAAATATTTCAAGGGTTCCTTTGGGGTAAAAAGGTTGCGAAAGGCTGGATTGGACAGTGCAGCCACAAGAAGCAAGCAGGAAAGAATAAGGCGCCTGACTGGCCGCATCTGGTAGTCTGACATTTAGCCCTGCCCCCTGGTGCATGGAAGAGGGGGAAATGTGTTTGGCAGGTAAATCTGAGTGGCGGGGGTCCGGGGAGAAGGGCAGGTATGTTTGCTGTACCAGTGGAAAAAGAGAGACACAAGGGGAGGATGAGTAGGCTGCAGAGAGTGGGACAGCAAGGAACCTAAGAGGGAGTGATCAGCAGATACAGCCTGATTCCAGAGAGGAGAGACTCTGTTGGGTGTAGAGCACAGTGTGCTTGTACAGAGGGGAGAGGGTCACTGTTGCACCAGAGAGATCCGCAGGACCTGTTTAAGGAGCGTGACTACTTGCCAGGGACAGCTTGTTCTACAGACCCTTTCTACTGAGTCAGAGAGGCTGAGGCCTACATCTTATCTGCTCTGTTGTGACAGAGCTAGAACTGTCTGTTTCGTCTACCTCAATCGAGCCTACGGGAGTGGGAAAGATTTCTGACTGGAGGACACCTACATACTGTATCAAAGGTCTTTTGGCCACCCTTTTTAATATTGCTGCTGAATCTGTCTATGATGCTCTGGGGAATTGCACCCTGAGCTTGTGGATTACAAACACTTTGGGAGTGAACAGTCTTTTGCAAGTGTATGCAACCCCCGTAGGGGCTGCTGATGATTGTGGTCCATCTCCCACCCTGTACAGCCAGGCACATGCATTTCCAGACACACTTCCGTCAAAAAACAGATCTTGTACATTTTTTTTTGTTTTATTAGGGGAATAGAACTTGAATGGGGATTGGGTGCATATGGGATGCCCACTTTATTGAAGATCATTTAGGAAATTTAGGGACTGAACTATATACACCTCTGGTATATATAACCTCTTTTCTTCACCTCCAGCACATACACTTGCTTGCAGACTATCACTCCCAGGACCAACTAGCAGTATGGTTGGGGCCTGACACTGACTCAGCCAGGCCCAAAGCAAATGCCCTTTGCAGGCAGGGACCACGGGCCCCTAAGGTGTAGCAAAAATAGTAAGTCCTTAGTGCTAGCTGCCCTCCTGGCTGTTGCCTCTGGAGACTTGCCCGGCAGTGTTCTCCCACTGTCCTCTCCTTGCTCCCAGTGCCTCCTGTCCAGGACACCTCCGTGTGCCTTGAGAGGGTCCTGTCTGCACCCGAGCCCAGACCGGGGAGCTCCCTCAAAGGTCACGACAGCCTAACACTCCATCTCCAGCTTCCACCCCAACACAACACTGCCCCTGAATATTTGAGGGGGTCTACCCCCTGCCAATCCAAGTTGGGGATTGGTCAGGGCCCTCAGAATACTCCAGGCAGCTCCACCTTACTTCCCCTCATATTCTTCTAGAAGGCACCAGAACATTCAAGAAGTAGGGGGGAGGTCTCAGTAAAGCTGCCTGTGAGTCATCCAGCTCTCCCTGGATTCCTGCCCAACCCAGGACAAAACACAGACAAGTTTGGCTGCCAGCCAAGCCTGCAAAAATGTACCTGCTCTAATCAAAGAAAAAACTTACATCTACATTTCTAACATTAGGCGGTGCTACACAAGTTATGGGGGGCCCACTGCCAGCAGACTTTAAATCTGCTCCTCCACTGGTCAGTGGTATAGATAGGGACTAAGCACTCTAAAATAAGCCACCTTACTGTTAGCATTCTTTGTTTTTGTGGGGATTTTCATTACTGCTATTGCTACTGTCTAAGATAATCAAGTGTTCTCTTTTTTTAAGCTAGCGGGAAAATAGAGGAAACAAAGGTTGTTTGTTGTGTTACTATGCCATTTATTACTTTATTTCTGTAATGCTACTGGCATGTTGTTAAGAGTTGGTTTTAGTTCAGGTCACTACTGGGGGGGGTGGCGGAAGGGCGAACATCTCCAAAGCTCTTTAGTGAATTCGTGGTGCACTTTTTTTTTATGTTAGAACACACAAAATGGTGAGTAATGCAGTGACCAACATTGATCATTTGTAACTTCCCTAGAAGTTCCCTAGAAGATAGCTTGTTGGTTGCCATGGGGTGACTGAATTTTGCACTTTCATTGATTAACAACTTGAGCTCAGGAAGTTTTACCCCCTTCATGATCAGGCCATTTTTTGCTATTTAGCACTGGGCTACTTTAACTGGTAATTGTGTGGTCACACTGTACCCAAACAAAATTTATATACCTTTTTTTCACACAAATAGAGATTTCCTTTGGTGGTAATTGATCACCACTGGGTTTTTATTTTTTGTGATATAAACAAAAAAAGACCAACAATTTTGAAAAAAAGCTAATACTTTTAACTTTATGATAAAAAACATACCCAATAAAAAATCTAATTTCTTTATATTACTTAATTTATTATATAATTTGGGGCAAAACTTATTCTGCTACATATCTTTGATAAAATAAAAATCCCAATAAGTGTATATTGATTGGTTTGCGGGAAAATTATAGCGTCTACAAACTATGGTGTACATATACTGGACTTTTTATTTATTTTTTTTTAAACCGTTAATGGCAGTGATTAACAACTTATAATGGGACTGTGACAGAGCGGCGAGCAATCTGACAATACCTGATGCTGGAGGGAACTAACTGCCAATGACATCACCAGTGACACTAATGCCGCGTACACACGAGCGGACTTTGCGGCAGACTTGGTCCGGCGGACCGGAGTCCGCCGGATAATTCGATCGTGTGTGGGCTCCAGTGGACTTTTTTTCCCAAAAGTTCGACGGACCTAGAAATAAAACATGTTTCAAATCTTTCCGATGGACTCGAGTCCGGTCGAAAAGTCCGCTCGTCTGTATGCTAGTCCGACAGACAAAAACCGCCGCTAGGGCAGCTATTGGCTACTGGCTATGAACTTCCTTGTTTTAGTCCGGTCGTACGTCATCACGTATGAATCCGTCAGACCTTGGTTGATCGTGTGTAGGCAAGTTCATTCGGAAAGTCCGTCGAAAAGTCCACCAGACCTAGTCTGTCGAAAAGTCCGCCTGTGTGTACGCGCCATTATACAGTGATTAGTGATAATACTACACACTGTGACTGTACTTATGACACTGGCTGGGAAGGGGTTAACATCTGGGGTGATCAGGGGGTTAAATGTGTGCCTAACAATGTGTAATGTGCGTTGCTTTTTAGTAACGATCTCTGTTTCTTATCCCTGCTTTGCAGAGAAAGGAAACAGAGAGATCATTCCCTCTGTACAGAGCCTAGTGTTGATTTTCAACAGAGAATTCTGGCCTGTCATTGCACAAAGACGTTCGGCAGGTCCCACCCATCAATCATTTGCTGGGATCTGCTGACAGACTCCCGGGTATCGGCAGGGTGGCGCAAATGTGTGTCCCCTAAACGTGGAAACAGGCAGTGATGCACGGGTACATCGCTTTGCCTGTGCGGGCCGCCTGTCTGCAGTACATTGCAGGCGGGTGGGTCCGCAAGAGGTTAAAGCATAACTAATTGCAAAAGTATTTTTTTTTTTTTTTAGATTTAGAGTGGAGAGGGATTAGAACACCTGCCAGGTTTTTCATGCTGTCTGTGTTCCCGTTAAGTAGATTCACCCTCTTTAATTATCTTGATCACCAATGTCACCAGGAACGAAAGTGAAGGTAATTCCAACATTTTGAGTTGCCATCAAGACAGGAGTAGCGGGGGAATTATCCAACAAGGGGACAATTGTCTTAAAAAAAGGAAAATCTCTCGCATTAGACAGAAATCCTCTCACAATCCAGTGACTTTCGCCTTGGCTGAGATGTTTCCTTTAATCTGCTGCAGGCAGGATGAAGCATTTCCTCAGTCTAGTCTCCACCTGTGATCAGACTACAACATTGTAACTTTGTAGTAAGTCACAATGTGAGAGGCTGATTTGTAGTAAAAGTAAAATGCAAAACCACACTCCATGAAAGTCATCCTGTTAGGTTTAATCAAGGTAGCTGACTTCCAAAACAGTCACCGCCCTAATCCACACCCCTTGATGCGTTTCACCCCAACTGGGATGAAATGCATGAGAGCAGCATAGCTATGTTTAGGGAGGAGACTATGAAGACACGTGTACACACGGTCGGACTTTTCAGTCCGACAGCCTGTCCGACAGACTTTCGACTGACTTTTGGCGGACTTTCAACAGACTTTCTAACGACCGGACTTGCCTACACATGATCACACCAAAGTCTGACGGATTCGTATGTGATGACGTACACCGGACTAAAATAAGGTAGTTGATAGCCAGTAGCCAATAGCTGCCCTAGCGTCTGTTTTTGTCCATCGGACTAGCATATAGACGAGCAGATTTCTGGGTCCGGCGGAGTTATGACGTAAAGATTTGAAGCATGTTCCAAATCTAAAGTCCGTCAGATTTGCGACTGGAAAAGTCCGCTGAAGGTCCGATGAAGCCCACACACGATCGGATTGTCCGCCGGATTTGGTCCATTGGCGTCTGTCGGGCAAGTCCGGTCGAAAAGTCCGACCGTGTGTATGGGGCATAACACGTGGAGTGTGGTTTTGTAGTTTACTTTTGCTACATTTGCAGATCTGGAAGAGCTTTTTATTAACCGGCATGCAAAGCAGTGGAGGACCCGAGAAGCAAGTTTGGGACTTGAAACGGTGCAGCTTCTTTAAACTTTTACAGGGTCTGATCTGTGTCAGACATCTCTGAACTGTCAGCTAATGAAACAGATAAAGCCATGGCCAGGGGAGTAGTGTGATCTCTGTGAGAGGTATACCAGGTATACCTGCAATTGTTATGCCGCGTACACACGGTCGGACTTTTCAGCTACAAAAGTCCGACAGCCTGTCCGACAGACTTTCGACGGACTTTTGGCGGACTTTCGACGGACTTGCGGCGGACTTTCTAACGAACAGACTTGCCTACACACGATCACACAAAAGTCTGTCGAATTCTTACGTGATGACGTACACCGGACTAAAATAAGGAAGTTCATAGCCAGTAGCCAATAGCTGCCCTAGCGTGGGTTTTTGTCCGTCGGACTAGCATACAGACGAGCGGATTTTTCGACCGGACTCGAGTCCGTCGGAAAGATTTGAAGCATGTTTCAAATCTAAAGTACGTCGGATTTGAGGCTAAAAAAGTCAGTTGAAAGTCCGGAGAAGCCCACACACGATCGGATTACCAGCCAGCTTTAGTCCGTCAGCGCCCGTTGGACTTTTGTAGACGAAAAGTCCGACCGTGTGTACGCGGCATTACACTTACAGATTGCTTAGCATGCTGATTAACATGGAACAATATTTATGATGCTAGGTCCTCTTTAGGGACTCCTTGTATCAACGGTTCAGGCTGGTGGTGGGGGTGTAATGGTGTGGGGGTTATTTTCTTGGCACACTTTGGGGGCCCTAAGCACCAATTGAGCATCATTTAAATGCCATGGCCTACCTGAGTATTGTTCCTGACCATGTCCATCCCTTTATGACTACAGTGTACCCATCTTCTGATGGCTTCTTCCAGCAGGATAATGCACCATGTCACAAACCTCAAATCATCTCACCACTGGTTTATTGAACATGACAATGAGGTCACTGTACTCCAATGGCCTCCACACTCACCAGATCTCAATCCAATAGAGCACCTTTGGGATGTGGTGTGCAGCCGACAAATCTGCAGCAACTGCGTGATGCTATCATGTCACTATGGACCAAAATCTCTGAGGTGGTGTTTCCAACACCTTGTTGAATCTATGCCACCAAGAATCAAGGGGGGCAAAAGGGGGTCCCAGCCCTGTACTAGCAAGGAGTACCTAATAAAGTGGCCGGTGTGTGTAGATTCTGTGCAGCCTGGGAGTTAAACATGGTCATTAAGGAATATATAAAATAGAAGACTGGCCACAGTGATGACCTGTACAGTTGGGTACCATATGATGCAAGGCAGTGAGCTTTGTAAATTGGTCTGCCGCCAGCGGTATATGCTCATGCATGCCGTCAGCCTGCACCATTCCTGCCACCTGTCAGAGCGGAACAAAAACAAGGGAAATGTACTCTGCTAATTATCTCAAATTCCCTATTAAGGAAGTGCCTTGGGAAAATGACAGCACTCAGAGGCCCTAATTATATAAAGCTTTTGTAAACAGTTTATTCATATCTGGCACGGCTTCAAATACAGCGATTTTGAAAACTGAAACACAGATGTGCAGAAAAAGAGCTGTAGACCTGCAACCCGTGAGCTTCAAAAAAAAAAAAAAAGGCGCGATAAAGCACTTTTTGGGCTAGATTAAAAAAATGTAAAGGGCAAACTGAAAATGATACAATGAAATGCGGATATTAGCTACCCATATGCTTTGCTTTTAAGTCAGGCAAAAAAAAAAAATTTGTTTACATTGCTGCCAAATCGTTGGTTACATGGCTGCTATACATGCAGGTTCCCAGGAGCAAAGTGGCCTCCATTAATTCTCAAATGGAAGAAGTTTGGCACAAGCAGGTCTCTTCCAAGAACTGGTCACCCGGCCAAGCTGGGAAAAAGGCCTTAATAAGAGAGGCGACCAAGAACCCGATGGTCACTCTGGCTGAGCTCCAGAGATCCTGTGTGGAGATGGGACAAAAGTTCCAGAAGGACAACCATCCCTCCACTGAGCTGGGCTTTATGGCAGAGTGGCTAGACAGAAGCCAGTGCAAAACACAGAAAAGCCCGATTGGAGTTTGCAAAAAAGCACCTAAAGGACTCTCAGACTGTGAGGGACAAGATTCTCTGAGAGATTGAACTGTTGGGCCTCAATATTAAATGTTATTTCCAGGGGGAAACCAGGCACCAATCATTACCTGCCCAATACCATCCCAACAGTGAAGCATGGTGGTGGCAGCAGCAGCATCATGCTGTAGGGCAGTGATTGTGAACCTTGGCACCCCAGATGTTTTGGAACTACATTTCCCATGATGCTCATGCACTCTGCAGTGTAGTTGAGCATCACGGGAAATGTAGTTCCAAAACATCTGGGGTGCCAAGGTTCACCATCACTGCTGTAGGGGCATTTTTCAGCAGCAGAGACTGTGAGACTGGTCAGTGTTGAGGGAAAGCTGAATGGAGCAAAGCTCAGAGATATCCTCATTTAAAACCTGTCCCACAGCTCTCAGGACCTCACACTGGGCCGAAGTTCACCTTCCAACCTGACAACAATCCTAAGTACACAGCCAAGACAACACAGGAATGGCTTAGGGACATGAATGTCCTGGAGTGGCCTAGCCAGAGCCCTGACTTGAACCCTATTAAACACCTCTGGAGAGACCTGAAAATGACTGTCCACTGACAGTCCCCATCCAACCAGACTGAGCTTGAGAGGATTTACAAAGGTGAATGGCGGAAAATCCCCCAATCCAGGTGTGCAAAACTTTTCGCGTCATACCCCAAAAAACTTGAGGCTATAATTGCTGTCAAAGGTGCTTCAACAATTTACTGAGTAAAGGGTCTGAATACTTAAGTACAGAAAGCAATACAGTGAAACCTTGGTTTAAGATTAACGCGGTTTACAAGCGCTTTGAAAGACGAGCAACTTCAAAAAAAAAAATTGCCTTGATCTGCGAGCGCTCTCTTGATATACGAGCATTTTTTTTAATGTAAAAAAAAAAGAATTACACTCACAATGTGAAGGTGTCTGCTGCTCATCCATGTAAAGCCGCTGTGAATATGTACAGTGAAGGCGCTGGTGTACAGCATACAGCACAGCTTTGAATGTGGCCAGAGATTTGCAGGTGATGGTGGCTCCCAGCGCTTCCTGGAGACACTCAGACACTCCCAGCAGGAGCGGGCGTACCCGGAAGTGATGTCAATAATTCTTAAATTCTCTAGGAAACACTGTGAGCTGAACCTGTGGCCCACATACAGCGTTGTACTGTACACCAGCAGCTTTACTGAACATACAGCACTGTATACAGAGCAGCTTTAAATAGATGAGCACCAACCTCTGGCCACATACAGAGCTGTGTACACCAGCGGCTTTACTCTACATACAGTCTACACAGTGGCTTTAAATAGGTGAGCACCAGACTCCTTAACATTGTCACTGTGCACATTCTTTTTTTTTTTTACCTCAAAACTTTTGCAACACAGAGGTACAGTACAGTATTCCTACTACTGTACAGTACTGTATTTTGAAGTGCAGTTTTATTTGTTTTATGTTTACAGTACAATTTGTACTGTATTTTTTTGGCCATAATCAATTTTATATGAATAAATGGTTGTGGAACGAATCATCGGAGTTTCTATTATTTCCTATGAGGAAATTTGCTTTGATATAAGAGACAAAAAATAAGTGCTGCAAAAAAATGTGCATTTATTTATTTTTTCTTTAAAAAGTGAACTTATCCAAACAAGTAGTAAGTGGACAAATCCTAATATTACTTTACCATTCATATATTTAAGCAAATAAAGACACACACAACATGAACTCATTTTCAATTTTATAGAATTCGTGATCTTTTTATGTTTAAGTGATAAAAAAATTACATATTCATATTCCTGAGATATAATTCAAATGAACAAATAAACATTCCTAAAAACACACACCAAATAAAATACAGCAAAGGTTTAACACAGCGATCTGTAGTTACTAATACGACATCCATATCTGCCTTGCTGCACCTTTTAAAAGTGAAGTCCTTAGGTCCCATCCATACATTGGGGTTGATTTACTAAAAACAGAGACTGTGCACTTTGCAAGGTGTAGTGGCCCTCTGCAGGGGCAGTTGCTCCAGAGCTTAATAAACGAGCAAAAGCTTTGCTGACTTCCATCATCCAATCATGTGCAAGCAAAATTGCTGTTTTTTTTTAAATTTTCCTTGCATGTGATTGGATATTCTTTGCAAACAGAACCTTTACCCCTTTTTTTTTTTCCAGAAAAAGTTTTTATTGAGCATATTAAAAGGTTACATCACAAACATCAGGTATTATATTGGCAGCAATTGCAGTACAAACAGAATGCTTTATGTCTACTGTAATGTCTTCATCATTGCTGGTGTCATCTCTTCTGGAATCTCTTACCAATCATCCAACACTATTTTTGCTCTTTTTTTATTTTAAAACCGATGTCATAACAGTAGACATCAACCATAAGGACAAAACTTCAGATATTGAGACAAGTGCAGCCCCCCCCCCTTCATTTTCAATATTTCCATTATATCATATCCATCCTCTCGTCCTCCGTAGTAATACCCCCCGCTGATTCCTTCACTTATCTACCTCCGCTGCGTTGTTCCTCATCCTCCTCTAGGGTATTTTTTGAGTCAGTCCACCCTAAACCATACCTTTCTGAACTTCTTGTGGACCCCCTCGCCTTATATGTCATGCGATATAGAGGCACATCAGCGTTTACTATCTTCACCCACATTTCCAGAGTTACCGTATATACTCGAGTATAAGCCGATCCGAAAATAAGCCGAGGCACCCAATTTTACCAAAAAAACTGGGAAAACTTATTGACTCGAGTATAAGCCTAGGGTGAGAAATGCACAGATACTGTAAGTGGAAAAGATGTCAACAATGTTTATTTGTAGCCTCACTGTGCCCATTTGCAGCCATTGTTCCCTGAACTTCAAACTCGGTAGTTAAGAGTTTCTAGATGCCCCCTAGCTGCAGCCAAAATTTGGGGTCTCTGGACCCAAAGGGTCCCGAAATGACATTGCTGCAGATGGACACAGTTGACAAAATTTGCCCTGTATCTCGGGGCCACTTGGTGCTGCAAACCCAGTGGAACTAACACTACAACATATCCAAAGCTGGGGTTCCTAGCACCAAGTGGCCCAGAGAAACAGGGCCCCAAATTTGGTTTGGAAAATGTCAAGCACTTTTCTGCAGTAGAGAATGACATTTTCCGAACCGACTTTGGGGCCCCGTATCTCAGGGCCACTTGATGCTAGGAACCCCTGGTTCTTGGATATGTTGTAGTGCTAGTTCCACTGGGTTTGCACACCAAATTTGGGGTTGCTAGCACCAAGTGGCCCCGAGATACGGGGCCCCAAAGTCAGTTCGGAAAAGGTCATTCTCTGCTGCAGAAAAGTGCTTGACTCGAATATAAGCCGAGGGGGGCATTTTCAGCACAAAAAAATGTGCTGAAAAACTTGGCTTATACTCGAGTATATACGGTAGTTGTTCGTCATAAATCCATCTCCGGGCGATCAATTTCCGCACTCCGAAGTACAGAAGTCTGAGGAACAATTTAGTATGCACATTTACTTCCTCCTGGTCAAAGACTCCCAGGAGGCACCGTAAGGGGGAACATATGTTCGGGAGGGCAAAATGATCGGAGATGAACTCAGTCACCCAGGACCACGGGGGCCGTATCCTAGGGCAATCCCATACCATATGTATAAACGTTCCCTCCTCTTCCCTGCACTTGTGGCACTCTGCAGAATCTCTCCTGTGCATTCGAAATAGTCTGGTCGGTGTGTAATATACCTGATGTAGATATTTACCTTTACCTCATTTACTAAGCTCTGGAGCAACTGCACTTTGCAAAGTACACAGTCTATTTGCTTTTAGTAAATCAACCACAATGTGTGCAATGCGTTGCTGTACATTATGGTGTGTTATGTTAAGGCAGGCAAAAATGGACATGCACCATTTTTCATGTAGAACACCACAACACACAAATGGGTCACATCTGTATGATACAGTTTACTACAATGCAAATGCATTTGTGCTGCACTGCCAAGGTGCGTTGGGGTGCCATTCCAAATTGATGCCATCATAAAAAACCAACCTGTGTGTAATGGGTTGTTAAAACAGGATAGTGTTAATGGGCCCTTAGAAAAATCTCCTAATTTCATACTAATGGAAGGTGGCTGTTCAGTAATTTGCAGCTCATTGTAAGGCCAAGGATTGGGTGTGAGGTGGTACATTGTGGTTTTTATGAGTACCTATGGCAGCAGTTCTCCAACAAAAAAAAAAAACTGCTTATCAGAAGGATGATCATTTCCAGCAAGTACTCAGACTTAATGGTGCCCTGGAATTTAATAAGCTGAAAACAGCAAACCACTGAACAGCTACAAGAGTGATTGCAATAAAACTTGCATGATAAATTAATATTTTACCATTAGTGGGGGAAGATGGTAGTTGCGCTGTGATAAAGGGGGGGGGGGGGGGCTACAAAACTGACTAAAATGACAAAGTGAACCGAAAGCGAGAGGGCAAGTGCAAAAAAAGATCATATATACTAAAGAAGATGGTAAGGATGCAGTGCAGTGCACAGTGGCTAATCAACGTAATAGATATGTTACGGGCAGACAAAGCCTGATGAATGAAAAGTGTATGTGAAACAGTGAATGCTTAAATAAAGTAAAGCAAAAAATACATGTGCAAACAAAAACAGAGTAATGACACAATGCAAACTGATATAATGCAAAAAATATATAACATGAGTCAAAATTGCATGTGGGCTAGTACCCCATAAACAAAAAAACGTGCCAAATCCTGGTGGACTACAAGTGACAAATCCCAATGAGAAAACAGTTCTGACATCCAGTCCAACACATAAACTCGTGATCAAAAACAGTTCCAATTGTGAAGGGAAGGGAGATCTTCAGTGAGGACACCTCTGTGTTTGCAAGCCGCTTACCTTACAGCTGTAAGGTATACAGCCTATGTTTGCAAATGACCCGCAGATGTAGACGTTCCGCGTATACAGGTGGTAATGATGAACATGCCAAGCGAAATATGAAAGAGAATTTAAAGCCTGTAAAATGGCTCTGCGACGACCACAGTGGAGGGGAGGTAAGACACACAGGGAGGGGAGGTTGCACTCACTTGCATAAAGTGAGCGTAGGCATATATCCACGAGCGCCGAGCTCGTATGCCTCCAGGGCTATCAGCAAACTGGAATCTGTCCCCGTGCCTGGAAACTGGTATTGGTCCCCGTACCTCTCTCCTCAGTGTTCGTCGGGTGGAGTAGTGGTGCACAGTGTAAGGGGAAAGAGACGCACATAGCGTGATCCCATATAAAAAATTATATTTATTAGATAAAACAAGTCTAAACAACTCACATTTAAAACAATCCTGCAGCGTGTAGTAACCACGAGCGCCGAGCTCGTCTCCTGTTGTCTGTCTGTGGCTGCGTCCCGTGCTCCAATCCTAAACACAGGCTGTATACCTTAGGCGGCTTGCAAACACAGAGGTGTCCTCACTGAAGATCTCCCCTCCCTTCACATCTGGAACTGTTTTTGATCACGAGTTTATGTGTTGGACTGGATGTCAGAACTGTTTTCTCATTGGGATTTGTCACTTGTAGTCCACCAGGATTTGGCACGTTTTTTGTTTATGAGGCACTAGCCCCCCTGCAATTTTGACTCATCTTATATATTTTTTGCATTATATCAGTTTGCATTGTGTCATTACTCTATTTTTGTTTGCACATGTATTTTTTGCTTTACTTTATTTAAGCATTCACTGTTTCACATACACTTTTCATTCATCAGGCTTTGTCTGCCCGTAACATAGCTATTACGTTGATTAGCCACTTTGCACTGCACTGCATTAGCCACTGTGCACTGCACTGCATCCTTACTATCTTCTTTAGTATATATGATCTTTTTATGCACTTGCCCTCTCGCTTTCAGTTCACTTTGTCATTTTAGTCAGTTTTGTAGCCCCCCCCCCTTCATCACAGCGCAACTACCTTCTTCCCCCACTTTTGTTTCATTTGTCCTGCTTTGGATCAGTACCTAGGTGTTGCAGCAGTGTTCTTTAGTGTAGGCCCTCCCCGACAGCGCAGGAGTTTCCATTTTTCACATAATATTTTACCATTGCAACTGGGCTTGTGTCCATTTGATATATCCAACATACTTAATAATCAGAACAGGTAAAATCAAGATCATAAAGTAAGTTTGGTACTAATATTATAAGCAATGAACACTGAAAACACCTGTTTAAATAGACTCAATGGGGTTGATTTATTAAAGTCAAATAGACTGCACTCTGCAAGGGCAGTTGCTACAGAGCTTAGTAAACGAGATAAAGCGTCACTTTGCAAAGAATACCCAATCACATGCAAGGAAAATTTAAAAAAAATGCATTTTTGCTTGCACATGATTGGATGATGATGGAAGTCAGCAGAGCTTTTGCTCATTTAATAAGCTCGGGAACAACTGCTCTTACAGAGTACACAGTCTATCAGTCTATTTGCCTTTATTAAATCAACCCCAATCAATCTTACAAGAATGTATTTATGTGACCTAGTACAAAAAAAACCCTCAGGAACTGCATCATCTATTAATAATTTTTATTCATATTATTATTATTAATTCATATAATAGTTGTATATGACTATATTAATAACCAAGGCAACAAACCCCATAATATGCCAAGCCCCGCTTAGCTGATGCATATATTAAAACGGGACATATACAGTCCTATGGTGGAAAAAAACCCAAATCTGATCAAAGTTTAATGCGGATTACTTTACACTCGTTCATATACACCATTAAAGAGTGAACGTCATTACTTCAGGCATTTATGAAGTTCTGTTCACTCCATGTTGGAACCCATGCTACAGAAAGTTACCATGATATATATGAACCTCAGATATACATAATATGTATATGACTGCATGGATGACCCTGTGATCTGCAGTTTCACCTCTATGTATATGCTGCTATATTTGGGTTTTTCCATCATGAGACCATATATACCACTATATGAGTATGAATATGAGAAGAAATAATGAACAGAGAACTCCAGTCCTGAGGTTATCTTTTAACAAGTTCATATACTTACATTTTAGGAGTTCCACTTTCTAAAAGTATTTTATTATAGTTACATTGGTCCAACTTGGACCAGTGTAGCTATGCATATGCCTCATACCTTGCCGATCCCTCTAGAAGCTGGAAAACACTGTAGCAGACACTGCTACTCCAGTTATCTTCACTAAGTTCCAGGTCCCCTGCTGGGTAGCACTACGACACGGTGCCCACTTAACAAGGGCATGATTGAGGAAATGCTTTGAATGCAAAACATTCTCTGATTGGATGAGATAGAGATGTGGAGAAGGGATGTTATGATCTCTGTCTCATCCAATCAGAGAACACTTTGTATTCATTGAGAGAATACAAAGAGATCTCTAAATGGCACCTGTGTCGAGTGGGCAACCTCCTGTGCCCCGTAGATGGCAGGGCAGCCACTCGGTACAGGACCTGGAAGCTAGTGGAGATCACTGGAGTAGTGGTGTCTACTTCAGTGATTTCAAGCTTCCACAAGGATAGGCCAAGTATGGTAAATACATAGTTACTTCGGCTGTACTGATGAGGCATGTGCACTAATGAGGCTGCACTGATGGGCACTAATGAGGCTGCACTGATGTGCACTGATGAGGCAGCACTAAAGGGGCACCAATAAGCTGTATTGATGGGCACTGATAAGGAAAGGAAGAAGATGTGAAGGGGGAGTGGCGCTACCTATATGTCAAATAGTGCTCTGCCAAATCACTCTATAGTGGCTAAGTATTAAAAGACACAGTGTTATTGTGGAATAAATTATAACAAAACAGTTTCCATAAAGGTGATAGTGTAATATCTATCACACCTCACCTACCCCAGTAGGTGAGTACTAAAACCCTCTAGGTGTGGACACCAATCCTACACAGAAGTTATCACCAAAAATGTAATGGCTTACAAGTTAGTGTATAAAACATCCAAACATGAATATCATGATAGTATAGTGATCCTCTGCTTAAAACAGTGCGTATAGAGTCCAAACCCAAGATACAAGATGTGAGTGGACCCAAAAACCTTATTTGGATTTGGTTTTTGGGTCCACTCACATCTTGTATTTTGGTTTTGGACACTATATACGCACTGTTTTAGGCAGAGGATCACTATACTATCATGATATTCATGTTTGGATGTTTTATACACTAACTTGTAAGCCATTACATTTTTGGTGATAACTTCTTCTGTGTAAGATTGGTGTACACACCTAGAGGGTTTTAGTACTCACCTACTGGGGTAAGTGAGGTGTGATAGATATTACACTATCACCTTTATGGAAACTGTTTTGTTATAATTTATTCCACAATAACACTGTGTCTTTTAATACTTAGCCACTATAGAGTGATTTGGTAGAGCACTATTTGACATATAGGTAGCGCCACTCCCCCTTCACATCTTCTTTCTTTCTATATTCTAGAGCCCTCTTACGGGGTGTTTTTTGGGGGTGGCTGCAACCTTCACACACGTCCTAAGCGTAGACCTTCCTAATTAATTAATTTACTAAGGAAACACTGCCGAGGCTGCACTTATAGGTGGCACTGACAGTGTGTGAGGAAAGGAATGCCGATAACCGGCGAGGTTGTTTACATGTGATGAGCTGTGATTGGACAAAGCTGATCACATGGTAAAGGGCTGCTGTGATTGGCCCTTTACCTTGATTTAGGGTCAGCCGTGTCTAGAACATGGGAGACACGTTCTGGGAGGAAATCCAAGAACCAGAGAGCCATGCTGTACCTATAGCACAGTATTGAAGAGGATATACAAACAGGCGTTTTCAAGGTTTATTGCTTATCCCAGCAAACTTCCAAGCAAATTCATAGTCATCATTGAGGTTCACACAATAAACATGCCAACTTTCGTATGAGTGTACCTGGGTTTTTCTTTTGGCTCACAATGTGCAGATAGTACATATGCCAGCATAAAAAAACAGCGTGATAATGCTCAAACATTTTGATGACCAGTAGGCATTTTGGTCAGCAAAGTGTCAGTCAGTACCTACATTTGCATTTACCATAGAGATAGATTACTTGCTATCAGGCCTGGCCTTCTGAAAGGCTGCAGGGGCCGGAATTTAGTATGGCCAATTTAAAAAAAAAGGAGGCTGCCACATGTTTTTTGTTCACGTTCTAACATTAATAAGACCTCAGGAATAAAAAAAAATTAAAAAAAACTAGTATGCATTACTTCATTACATAGGGGTGACATTTATTTTAAACAATACATATTTCACAAATAAAATGATCTAAAGATAAATTCTATTCCCCTTCTATGGTTCTGGTGTAATAAAAAGCTGAAGAATCAGGGTAGAAGCTTTGGGCAGCAAGAGCCATTCTCTCTTCAGACATTCTTAAGGCAGCACAGTAAATGCAGCCTGTGTGTAGAAATCACTAAAATATGGGCTATCATCTCTGTGAAATATATAATACATAACACACATATTATAAAGCTTCAAGGCACTATCTGTTATCAGCCAGTGAATACCAGAGCTTAATACTGGTTTCAAAATAATACAGATCTCACCATTGCCAGCAATGGATTCTGTGCAAAAAAAAACTAAAATACTTTCTAATATATCCTTCAATCAAAGTCAGGACATATTTTGAATGATGTTTGGTGGTCAAAACCATACATTAAACTTACAGTGCTGTATCCATATGACGGCAGTGCCTCTGTGTAAACTAGAATAAAGAATCTATATTACAGCATGAATGCAATACATACATAGACACTATGACCATGTAAATGTCAGAGCAATAAAGTGTATTTAAAGGCAAAACATTTTTGTTGTAGTTTTTGGTTAGAACGGGAAATGGTTAGACCCTCTGTCAGGTTCTTATTGCATGTCATAAATCCATCCAACCCCAGACCCATACGTTTCCTTCTTTAATCCAGAATTCACGGCCCACTGTGACACCATCAACACCCATTTGACAAAGACGTCAGCACTCAGCTAAAAAGCCTCACAGTTTTAATTAGGTCAAATTCAGAAAGCCATATGTAGTGAAATAACCAAGACCACATACGTTTTGGGGCTGCTGAGGACCCCTCTTTCAAGCGGTCAGTCTCTGTTACCTTTAGAAAGGGGTCCTCCAGTGACGAAATGTCAGTGGTATTGATCATCTGACTCTTATTTATATATGGCTTTTATGATGTGACGTCATTAAAACTCCAGAGCTTATTGGCTGAGTGCTGGCGTCTTTGTAGAAAAGTTCTTATTGCTATCTGTGTCACCGCATTCACATTCTTGATTTGTCCTGGTGACCACCATTTTTGAGTTTTCACCAAAACAAGAATGAAGGGGGAAGTCTTCCGCTTTGCATACTTCTTTCAGTGGCAACTGCCTGCCTCACTTTGGATAGATTTCCTCTAACTTCTGGCTTTCTCTATAAGGCTACTTTCACTCTGAGGTGCTTTACAGGCACTATAGCACTAAAACTAGCACCTCTCCTGTCACTCCAGTGTGAAAGCTCGAGTGCTTTCATAGTGGAGGGGTGCGCTGGCAGGACGCTAAAAAAAGTCCTGCAAGCCGCATCTTTGGGGTGATAAAGTGCCACTGCCCACTGAAATCAATGGGCAGCGCCGCCGAAGCGCCACAGCAGCGGCACTTTTAACTCTTTTTTGGTCACTAGCGGGGGTTAAAAGCGCAGCTAAAATGACTGCAAAGCGCCGCTAAAAATAGCGGCGCTTTACCGCCGACGCCCCCAACACCCCAGTGTGAAAGCGCTTATGCCGTGTACACACGGGCGGACTTTTTGTCCGGACTGGTCCGACGGGACGAATCCATTGGACAATCCGACCATGTGTGGGCTTCATCAGACCTGCAGCTGACTTTTTCGGGTGAAAATTAGACGGACTTTAGGTTTGAAACATGTTTCAAATCTTTCCGACGGACTCGAGTCCGGTTGAAAAATCCGCTCGTCTTTACGCTAGTCCGACGAAAACCAACACTGGGGCAGCTATTGGCTACTGGCTATGAACTTCCTTATTTTAGTCCGGTCGTACGTCATCACATACGAATCCGTCGGACTTTGGTGTGATCGTGTGTAGGCAAGTCCGTTGGTTCGAAAGTACATCAAAAGTCCGTGGAAAGTCCGTCGGAAAGACCGGCAGACCTTTGATGCCGAAAAGTCCGCCCGTGTGTACACGGCATTACAAATGAGGCACAGATGGTGAAAAAACCTGACAGGGTTTAAACATTTTCTACTCAATCCAAAATTAAAAATAAAGTTTTGGCCTAAAGCAGAACTAAAGTCTCCATTAAAAAAAAACTTTGAGTAGGCAGCTCTTTATTGCAGAAGAGACATGCAACGTCAATCCACGCTGGCCAATGAAGATGGCTGACACCCAGAAGAAGCCGGGTAGAATATGCCGGCGTGGGACCTCGGGCCTTTGAAGTAGAGGTAAGTATTTTGGATTTTAGTTCTGCTCTAAGATATACAGTACAATAAAGGATATCTTTCCTTTTTCTATTCTGATCCATCCATGTCAAGCAATTTGTAATGGATCATACTTACCTGAAACCCACCTTCTGAAATCTTCAATGTTTAGCCAGCCTGGTACCACGCAGCCTCTATATTGAAACCTTCCAAAACTCTGCATTGCATACTTAAGGCTTCATATTACGTCAGTGATATCCTGTCAACAGCCCTCGGATGGGCGTTTCATACAGGCGAGTGGGATCCACAGCACGGTGCAGAATTTGGAGGCTTTCGGGAGGATGTGAGATAACAGTCAGGCTGCGCAATGAGGATAGTGGAAGAGCAGACTTACAGGTGAGCACCACCTATTATAAAAATGCTGGCTGGGGGGTGACCAGAGAAGAATGAAAGGACTGGGCACATATCCTTTATGGGGGAACTCCAATCAAAGAACAGATTTCAGCAATGAACTCAATCAGACAAATTCAATAACTGGAGGGTTTTTAGAAACCCGACCTTGTCCAGTGAGGAGACTCACTTGCCAATAGCTATCTGAGAGTCTGAAGTGAATCGAAAAGGATTAATCCTTTTACTGCCACCACTGTGAAGACTATGACATGCCAGGCAAAATCTGAAAACAGGCTTTAAAAGCAACTGCAAATTTGTCTTGGCATTGGCTTCAGGGGTCTTCATAAAGGGCATCTATCACCACTCGTGCTTGCTTTCAGCTCCCTTAAAACCATAATAAAGTTCAATAAAAACGTAAAATGCACAAATAACATAAACACAATGGGGTAGATTTACTAATGCACTCAGAATTTGGTGCAGCTGTACACGGTAGCCAATCACCTTCTAACCTCAGCTTGTTCAATTAAACTTTGGCAATAAAACCTGGAAGCCGATTGGTTTCTATGCAGAAGTGAGCCTGATTTTGCACTCTCCAGCTTTAGTAAATCAACCCCAATATCTTTTTTTAAATAAAAAGAGTCAGAGTCAGTAGTTACTAAAGGTTAGTACGCACATACGTACATAAGCGCCTAATGGTTTCGTTTTCAAAGAGCCTTTTATTGTGCATGTAAAAAAAAAAAAAAAAGGTTCTGCAATTAAAGGATTAAATCCAAAGGAACTGGACAAGAGACGGTGGTTGCCTTTTCTTTTAACAGCCACAAATACCTATTCTGTGACCCTTTGAAACTAGACTTGTGGTTTACATCTAAAAATTAAAAATGGCCGACAGATTGTCTTTAAATACGAAGTTTGGTTTGGACTAACAAACATGAAAATAAGATTAAGGAAACGGATGGCCGGCACTCAGGATGACATCCAAAATAGTATTCCTTTATTATATACATGTACAGAGCTGTAAAACAGCCTACGCGTTTCGGACATTAGTCCTTAGTCATGAAAATAAGATTGTAGACAGATAGGCTAATAAAATCTGTGGGTGCACGGGACTAGGCTACCATGCCATACCTCCCATCTTTAGAACTGGATAAAAAAGTGCACCTTGGGGTGAAGAAGACATGCAGAGCATGGAGCACCTTGCCAAAAAAAGCTAAACTGAGCAATAATGCCCAACAGGAGGTGGGGGAAAACAATAATGTCCAATAAGGGATGGGGAAGAACAAGGGGTGTCGAGCAGGGGGGTTTAATAACAGTGCTCAGTGAGAGTTAGGGGTAACAAAAGAGCCCAGTTGGGGGTGGGGGGGGACAATAGTCCAAAGCCAGGGTTGGAACAGCAGGAGGTTGGGAGAAACAAGTGTCCTGCGGGGGGCAAGATAGAAAAAATCAATATCTCCCAGTGGAGAAGACAATCTTTCCAATGGGCAGGAACAATAGTGCCCAGCCATGGATGGGGTAGGATAATTGTGCCCAGCTGGATATGGGGGAGGGAGATAGTGTCCAACAAGGGTGTTTTTTATAATAGTGCCCAGTGGGAGTTAGGGGCAACAAAATAGCCCAGTTGGGGGTGGAAGGAAACAATAATACCCAACCAGGGTTGGAACAGCATGGGGTTGGGAGAAACAACAGTGCCCTGCGGGAGGCAAGGTAGGAGAATAGTGCCCATCCGTGGAAAACAATATCTCACAGTGGGGAAGACAATAGTGCCCAATGGGTAGGAACAATAGTTCCCAGCCAGGGATGAGGGAGGAAAATAGTGTCCAACAGGGGTGTTTAATAATAGTACCCAGTAGGAGTTAAGGGTAACAAAAGGGGGGTGGGAGGAAACAAAAGTACCCAGCGGGGCGGAACAATAGTACCCAGCCAGGGTTGGAACAGCAGGGGGTTAGGAGAAACAAGAGTGCCCTGTGGGAGGCAAGATAGAAAAATAGTGCCCAGCAGGGGGAAAACATTATCTCCCAATGGGGAGGACAATAGTGGGGAGTGGAAAAGAACAATAGTACTGGCAAGGCAAAAGTGACCAATCAGAGATGGGGCAGGACAATAGTAACCAGCAGGGGATAAGGGGAGAACAATTTTGCCCAGCGGGGGTGGGGAAGAACAATAGTGTTCAGTGGAGGGGTGGGGAGAACTGTACCAGTGGGATGTAGGAATAAACATTGGTGTCAGTGGAGAACACCTACCTTGCACAGAAGTGGGTGTCCCTCACTGCTGCTCTCTCCTTCCTCATCCTGCTGCCAAACCTATGTTGACTTTGTTGGTCATGAGTTCACATAGAGCAGTGTGCTGGAACAAGCCTGGATCTGTGTTAAAATCTCAGGAAAGTCCCATGGAATCCAGGACAGCTGGGGGTATGTACCATGTAAAAGACATGCAGATGTATGCGTGTGGTAGTGGGGAATATATGGGTGCTCTGGCTGCTACCATAGTACCATGGGAGCTGCCTGACTGGAACTGTGATTTGATGTGTCTGCATCTGATGTTTGATTTTTTTTGTTTTGTTCTAATGCTATGAAACAAAATGGAGGGGTAGGTATATTTGTTAGTCCAAACCACACCTGTCATATAGGCTGCCACTGCTCATGGCATTGCTGGTTAGCAGGTCTCACTACTGGACAGCAAGAATTGCGAGCTGTACTACACACCCTGGTGCAGAGACCCATCAATCTCCTGTATTCCCACATTTTGGCAAGTGTTAGCTCTTTAACATTTTGCAATCTGTTATTGAATTTGGCTGAGTGTGCAAACAGCTATTAATTTTTCTTTGGTGCACTGCAGTATTCCATCTTGGCTTCTGTACCAGGTACTCACTCTGGCTTATCTGAGTGTCATTTACTTAAAAAAAAATTTACAGAGTGTCAATGACACTTTACAAACAGCATTCTTTGACCCACGAGTGGTTTTTTACCCTTACAGCAATTCACAGATCTGTACATGGTTTGAGATTGCAGGCTTTCACCTGTCAGTAGAGGTAATTCTGTTCCATGACATTATAGAAATCCAATGTTTAATTAGTAAAAGTACCTGAAGGGTCCCCTTCTTCCAAAGGGTCCCTTGAGAATAACAGTAATACTTGGCAGTCTGGAGATAGACCAATGATATATGATGGTTCTCAAAGAGAACAATTGTATTCTAATGAAAGCGCAGCAATACCAGATTTTACCAGCAGGTGATTCTGCAAGAGAATGGTGGAGCTATGTGCACTTGACACTCAGAAATAGCAGGGCAGGACTCCCTTACTACACTAAGTGGTCCCAAATAAAGGAATTGGCAAAAGAAATAAAACATGCACATTTAACCGGATATAAATGTACTAATCTCTAGTAATTTCTGTCTGGATTGGAGTTCCCCTTTCATAGTGGTTTTAACATATGACGAGGCATAGTAGTTCAGAGATTGTAAAAATGTAAAAAATAATAATACAGCACTTTATGATGAGTTAATTTTGCATTGCAGAATTAAATAAAAACAATAGAATATCCTCAGTCCTCCATTTTACACGTTCTGAGAGTTCATCGATGACACTGATTTTGAAGTTACCATGTGATAGTTTACTGGTCCCATGTTGGCTTCCATGCCACACCTGGGATGAACAGTTCCCATGATAGAGGATCCATTCCAGAACCATCAAGCATGACTTCATTAAACAAAATGGCTGAAAGCAACATGGCAGGCAAAGCAAGGAGTCCCCGCTGCTGCAATTGAATGACCAATGCAGCCACTTCTTCTACCTGGAGCCTGCTGTTTTGTTTGCTGAAGGCAGCACCTATCAAGTAGGACCTTGGGCAGATCTGAAGGATAACTTGTGCCATTGACTGCAGAAATGAAAAAAAAAAATAGCATCCTTTTCTGCAGCATTTCTAGGTGGAGGAAGAATTACACAACTTTCCTGCTAAATTCAGCATCATCGCCCTCGGCTGCAGACATGGTAACGCCGATGGAGGGTCACATCGATGAGCAGCACCCGCCTTCATGCAATTTCATGTTAAAGGAGGCGGATAGCGTTTACTGGTAGCAGAAGTGGCTCCCTTTTATTATAGGTCCCAACGGCATGCCATCATACATGAAGTGATTCCCCTGTCTGATAAGAGGGGCAAAAGTTACAGTGAATGCCCCCGCTAAGATCCTTCAGCACGCCTTCCCGCACCAACATCTGTAGCAGCTTCCTCTCTTTGGTGACGTCATGCATCGGCTGTCTGTTCATTGAGTTCATACAAAGGTTACCGAAATAATGCAGAGGGATATCCGGCTGACTGAGGTCATATCCGAAGCCGGCTAAACTCACTTCATCACACAGGTGTGTGGCTAGGACCACAGCGATTGCACCGATAGTGGGGACATTCTAGACAGAGAAGACAAAGGTAAAGAGAATAATACAACACTTTTACGGTCTACATAATTATTTTATTTCATTATATGGTGACAGCATACTCAATGGCACTTTATAGAGAACCCTGAACCATTCACCCTGCCTTGAGGCAGCTTACCGTCCAATGCTGCCACCACCGTCCAATCTAATACTGGTACCACTGCCATTCAGACAGGCAATCTAATGCCGGAACCACTGCCATACAGACAATATAAGTGCCACTGCCACACAGCCAATCTAATGCTGCTACCACTCTACCACTGCCATACAGACAATCTAATGCTAAAAAAACGAAGAAATGGTCACAAGTGTATCAGACAAACACAGGACAAGCAGTGTCATGACATGTTTTACAAGCGATAGCGTGCTTGTTTACAACGAAAGTATCATACACTAAGCAGGCTGTTTAAGGAGTAACCCCTAATCAGGCACACCCAAAACCACCTACTTAGGATTACGCTGAATGTAAAAAACATAGGGGTTACTCCTTAAACAGCTTGCTTAGTGTATGCTACGTTTGTTGTGAACAAGCACGCTATCGCTTGTAAAACATGTCAACTGCCTGTCCTGTGTTTGTCTGATACACTTGTGACAATAAAGGTACATCAAGCAAGTATTTTGGAAATTCAGAGTGCGACCATTTCTTCATTTTATTTGCATTGGACGGTGGTGAGCCGGGGTCTGCAGCTGTGTGCTCTTCTTTTGGTTCCTGCTAGACAATCGAATGCTACCCGCACTATAACACAGACAATCTAATCCTACCTGCACTATAATACAGATAATCTAATCCTACCTGCACTATAATACAGATAATCTAATGATACCTGCACTATAATACACACAATCTAATGTTGCTATCACTGTTATATAGCCAATCTAATGTTGCTATCACTGTCATATAGCCAATCTAATGTTGCTTTCAGTGTTATACAATCTAATACTGTTACCACTGCCATACATGCCACCTAATGCTGCTATCACCACTATCCAGCCAATCTAATGCTGCTATCACTGCCATACAGACAGGCAAACTAATGTTGCTTTTAGTGTCATACAATCTAATGCTGCTACCACCACTATACAGCCAATTTAATGCCACTACTACTGTCATACAGCATGATTCCAGTATCACTGTCATATAGCCAGTCTAACGTTGCTACCACTGTCATACAACCAATCTAATAGTGCTACCAGCATCATAGGACACAGGTTCACAGGTTCTACATACCAAGTCCTAGAGGAACTATCACAGGTTCTACATACCAAGTCCTAGAGGAACTATCACAGGTTCTACATACCAAGTCCTAGAGGAACTATCACAGGTTCTACATACCAAGTCCTAGAGGAACTATCACAGGTTCTACATACCAAGTCCTAGAGGAACTATCACAGGTTCTACATACCAAGTCCAAAGAGGAACTATCACAGGTTCTACATACCAAGTCCTAGAGGAACTATCACAGGTTCTACATACCAAGTCCTAGAGGAACTATCACAGGTTCTACATACCAAGTCCTAGAGGAACTATCACAGGTTCTACATACCAAGTCCTAGAGGAACTATCACAGGTTCTACATACCAAGTCCTAGAGGAACTATCACAGGTTCTACATACCAAGTCCTAGAGGAACTATCACAGGTTCTACATACCAAGTCCTAGAGGAACTATCACAGATCCAATGCTTCTACTGATGCTATACAGTCAATCTAATGCTGCTATGTCCGTCATAAAGCCAACTTAATGCTGCAACCCCTGTCACATAGGCTAAGGATGCTTTTGCCCTCATACAGACAATCAAATTCTGCTACCACTGTCATTCAATCTAATACTACTACTACAGGCATACCAACAAGCTAACCCTTATACACTTCATATGTTACAGGTACTTTTTATAATATTGCACATACTGTAAATTAAATGTGTTTGCCTTTAATAGAAATTAGGCAGGTAGCTATTGCTAAACTCCCATTGAAAATGATAGCTGACTGGCTGTTACTGGCCTTAAACTATTTTGAATCCCTGCACTGCAGCACGCATACTGCCAGCATAGTCACATCCTCCAATCTGCATATTTGTCGAGTCACTGATTTCTTTGCTGGCCCAAACGCTGCAAGACCTCACTTGCTAGTGAGGGAACAGTAAGGTGTTGCTGGTCCTTAATGAGAAAAAGCAATGCTGCAAGAAAAGGTAAAGAGTCCCTAGGAGATCCTGTTGCTGGCAAGCTGTTACCTGGGACAGACTGTAAAGCACTCCCTCCCTTCCTACATGCTCAGCGTATTTCCACCTATAAGTGGATTCCTGGGTAAGCGCAGTATAGCACCTGCATCTTTGCATGCACTATAAAAGCATAAAGCACATCAACCCTTACTACATGAAAACCAGAAGACTTCTATCCGTGGTAGAAATCACAACCCTTGTTCTGCTACAGAAATTGTGTTTTTTGGACTCTTGACTCCCGGCCTGTACCCTGGACTTCTGCTACTTTGCTGCCTGTCCTGACTCCAAGTTGTCTCCGTCTTTGGATTTAAACTTTGTACTTGTTATTGGTTCCTCAACCCTCTAGCATCAACTTCTGGATATACTCCAACTACGTTTTTCTCCTTGAGCTGGGATGACAAACTAACTCCCTAACTCTAGCAGAGGTCCTCACACTAGGACTGTCCTCTTTCATGAAATGTTCTTCAATTCCACCATTGTATCTGTGAAACCTTCTTTTCCTATTTCAATGAAAGACTGTAGACCATTGGATTTGTTCTCTTTTCTTTCCCAGTCAGACTTGTAGTTCCATGACAGTAGAAGTGCAGAGGTTACCTTTCCTTGATCTAGATTCCTACTCTGAGAATGACAGAAATGCAGCACAAGGGCAAGGCAAATCAGGTCATTCACCAGTAGCATAGATCAAAGTACTATAAACAATGATCTACGATAATGATTTACAATAACTATATAGTTATGTTATATTGAAGCTTTTACAACCTCAGAGGACGTACCTTGTTCCAGCCCCACCACTTCCACCTGGGAGGAAGGAACTGAAGGATATCCATTGCAGTCTCCTTCACGATAAGAGGATTAAGAATGCGAAACTGATGGGGCTTCAGCGGGAGTTTCTCCGTCACACTCTTCCAGAAGAACAATCTGTTCCATGCAGACTGAAAAACAAAAGAAAAACATGAATAAAAAAAAATACAAGGATACACTAAGGGCTGGCCACTGGCGCTCAGACCTGTATAGCATGAATGTTGTATATTTATGGTTTTTTACTTGCTGCGAGCTGCGTGCAGGCAGCCATAATAGTGAATGGAAGCGCATCAGCTGAGTCTGCTCACTTTCATAGCCGAGCCTGACAGGTATGCAGTGATGGGTCCACAGCCCCCAATGCAGAGCCCATGCATCCAGGTCCATGTACTTATCCCTGTCTACCTGTCAATGTCAGCAGTGCGGGGAAGTTTGTACAGCCAATGGACTTTCATTCATTAAAGTATTTTTTAAAGAGGAGCTTCAGCCCCCCCCCCCCAATCTACAAATATTATTATTATTATTATACGAGATTTATATAGCGCCAACAGTTTACGCAGTGCTTTACAATGTATAAGGGGGACAACGCAATTACAGTACAGTTCAATACAAAAGGTACAGGAGGGCCCTGCTCGTAGAGCTTACATTCTAAAGGGAGGGGGTGGTGGTACAAAAGGTAATAGCTGCAAAGAATGATTTGATGGGGGTGGCTCAGGGACAGTTATGTGGGTGTGGGATAGGATTCCCTGAATAAATGAGTTTTCAGGGATCTCCTAAAGGTGGACAGGTTAGGGGCTGATTGGATATACTGGGGCAGGGAATTCCAGAGGATGGGAGAGGCTCTGGAGAAGTCCTGAAGGCGAGCATGGTAGGAGGTAACAAGGGAGCTAGAGAGCAGGAGGTCCTGGGAGGAGCGGAGGTTGGTGATGTAGATGGGGGCGATGTTGTGAATGGCCTTGTATATTGTGGTTAGCATTTTGAATTTTACACAGTGGGGTAGGGGAAGCCAGCGAAGGGATTTGCAGAGATACTGCACTCCTGTGACCCATTTTTAGCAGACAACATTGCTGAAGCCCGCTGTCGGCTGACTTTACAGAGCCAGTCCAGGTTCGGGAAGGAGTGTGACAATATGGTCGGGATCTGCCCATATGCCTGGACCGGCACCTGCACCCATCAAGGCAAATATAATTGTGAAATAAAAAGAAAACCAATAAGGCTAAGACAAAAAGCTGAGACAGTCACAGAGGACACTGCATCCTTTCCAGAAGTTATTAATGTTTTACTCTTAATGACTAAAGTTTAGTCTCTGAGTATGTATGTGTTAGTGTGTATGGAAGTGGGCTCTGACATGAGTATAAGTCTTATACATTTAGAGGGGTAGCATCTAAAGCCACTGTGCAAAAGTTGGGAGTGGGTCAGCAGTTTTACTCCCCACAAGCCAGTGGGAAAATTAAAAGGTATAATACTACTTTGAAAAATTAATTTACAGGAATGAAAAGGACTGTTCTATTGTGTTTAGAGGTCCTTCAGGGACGCACCTAAAAAGAATTTGGACTTTTACTTTTAGATAAGCACCAAATAGTGAACTTTGATTTTATATTTCATTTGCATAGATCTTTAACTGAATCTTTAACTTGGGTGTTCCCAAGTGTTTCTTTTTATTGACAGATCTTGAGCTAAGGACACTTATTGCTACTTCAGTCCTGGAGACTGGGGAGAGGTCAAGTAGCACCATGCCAAGTTTCTGGAGCCTCCTTGGTACAGGCCCTTCCAGGTATTGCTGACAACTCTAGCAGCCATCAAGCTTAAGGATGAGTCACCAGGATCCATACCTCCCATTGCAAAAAAGGTTTTATGATTTCCATTAACTGGGATACCAGCCATGGAGGAGTCACTGTTCGATGAGAAAGCCACTTCCTAAACTAGATGGAGCCTTTTATTAGGGAGTTGTCCAAAATATTTAGAGACAAGGTTCTGTGTCACTATATGCCCACATCCAAAATATCATACCAAAACTGCCAAAACTTGTAGAAAAGGACTTTAAAGGGCATATAGATCTTGGCACTAGGTGAAAAAATCTGTCATAAAAACATAATATTTATTATATAAATGTTAAAAGTACATAGAACACCACATACTATGCTAAAACATTGGGTTGACATATGTTTTACACATGACTATGAGATGAGAAGAAACACATTTCACAGCTCAACACATTTCGAGTAATCTTCATCAGGAGAAGATGTGGACTAAGTCCATGCAGTAGAACCCGATCATTTAAAAACAAAGGGTATATGTATTTCCTGAAGACCGCTGAAAGTGGACCATCATTCCCAGAAGGAAGCACTTATGAGAGATGAAAATTTGAAGAGTACCCAGATCTTGCACAAGGGACACCAAAGATATCCGCCATGCCCAAAGGGGACTCTTTGACTCCAACTTTACAAAGAACAGCTGACAATTCACATGGGATCTGAAAAGAGGACCAATCTAAAACTACAGGCTCCAGGGTAGTATCACAAATGTGTTGCCTATGCTGCACCAAGTTAAATGTCCAACAGGTCTCTGGCACATGGTGCCAAGAACTATATGCCCTTTAAATTCCTATGCTATGAGTTTTGGCAGTTTTTGGTATCATTAACATAATTTCTGCTTATGTGCTGCCTTTTGGCAGTGTTGTCCTGGCAATCTGTGTTTCATCTGCTTCTACAGTGAGTCTAGGCCTTCCTTTATGTGAAGAATGGATTTTTTTTATTTTCTGGTTTCCTTTGCCATCTATTACTAAAGCTCCATGGATCCACAGTGCTTTGGTGCCACTACACAGTGCTATTGAACTGTTCGGTGTGTGTCCATTATCCTGTAACTGTTTTTGGGGGACCTTCCCTAATTGTAATTTCCTTTCATGACTTTGTAAACTGATTTATTTTCCAGGGGAAGTTTGAGAAGAACACTTCCCATCCTTGAAAACATCATAATATTAGCTGTAAGGATGTAAGATGGAGGACAGTAAGGTAAGTGTCTGTAGATTTTATAGAAAGCTTTGATATTTTTTCAAAAAAAGTACATGAATGCTTTATTGGTGCATAGGGAGCTGGAATTTAGAAAAAAAAGGTGAAACTTAGCCTTTAATGTAAAAGATTTATATTTGGGAGGTATTATGCCGCGTAAACACGAGCGGACTTCTCGTCGGACTGAACTACGAAGGACTTTTCAACGGAGTTCTGACGAAACGCACTTGCCTACACACAATCCCACTAATCCCACGTTTCGAACGTGATGACGTACGACCGGACTAGAAAAGGAAGTTCAATAGCCAGTAGCCAATAGCTGCCCTTGCGTCGTTTTCGGTCCGTCGGACTAGCATTTTGGTGGAACATGAATCTCTTCATACTTATATGCAGAGTAGAGGAAACACCGACACCAACTACAGAGGTGATATATACAGAGGGGAAAGTAATTATTTGATCCCCCTGCAGATTTTGTAAGTTTGCCCACTTACAAAGAAATGAAGGGTCTATAATTGTTATCATAGGTGTACTTTAACCACTTACTTACTGGGCCCCTTCCTGCCCAAGTCAAATTTCAGCTTTCAGCGCTCTCACGCTTTGAATGACAATTGCGCGGTCATGCAACACTGTACCCAAATTACATTTTTATAATTTTTTTCACAAAAATTAAGCTTTCTCTTGGTGGTATTTAATCACCACTGGGTAAACAACCCAGTGGTGATTAAATACCACCAAGAGAAAGCTTAATTTCTGTGAAAAAAATTATAAAAATGTAATTTTGGGTAGTTTTTTGCAAAACAAACAAAAAAAAAGACCGAAATTTTTTGGGAAAAAACAAAACGTTTTTCATGTTTTGTTATAAAATGTTGCAAACAGGTAATTTTTCTCCTTTGCCGATGAGATGCTACTAAAGGGCACTGATGAGGTGGCACTGATAGGATGCACTGATGGGCACTGATAGGCAGGCACTGTTGAGGTGGCACTGATGGGCACCACTGATCAAAAGGGAATGATGATGAGGCACCAATTGGCAGCACTGATAGGTGGCACTGGAGGGCACTGATTTGCAGCACCGGAGATCACACTGACAGCATGAAGAAAGAAAAAAGCCAGAAACTGGCTTCTGTTTACTTCCGTTATCAGCTGTCATTGGCTGATAGCTGATCACTTGGTAAATAGCCCGCTGTGATTGGCCCTTTGCCCTGCGATCAGCGGAATCCCAAGGACTCGGCTGTCCTGTTAGTACACAACAGCTCAGCGGGGGAAATCACTGAACTAAAGCGGGGTTCCACCCAAATTTTGAACAATATCTGTATGTATTCTCTTCCTTGCCTAGATGCTGACATGCCATTTAAAAAAATTTAAATCGCCGTAATTACCTTTTATTTTTCTATTCTTCTTTGCACTTCCTGGTTCTCCTCCCGTGGGAGTAGGTGTGTTTCTAGCCTCTCCCAGACTCCTGGGAGCTAGTCTCAGGCTTCCCAGGATGCCACTGAGCATGTGCGGGAACGAGCGGTGAATGCTGGGAGCACAGCATTCACCACATCCAGGAAATAAATGCTTGTGGGCTTCAAATGCCCACAATGAAGATGGAAACCGCCTGCAGTGAATAATATAAGTTATTCTTTCCGATGAAATCTGACACAGGCGGACATATTACACACAATATGTGAGTATGTAATGCTGAGAAGAAAAGTTTGTGAATGAAAAAAAAAAAATGATAGATAGGTGGACCCCCCGCTCTAACCTCGCATAGTTAGTACAGGGGCTCCTGACCGCAGCTGTCAGTTTTCTTTTCGTGCAACCCTGCAAAAAAAAACGGTAGCGTGTACCCGGCTTTACTATGTCTGCAGGGTAAATTCTCTGCTTTCTAATCTTTGCTTTTACTGTGTAACTTTTCTCTCCTAAATAAACTTTCAAAGCCTTATCAAGGAACAGAGGTTCCTCATCTAGAGTAAATTTGTACTTTAAGACTAAACATAGCTAAATAAACAATTGAAATACACAGTTTAGTTGTTTGAGTTGATTCACATTGCACTACCAGGAAGATGACATCACTTTCTCTGTTAAAGTGATACTAAAGGTGTTTTTTTTAAAATAATGTTATACTTACCTGCTCCGTGCAACAATATCCTCTTCTTTAGCAGTCCCCCACTGGTTCTTCCCGCTCCTTCTTCCTCCAAGTGTCTTCATAGCAAGCCGAATTCTAATGGGGCACCTGTGTGTGCATGCTCCCATAGACACACACACAGCCTTGTTAAGCCTCACCTCTGCTCCCTCCTCACAAGTGTTTGACAGCAGCAGGAGCCAATGGCTCCCACAGTGTCTCCTGTGATACCAGGGAGTGAGGGGAGCGGTGCTGCAGCCGAAACAGTGCTGGAGCGGTAACAGAAGTCAGGTATGTGTTTAGGGGGGGAGAATGGTTGACAAGTTGAGGGGAGTTTTTTTACCTTAATGCATACCTCCCAACTTTTGAACTTGACAATGAGGGACACTTAGAAGATCCGATGTGTGGAGAGCGCAGCGCACCATGCCGAGAAGTGGGCGTGGCCAGCAAAAAAGGGCGTGGCCATTTGGTTGTGGTTTAAGAGGTGTGGTCAATCATATTGGAGACATGTTTACATCACTATAATATATCTCAATTTAACAAAAGTCTGTCTATTTTTACACTATTTTTAGAGTATTTTGCTTAAAGTTTATTAGAAGAATGTAATGTAGTTGAATACAGTTGGACTGAGAAACTCTCTTATGTTTCTGCATACATCCTGACCTCTGAAGACACGCAGCGCACTGGATGGGGCCACATGTCCAGAGAGACCCCAGGATGGGATGGGGGGGTGGACAGGGAGATCGCAGGATGGGACGGGGAGATCGCAGGGTGGGACGGGGAGATCGCAGGGTGGGACGGGGAGATCGCAGGATGGGAAGGGTGGTGGACGGGGAGATCGCAGGATGGGACGGGGAGATCGCAGGATGGGAAGGGTGGTGGACGGGGAGATCGCAGGAAGGGAAGGGGGGGTGGACGGGGAGAACGCAGGATGGGACGGGGAGATCGCAGGATTGGACGGGGAGATCGCAGGATTGGACGGGGGGGGTGGACAGGGAGATCGCGAGGTGGGAAGTTGGGGTGGACAGGGAGGTCGCAGGATGGGACGGGGAGATCGCAGGGTGGGAAGGGGAAATCGCAGGATGGGACGGGGAAATCGCAGGATGGGACGGGGAAATCGCAGGATGGGACGGGGGGATCGCAGGATGGGACGGGGGGATCGCAGGATGGGAAGGGTGGTGGACGGGGAGATCGCAGGAAGGGAAGGGGGGGTGGACGGGGAGATCGCAGGATTGGATGGGGAGATCGCAGGATTGGACGGGGAGATCGCAGGATTGGACGGGGAGATCGCAGGATTGGACGGAGAGATCGCAGGATTGGACGGAGAGATCGCAGGATTGGACGGGGAGATCGCAGGATTGGACGGGGGGGTGGACAGGGAGATCGCGGGATGGGACGGGGAGATCGCAGGATTGGACGGGGGGTGGACAGGGAGATCGCAGGATTGGACGGGGGGGGTGGACAGGGAGATCGCAGGATTGGACGGGGGGGTGGACAGGGAGATCGCAGGATTGGACGGGGGGGTGGACAGGGAGATCGCAGGATTGGACGGGGGGGTGGACAGGGAGATCGCAGGATTGGACGGGGGGGTGGACAGGGAGATCGCAGGATTGGACGGGGGGGTGGACAGGGAGATCCCAGGATTGGACGGGGGGGTGGACAGGGAGATCGCAGGATTGGACGGGGGGGTGGACAGGGAGATCGCAGGATTGGACGGGGGGGTGGACAGGGAGATCCCAGGATTGGACGGGGGGTGGACAGGGAGATCGCAGGATTGGACGGGGGGTGGACAGGGAGATCGCAGGATTGGACAGGGGGGTGGACAGGGAGATCCCAGGATTGGACGGGGGGTGGACAGGGAGATCGCAGGATTGGACGGGGGGGTGGACAGGGAGATCGCAGGATTGGACGGGGGGGTGGACAGGGAGATCGCAGGATTGGACGGGGGGTGGACAGGGAGATCGCAGGATTGGACGGGGGGGTGGACAGGGAGATCGCAGGATTGGACAGGGGGTGGACAGAGAGCTCAGGAGAGGAAACATAAACAGGGCAATTCAGATTGAGACACACACAGAACACTTCCCCGTTCTCAGCACACACTCTCCTTATCTCCTGCTGCAGAGTCCTGTACAGATTAAACAGACAGAACGAGTGATGCTCTGTGTCTGCAACCTGAGCTAAGATTCTGGGCACAGGCTTCACCAGAAATCTATCTGTCATCTGCCAGGACACTGCAACAGCTTAAGTTAACTGCAGCAACTTTCCTATCACACATACACAGACCTGCAGAAAGCCCTCCTCCTCGTCTTCAGCACAGACTGGCAACTGACCCCGCCCCCACGCACAGAATGTTCTGTTGGCAAATACAGGAGGATGATTGCCATATGCTGCAGCCAATCACCATGAGGACAAGCAGCCACGAGTTCCAATCAAAGAAAATTTCCACACAGTGAGAAAACCAGCCTCAGGCTGTGCCGTGCGGGATTCATTCTGTGTGCACAGGACAATGCAGGGAACATTCTCCTACCTTTCTTCCAGAGCAGAACAGCCTTCAGGGGAGACCCGGAGTTGGGGGGTGGAGCCGGGGGCGGAGCTTAGGCGCAAGGAGGAATCCTCCTCCAGCTCGCACTGAATGCTGGGGCTCCACTCTCCTCCTCGTCGTGACGTCACTGGTTGTTAGACGCCAGGCGGGCCATGCCTAGCAACCAGTTGTTTTGGCAGTTAGCCAGGCAGCATCTGGGGGTGAAATGAAGCGGTCTTGGCCAGAACCAGTACAGCGCCGGGCAGTGAGGGACAGCGGCAATGCAGCGGCAATTTTTAGGGGGCATCAGATCCCAATGGGGCGATTCCGGGACATTGTATTGTCCCGGAATGAAGGTGCCCGGGACGCGGGACAGACCTCCCACAGCGGGACTTTCCCGGGCAATCCGGGACGGTTGGGAGGTATGTTAATGTAGAAAATGCATTAAAATAGGACTATGGGCAAACTTTTTTTTTTTTGTATAGAGTAATGAAGGGTTATAACCCCTCAGTTTATTTTTTGCCACCCGCGCCCCATTGGGGAGATTTACCTTCACTTCCTGCCCCATAGCCAAAACAGGAAGTGAGATAAAATACCTTCAAATTAAGGGAATTTCTTGGGGACCCCCAGGTCGCCAGAACTAATGGCGCTATTGGGACATTAGTTCTGGTGAGTTTTTCGTTCATTAGTTCATCCTAATTAATTAATTTGTTTTTTCCCCTCTATTACTTTTCTGGGGACAACCCAAAATTAGGGTTTTCTTTCACTTTCAGTGATGAAGGTAAACAGGACAAATAGAGAGGATGAATCTCCCTAACAGGGGTAAGGGTAGCACTAAAAACCTAATAGGTGTTCTAATCCCTCTCCACTCTATCCAAAACTAAAAAAAAAAGGTTTGCCTTTAGTTATACTTTAAAGAGGAGGTCCAGTCAAAAAAAAAAATTAAAAGTCAGCAGCTACAAATACTGCAGCTGCTGACTTTTAATTGGACACTTACCTGTCCCAGGGTCCAGCGATGCGGGGGATCGAAGCCCCGCTCGTCTCCCCCTCCATTCAGCGGCGCCTGCATTGCAATTGTGGGCGCTGGGCTGTGGCTTCACAGCCTGGCACCCACTGCGCATGCGCGAGTGGCGCCGCAATTGGCCGCTCAGTCAGCTGGGACCTGTAATGGGTCCCAGATGATTGACAGGAGAGAGGGAGCAGAGCGGAGCCCTTCCTGTGCCGAGGGGGAAGTGTTGTCACCAGCCCAGGCACTGGAAGAGGCAGACTACGAGGGACCACCTAACAACAGGCATTTAGAGGTAAGTAAAAAAAAAAAAATATCCAAATGTTTTTTGTATTTTTTTTTTTTTAGGATTTTTAATGTAGTTTTTTTTTTTTGGGTGGAACTCCACTTTAAGGTAAAAAAAAAACATTTTGACCTTAGAACCACTTTAAAAAATATGTAAAACCCATATTTCTGACATATGCCTGCTCTACCATGTACTTGTATGAGAAAGTATTCTCTTCTCTTTGTTTTGCTTCCTATATGTGAAATCCCTGTCACCCCCTTTTGCTTTCCTATTAAAAACGAACCACACTAGGTACGAGAGCAGTGTGGTCAGTTCTCTAGCTGTGCTGGGAACTTAGTCTGCTCTTCTTCAATGATCAGACTTGTCCTGGCACACCCCACCTGCACAGCTATTTACTGGGAAGACCAGTGTGCTGCTGTTTCTCCTCCCTGAGCTCCCCATGCAGCTGAAAACAAAGGGTATGTGATCAATTATAAAAAAAGGAGAAAGGTATTATGTTTTATTTTATATCTATACACAAATGTTCTGCCTTTCCTTACTATTTTAAACTGGAAGGGTTGTTTTACAAGGTGAGGTTTTACATATACTTTAATGGCTTCTTCCTCACAGCATGTCATTATGACTGAACCCTGAGGAAAGAGTGCACCGTGGCTCAGAATCATCTGATTTATTTCCTTTCTTTATAATGGACTGGCTTCTATTTTTTTTTAATAAATCACCACATTTTTTAAATAAATCACGAATCTAAACTACTGGGGCATACTGGTAACTTTAAATTGGACCTATGACCTCTAGCACCCACTAATGACCTAGATGCATGTATGCTATGTTGGGTTGATATTTCGTTGAAGATGTTCCCCATCACTTTCTGTCCTGGTGATAATGGAAGTGAATGAAAATTTTCAACTCGGACACACCCAGTGATAAAAACATGACCCTAGTTCTGACCCATTTCTTTAGTACCTCTGACTAGAATGACTTGGAGCTTTCACAGGCCTGTGGTTCCAGCTGATCATAGCAGAGTGGAAGCAAAGGAAATGTAAGTATGTCCATGCCAGTGTTGTTTTCGTCAGCAGCATCCTTACAGTGATGAAAACAAAACTAAAAAGTACAGCACATTTTTGTCCACTGATGAAAACTATGAGGAAAATCAAATCCGTTTTCGTTAAGTAATGAAAACGGGACAAAAATGGCAAGAAGGGACGTTTCCCCTCATGAACTACTGTATTTATTGGCGTATAACACAGTGCATGCATGTTTTACGCCGATATTTGTTTTTACTAACGGGGGCGGGGATTGGGCGGTCTGCCCTGGGTGCCACACATTGGGGGGGGTTGGTGCCAGGCCAGCCGTCCCACCTTTCCTGGCCCCGGGACAGCACTGCCAGCATAGTCTTAGGAAAAAATCACTTCCAGCCCCTTCTCCTACACCGCTCCTCTTGTGTCACTCTCATTGTAAAACGAAGCTTGTAAATACCAAAATTGCTCCACTTTTGTCGGCCGCTCTCCTCCTCCTGCTCCTCTGAGTGTTGATTTAGATTGGAGGAGGAGAGCGATCACATGACTATCCATGAAACAAAAGAATGTTCCCATGTTCCAGAAATGCCGCCCCCTTCTCTGGGCCAAAGCTCATTTAAAATGGTCTGTTGCAAAGTGGAAAACTGTTCTTTGGTCAGACAAAGCTAAATTTGACCTTTTTCTTTTTTGGCAACCATGTGTGGCCGGTCCTCCTGAATAAAGAGGAGAGGGGCCTTATGGCTTGTTATCAACGCTCAGTTCAAAAACCAGCATCTCTGATGGTATGGGAGTCCATTAGTGCGTATGGAATGGGCAGCTTGCACAACTGGAAAGGTACCATCAATGCTGAAAGATATATCCAGGCTTTAGAGTAGCGTATGCTCCCATCCACACAACGTCTTTTTCAGGGAAGGCCTTGCATATTTCAGCAGGACAATGCTAAACTGCACACAGGCAGTCCGCGTTACAAACATCCAACTTACATACTACTCATACTTACAAGAAGAGGGAGACAACAGGAAGTCAGAGGAAATCTACCCCTAGGAAGGAAAATTCATGGGAAAAAGGTGTCTCCACTGAAGCTTTATCACCAATCCTGGTTTCCACGATAGCCCAAAATTTTCAAAATCTACCCCTAGGAAGGGAAATTCACTCCTGTAATGCCGTGTACACACAGACTTTTCAGCAACAAAAAACAAAAGTCCGACAGCCTGTTCGATAGACTTTCGACGGACTTTTGGTGGACTTCTGACAGAGTTTTTAACGAACGGGCTTGCCTACACACGATCACACCAAAGTCCGACGGATTCGTACGTGATGACGTACACCGGACTAAAATAGGGAAGTTGATAGCCAGTAGCCAATAGCTGCCCTAGCGTCGTTTTTTGCCTGTCGGACTAGCATACAGACGGATTTCTGGGTCCGGCGGAGTTACGACAAAGATTTGAAGCATGTTCCAAATCTAAAGTCCATCAGATTTGCGACTTGAAAAGTCAGCTGAAGGTCCGGTAAAGCCCACACACGATCGGATTGTCCGCCGGATTTGGTCCGTCGGCCTCCGTCGGACCAGTCCGGTCGAAAAGTCTGACCATGTGTACGCTGCATAAGTTATCATGGGAAAAAGGTGTCTCCACTGAAGCTTTACCAGCAATCCTGGTTTCCACGACAGCCCAAAATTTTTTAAATCCAATTGTCACAGGGTCAGAAAGTGAGGTGAAAGCTTCTGAACAGGGGCACAGACAGCAAAACAAACATTACAGGTTTGTTAACCCTTCCCTATGCTATCCAAAAAATGTAAAAAAATATTTTTTGGGCTGGAGTTACACCTAAAAAATTTACCTGTTTCAACTTGCATACAAACTCAACTTAAGAACAAACCTGCAGAAACTATCTTGTTTGTAACCTGGGGACTGTCTGTACTGCATTCTATGACACCAGCGTGGCTTCATAGTAGAAGAGTCTAGGTTCTCAACTGGCCTGCCTGCAGTCCAGACCTTTTACCAATTGAAAATATTTGGGGCATCTTGAAATGGGAAAATACAACAAAGACCCAGAACTGTTTTCTATTGTGAATAAAATATAGGTTTACTACTACGTATGTCAAAAGAGTGAACACTCTCACGCTGCAGTATCAGCCATCATTTTGTGTGGGTTTTGTTTAGCCGACTCCTGGCTTAAAAGTGAAAGTGACAGGGCAGCTCCATAGCTGCTGATCACTTTCACAGAGCCGGCAGTGCAGTGCCATACCCCAGCCCCCCCCCCCCCCCGGCTGGCGGCCCCCTCCCCACAGAGAGATTGCTGTGATGCAAGTGATGTCACTTCCGGATTCAGATCCATCATTTCCTGGCCAGTACAGCCAGGGGACACATCTAACCAAGCCGGTCTGTGCTTGGTTAGATGGGTTGAAGGGCAGGGAAGACATTGGATGTCTATTAGACCCCTATTGTCTTCATAAAGAGTACTGGTCACCTGCCCAATACTATCACATAGGGCAGTGATGGCGAACCTTGGCACCCCTGATGTTTTGGAACTACATTTCCCATGATGGTCCTGCACTCTGTAGTGTAGTTGAGCATCATGGGAAATGTAGTTCCAAAACATCTGGAGTGCCAAGGTTCGCCATCACTGACATAGGGGTTTATTAACCCCTTGTCATAGTAATCAAGTAAAAATAAATTAAAAGATAAAAGAAAAAAGTAAAAAAAAATTCAATTGTAAAAAAAAAATATATATATATTTTTTTAATTGCTAAAACCCGTTGCCCCGTACACCTGCGCAAACGCAAGCCCAGGCTGTGCACGCATATGTAAACCGCGGTCGCACCAAACATGTGATGTATCGCCACGAACGTCAGAGTGAGAACAATAATTCTAGCACAAAAGTTCCTAGCTAACTCTAAACTGATGAACTGTAAAGTCTTTTGAAATGTCACCTATGGTGATCTTTGGGCACCATAGTTTTTGGCGATATCGCGGGCCCATGCAATTTTTAAGACATGGAATGTTTAGTATCTATTTACTTGATGCAACCTCATCTTTTATATTTTAACCAAAAATGGGTATTCTATGGTGTGTTTTTGCACTAAAACTCATTTCATTATATTTTTCCCTGAAAATTTCCATTTAAGAAACAGATGCGCCAAAATCATGTGGCATAAACATTTTATTACCCTTTTATTCTACAGGGCCTCTGCTTTCAGAAAATAATGTTCTGGGGGTTTAAGTAATGTAATGGCAAAAATTAAGATTTTTACATTAAAAAAAAATAGCTCTGGAGCCAAACTTCATATAGGCATACCCACAGAAGTGGTGCCCCTACAGCAAAGGTATCAGTCCTACAATGCTGGTAGAAGATCAACACTTCCTAGAGCATCAGATGGTGGGACTTCCAGGCCTCAGGTCACCTGATGCAGTCCCACTTTATTATTAGGAGACCCACCTCCCCTACCCTGATCCTCCGCAGTATTATGGGCATGGATAACTCACTGGTGCTGTGTGTACAAGTTTGGCACATAAAATAAAAATGTGCTTTGCAAGAAAAGAAAAATGGGAAGTGTCACCCACACAGCCCTGTGGCACAATTTCAAAATGCTAGGAGGAAATGCTATTTATAAGACACCCATTACACAAACCTTATTTTCAGAACACAAATAATATATATATTTAGAATCACAGCAAGCATATGACTAAATCCCCTGCTGTGCTTACTTAATCCTGTCTAAATGCACCTGCAAGCTCAACAGCAGCTTTGAGAAAATATTTGTCACTGCAAAGGCTAAAGCTGAAGTTTATGCTGCATACATTTTGCCTTCCCTGGATCTCCCCTCCTTAGCCATTTTTTTTTTTTTAATAGAGGGGAAGGATCGGAACCCCATGTTGGGCAGGAAGTGAGGGAAAATCTTTAAGGGCTTGTTCACATTAGTTCTAGGAAATGCTATTTATAACACACCCATTGCACAAACCTTATTTTCAGAACAAAAATAATATATATTTAGAATCACAGCAAGCATATGACTAAATCACTTGCTGTGCTTACTTAATCCTTTTTTTTTTTTTTTTGATGGTGTAAAATTTTTATGTCACACAATATTAGCTCAACACTTCACAAAACGTAGAATTTCAATAAAAAATACACAAAAAATGGCGGACCGGCGCAATGTGTTGCAATTTCTTTTTGGTACAATATAAAAGATGAGGCTGTGCTGGATACCCAACAATAAGAAGGTAGAGAGGGGGCGGTGACATGCTAGGGAGGGGTGGGGAGCCAGTGACAAGCTGGGGGGGGGGCGGTGACGAGCTAGGGGGGGTGACAAGCTAGGGGTGGGCGGTGACAATGTTAGGGGTGGGCGGTGACAATGTTAGGGAGGGGGGGGGCGGTGACAATCTTAGGGAGGGGGCAGTGAGAATGTTAGGGAGGGGGGCGGTGAGAATGTTAGGGAGGGGGGCGGTGACAATGTTAGGGAGGGGGGCGGTGACAATGTTAGGGAGGGGGGCGGTGAGAATGTTAGGGAGGGGGGCGGTGAGAATGTTAGGGAGGGGGGGTGGTGACAATGTTAGGGAGGGGGGCAGTGACAATGTTAGGGAGGGGGGCGGTGACAATGTTAGGGAGGGGGCGGTGAGAATGTTAGGGAGGGGGGCGGTGAGAATGTTAGGGACGGGGGGTGGTGACAATGTTAGGGAGGGGGGCGGTGACAATGTTAGGGAGGGGGGGGGTGACAATGTTAGGGAGGGGGGCGGTGACAATGTTAGGGAGGGGGGGTGACAATGTTAGGGAGGGGGGCGGTGACAATGTTAGGGACGGGGGGTGGTGACAATGTTAGGGAGGGGGGCGGTGAGAATGTTAGGGACGGGGGGTGGTGACAATGTTAGGGAGGGGGGGGGTGACAATGTTAGGGAGGGGGGGGCGGTGACAATGTTAGGGAGGGGTGGTGACAATGTTAGGGGGGCAGTGAGAATGTTAGGGAGGGGGGCGGTGACAATGTTAGGGGGGGGCGGTGAGAATGTTAGGGAGGGGGGGCGTGAGAATGTTAGGGAGGGGGGGCGGTGAGAATGTTAGGGAGGGGGGCGGTGAAATCCTAGGGAGGGGGGCGGTGACATCCTAGGGAAGGGGGGCGGTGACAAGGTAGGGAGGGGGCGGTGAAATCCTAGGGAGGGGACGGTGACATTCTAGGGAAAGGGGGTGGTGACAAGGTAGGGAGGGAGCGGTGACATCCTAGGGAAGGGGGGCGGTGACATCCTAGGGAAGGGGGGCGGTGACAAGGTAGGGAGGGGGCGGTGAAATCCTAGGGAAGGGGGGCGGTGACATCCTAGGGAAGGGGGGCGGTGACAAGGTAGGGAGGGGGCGGTGAAATCCTAGGGAAGGGGGGCGGTGACATCCTAGGGAAGGGGGGCGGTGACAAGGTAGGGAGGGGGCGGTGACATCCTAGGGAGGGGACGGTGACATTCTAGGGAAAGGGGGTGGTGACAAGGTACTGAGGGAGCGGTGACATCCTAGGGAAGGGGGGCGGTGACATCCTAGGGAAGGGGGGCGGTGACATCCTAGGAAAGGGGGGCGGTGACAAGGTAGGGAGTGGGCGGTGACATCCTAGGGAAGGGGGGCGGTGACATCCTAGGAAAGGGGGGTGGTGACAAGGTAGGGAGGGGGCGGTGACATCCTAGGGAAGGGGGGCGGTGACATCCTAGGAAAGGGGGGTGGTGACAAGGTAGGAAGGGGGCAGTGACATCCTAGGAAAGGGGGACGGTGACATCCTAGGAAAGGGGGACGGTGACATCCTAGGAAAGGGGGGCGGTGACATCCTAGGGAGGGGGGGGGGAGGCGGCCCCCCCCCCTACCTAATCCTTTCTAAATGCAACTGCAAGCTCAACAGCAGCTTTCAGAAAATATTTGTCATTGCAAAAGCTAAAGCTGAAGTTTATGCTGCATACATTTTGCCTTCCCTGGATCTTCCCTGGATCTTTAAGGGCTTGTTCACACTAGTTCTACTCTCTAACGAGTGACCTACATTTGTATCACTCTTTAGAAAGTATTGGACAGGTGGTGAGGAGGCTGCATCACTTTCCCACCACCTGCTTTAACCTCTTGCACCCGCACTAGCTCGCCGCAAACCGCATACGGGGGCGGTTGTAGAGTGGCCCTATTCACTTCAGAGATAGGGGATATAATTCCTGCCGCAGCATGTGTACACCCCTGGCCTCTGTAGCTAAAGAAGGTAGCTGTTGGGGGTTTTAAAAAGTACAGCTCAACAGCAGGGTTTTACTGCCCCCGACCGCTACTGTGAACGAGCCCTAACAGGGACACAGACGGCATTGAAAATCTGACAGGGGTTCTAGCCTTCCCCTACATTACTATAAAAAAGCCTTTTTATTTCTGTCTGTTTTTCAATTTGAGATTTCTTTCACTTCCTGTCTGGTGAAACCGTTGTCAGCAAGACAGGAAGTGATGGGAAATCTCTCTAATGGAGTCCTGGACAGCAGTACAGCAGACAGCAGGTTCTAATGCTGGCCATACACTATATGAAAAATCGTCCGAAATTCAGACAGTTTGTTTGTTTTTTGGCCAGTTAACCGCTTGCCGACCGGCGCACGCTGATGTACGTTGGCAGAATGGCACGGCTGGGCAAATGGGCGTACCTGTACGTCCATTTGAATTCCCCGCCGTGCCATTGCGTGTGCGCTGCCGCCGGCACGCGCGCCGGCCAGAAGCTCCGTGAATCGGGTCTCGGGTCACGCGGACTCGATCGCCGTGGGGATACCTGTGATCGCCTCACGGAGAGGATGAACGGGGAGATGCCGTTGTAAACAGCATCTCCCCGTTCTGCCTAGTGACAGTGTCACTCGATCTCTGCTCCCTGTCATCGGAGCAGAGATCAGTGATGTCACACATACAGCCCATCCCCCTACAGTTAGTAATCACTCCCCTAGGACACACTTAACCCCTCCCCGCCCCCTACTGGTTAACCCCTTCACTGCCAGTGCCATTTACACAGTAATCAGTGCATTTTTAATTGCACTGATCGCTGTATAAATGACAATGGTCCCAAAAATGTGTCAAAAATGTCCGACATGTCCGCCATAACGTCGCAGTCACAATAAAAATCACTGATCGCCGCCATTACTAGTAAAAAAAAAAATTATTAATAAAAATGTCATAAAACTATCCCCTATTTAGTAAACAATATAACGTTTGCACAAACCAATTATTAAACGCTTATTGCGATTTTCTTTTTACCAAAAATATGTAGAAGAATACGATCAGCCTAAACTGAGGAAAAAAATTTTTTTTTTATATATTTTTGGGGGATATTTATTATAGCAAAAAGTAAAAAATAATGCGTTTTTTTCAAAATGGTCCCTCTTATTTTGTTTATAGCGCAAAAAATAAAAATCGCAGAGGTGATCAAATACCACCAAAAAAAAGCTCTATTTGTGGGAAAAGAAGGACATCAATTTTGTTTGGGAGTAAGGTCGCACGACCGCGCAATTGTCAGTTAAAGCGACGCAGTGCCGAATTGCAAAAAACGCTCTGGTCAGGAAGGGGGTAAAATCTTCCGGTGCTGAAGTGGTTAATGGGCACAAAATCGATAATCGTTGGGACGTTTTTTGAGCCGACAAGGACAAGTTTGGAAATTTTCTGCCGAACGAATGATAAATTGAAAGGTTAATGTGTTTCCCGTCCGAACTGTCTGCACTAGGTATATGGAAAAAAAACAAACAAAAAAGTATTCATTTATGTCTACTGAACGATTTATCATTCATTACATGATGGCACTATCGTTTGCGCTCACGGCCGAAGGTTTGTTTTTCGAAAATGGGTTCAGCCGATTTTTCGTATAGTGTATGGCCAGCATAACTTTCCCACACACTCTCCAAAACAAAGATGAAAACTAAATTTTTTTGTAGTAGGGAAGTAGGGAATAGTTATAACCCCAGTCACATGTTGAAGATTTCCCTTCATTTCCTGTTTCAGAGACACAACAGAAGTGAGGAGATTTCTCTGGAGTAATGCCCCGTACACACGGTCGGACATTGATCGGACATTCCGACAACAAAATCCTAAGATTTTTTCCGACGGATGTTGGCTCAAACTTGTCTTGCATACACACGGTCACACAAAGTTGTTGGAAAATCCGATCGTTCTGAACGCGGTGACGTAAAACACATACGTCGGGACTATAAACGCTATATATAGCTTTCAGCTCTTTATTTATTCTGAGCATGCGTGGCACTTTCTCCGTCGGATTTGTGTACACACGATCGGAAATTCCGACAACGGATTTTGTTGTCGGAAAATTTTATATCCTGCTCTCAAACTTTGTGTGTCGGAGAATCCGATAGAAAATGTGTGATGGAGCCCACACACGGTCGGAATTTCCGACAACAAGGTACTATCACACATTTTCCGTCGGAAAATCCGACCGTGTGTACGGGGCATGAAAGTGATTGTTATTTTTTTTGAAAAAAAAAATGAGACTTTACAATCATAATATACTTACCTCTTCTGTGCAGTTGGTTTTGCACAGGGCAGCCTGGATCCTCCTCTTCTCGGGTCCCTCTTCCCTGCTCTTGGCCCCTCCCTTCTGTCCATTGTCCTTAGAGCAAGGAGCTTGCTCTGGGGGCACCCGAGCAAAGCTGCAGCTATGTGTGTCCATTTAGACACAGAGCTGCTGTTCGGCCCCATCCCCCCTCTCTCTCTCTCTCTCTCTCTCTTGATTGGCTAACTGACTTTGATTGACAGCAGCGGGAGCCAATAGTGCTACTGCTGTGTTTCAGCCAATCGGGAGGGGAGTCCCAGACGGCCAAGGGACTTGTGTGGACATCTCTGAACAGAGATGGGGCTCAGGTAAGTATTAGGGGGTGCTGGGGAGGGTGCTGAACAAAGAATGCTTTTTATCTTGATGCATTAAGATAAAAAATCTTCTGCCTTTACAGCCCCTTTAAAGTGTCATTAAACCCACATCATTAAAAACTATCAATAAATGGTGTATTTCATGCTGTCCATACTCAGTCATTATGGGAATCGTTTTCTGTATTCTGCAAAAAACCTGGTTGATCCTGCTGTTCTCTGTCTCCCCCTCCTGTCCATGTCCCCCACTGCAGTTGGGGATTTTGCAGAGTAGTGTTGGCAGCCCTGCACATGCTCAGTTTTCAGTGAGTTTCTATGCTGAGCATTTCCTCCCTATCACGTCTCAGCAGCCCATGTGGCTATAGAGTCACACATGTGGGTGTATACACAGTGGTAAATTACAGCGCACTCTCTCCTCCGTGCCCACTAACCAGCTAAACACAATGGGGGAGGGATTTTGCATCTTAATTGATGGAGGCTTCACCTCCCTGTTATTCTAAGACACAGCCTGTGCCTGGCAGAAATGCGCCCACACCATGTTATTGCAAATAAGAATAAAGATTTGATTTGAAATATATATTTGTATGACCATTTAATACAGTTGTTTGATATCAATTATTTATTTATACTCTGTATTCCAAAGGCTGTTTTTTTTTTTTTTTAACGTGATCAGCAGCAAAGGACTAGAAGCTGCAGACAGGCTGGGAAAGATCTGGGTCATGTTACAGCTGTAAATCGTTTAGGAAAAAGGTACTTAGCTGTTTTCTTTATTAAAATAATTACAGTTTATGTAATGGGTTACATAAAAGGTTAATTGGATCCAGTCTAAATTGTCCCTAGTATGTATGAATGCGTGTTAGGGACCTTAGAGTGTAAGCTCCTTGAGGGTAGGGACTGATGTGAATGTACAATGTATATGTAAAGCGCTGCGTAAATTGATGGCACTATATAAGTAACATAAATAAATAATAATTAAAAAAAAATTAAAAATTACAGTGCCATCATCCATATACAGAAATAGAAGGGGTAATGTAAATTAAACAGTGCGTGTTTAGTATCACTTTAAGCTTAGGTTCAGACTAGTACAAATCAGGATCTGCATCACTCCTCTCCCACAGGCAGTTCACACTTACTTCTGCGTGACACCCCCAGATCGGTTCACAGATCGCAGTGCAAACTGTGAACTCGCACAGGAACTGGATTGCATAGGTGTGAACACCCAATGCGATCCGATTTCAGGGCGGGGGGAAAAAAAAAGTCCCTGCACTTTTTTCCTGCGAATCTAATGCGAGTTCAGCCATACAACTGTATGGCTGAAATCGCATCTCACAGACATCGCATGTGATTGGCACCGCATGCGATGACTGTGATCGCAGTAGTGTAAACCTGGGCTAAAGCGGTTCTTCAGTCTGGTTTTCAAAGATGACTAGTCAGCAGTTATGAAAACTGGGGGGGGGGGGGATTTTCAGGATACCTCGCTCCCCCCCCCTCAAAAAAAAAAAAATGGTGGCAAGGGGAAAACCCATCTGAGTTGTCACTGAAACAGGTGTCTCCATTGGAAGTTTTTCCCTTGCCTCCTGCAGTGACAACAACAATAAATCTTTAATTATTTGATTTGATGTATAGGAATGTTAGACTCATCAACTTGAACCTGACGGACAGTGGCGTTGCTAGGGGGTGGCTTTTGGGGCTATAGCCCTGAATCTGGGGCCCATAGCCCCGAGTCTCTGCAGGGGTCCCCAAGGGGAGGGGGGGCTCTCTGGGGACCCTGATGTTAGGGGGGCTCTCTGGGGACCCTGATGTTAGGGGGGCTCTCTGGGGACCCTGATGTAAGTGGGGGGCTCTCTGGGGATATACACACACACAGGTATATTATATACCTCTATGTATGCCCACCCAAGTGTATGACTTTCTTTACTACGCTGCTATGGGCTCTAGCCCCAGATCTTTTGTAGACCTAGCAACACCTCTGCTGATGGATATGAACCATGTAGCCAAATACAAGTGACATATATCCGCTCTGAACATGGCTGACTCACCAGTGTCTCATGCTTCAGCATGGCTTGCAACCACAGGAAGTCCACGTGTTTGAAGAGGACGGTGACAAACAGACTGTTACTGAAATACTCCTGTTCAGAAACCGGAGCCCCCTCGGGATACGTCATCCTCATGGTGGTTTTATTTCCAACATCCTGCTCATATCTGTAGACTGGAGCATTGTTTAGTCTAGAGACACAAAGACATTGAACAGATTAGTTGGCATTATAATTTAAACAAGAGATATAAGACAAGGAATTTGTTTCTAGACTATCTCAAGATATATTAGGAAGTTTCTGGGTTTATGTAGTGCTAATATATCATGGCATAGTTTATCACATCAGTCCCTGCACGCTAAGGAGTTTACGGCTCAATATCTCTACCACACACACACACATACAACGAGCAGCCAAAAAAATATGACCACCCACCATAATCCGTTAGACTCTTTCACGCTGGAGGCGTTTATAAAGCGACTTAAAAATGCCTCATCCGCAATCCCAGTGTGCGCTGGCAGGACATCCAAAAAAGTCCTGCAAGCAGCTTCTTTGACGTGCTTTAAGATCGGTGTAAAAACCACTCCTAAAGCGCCCCTGCCCACTGAAATCAATGGGCAGCGCCGCTGAGGCGCCTCGGCAGCGGCGCTTTGAACCCTTTATTCAGCTGCTAACGGAGGTTGAAAGAGCCCCGCTAGCGGCCAAAAAAGCACCTCTAAAACGATTATAAAGCACCGCTTTACTCCAGGGGTCTAAAACTGGCGGCCCTCCAGCTGTTGTGAACTACAAGTCCCATCGTGCATCTGCCTGTAGGAGTCATGCTTGTAACTGTCAGCCTTGCAATGCCTCATGGGACTTGTAGTTTCGCAACAGCTGGAGGGCGGCCAATTTGAGACCCCTGCTTTACTCTATGGAATAACACTGGTGTTCAAATTTTTTTTCCATCATCAAAGTGCCAGGCCAAGGGTCAAAACATAGACACCTTGCACAGACAGGTAAAGTCCACCAAAGCAACACAACGATCTAGATCTTTAGAGATTGTCTCCTTAACCACTATAATATTGGGCAATTTTACCCCCTTCCTGCCCAGGCCAATTTTCAGCGCTGTTACACTTTAAATGACAATAGCACATTCATGCTACGCTGTACCCAGATTACATTTTTATCATTTTTTTTTCACACAAATAAGGCTTTATTTTGGTGGTATTTAATCACAATTGGGTTTTTTATTTTTTACTGAAAAAAAAAAAAAAGAAAATGAAAAAAGACCGAAAAATGTGAAAAATAAAAGTTTTTCTTAGTTTCTGTCAGAAAATTTTGTAAATAAGTAATTTTTCTCCTTCACTGATGGGCACAGATAAGCGGCACTAATGAGGCAGCACTGATGGGCACTGATGAGATGGTACTGAATGGCATTGATGAGGAGGCACCAATATGCAGCACTGATGGGCACTGCTATGCAGCACTGATAGGTGGCACTGATGTGCACTGATAGGCGGCACTTATGGGGAATGATAGGGGGCACTGATGGGGGGGCACTGATGGGCAGGCACTGAAAGGCAACACTGACTGGCATCACTGATGGATACAGATTGACATTACTGATGGGCACAAATTGGCACCACTGATGGGCACATATTGGCGTCACTGATGGGCACTGTTGGGGCTGCACTGATAATCAGGGCACTAAGGATCAGTGCCTTGATTATCTGTACAAGTCTCCCCTGTGAGGAGATACTCTGTCAGTGTGAGGCGGGGAGAGCCGATAATCGGCATTTCCTTGTTTACATGTGATCAGCTGTGATTGGACACAGCTGATCACATGAGCCACGTCATCGGCTTTTTACAGAGATAGGGGTTGCACCATGTCTCGAGGACACAGCACGCCGACGATCACCGTGCTGTGCACCCAGAGAGACTGGGGCGATGTCATATGCCCCAAAAAAAGTGAGCACCCCGACCGCTGTCATTTGTCAATATAGCAGGCGGGAGGTGGTTAAACAACTTTAAGGAACTTTAGGCATAACTTTTTTTCATTTGGATAGAGTAAATGGAGGGTTATGAACCCTGTGAGATTTTTTTTCCATTTCAAAGATTTCCCTTCACTTCCTGTCCCACAGCTAAACAGGAAGTGAGAGAAAATCCCTGCAAATTAGGAGAATTGTTAGGCTGGGTTCATACTTATGTGAATTGGATGCGGTTTCCCTGCTTTTCTTCAACAGGGACAGGGAAGCTGGTCAGAGTTGATGGGAAGATGGATGGAGCCAAATACAGGGCAATCTTAGAAGAAAACCTGTTAGAGTCTGCAAAAGACTTGAGACTGGGCTGGAGGTTTGTCTTCCAGCAGGACAACGACCCTAAACATACAGCCAGAGCTACCATTGAATGGTTTAGATCAAATCATATTTATGTGTTAGAATGGCCCAGTCAAAGTCCAGACCTTAATCCAATTGAGAATCTGTGGCAAGATTTGAAAATTGCTGTTCAGACGCTCTCCATCCAATCTGACAGAGTTTGAGCTATTTTGGAAAGAAGAATGGGCAAAAACTTCACTCTCTAGATGTGCAAAGCTGGTAGAGACATAATGACTTGCAGCTGTAATAGAAGTGAAAGGAGGTTCTACAAAGTATTGACTCAGGGGGGCTGAATACAAATGCACGCCACACTTTTCACATATTTATTTGTAACAAAATTTAAAAACCATTTATCATTTTCCCTCCACTTCACAATTATGTGCCACTTTGTGTTGGTCTATCACATAAAATCCCAATAAAGTACTTTTACGTTTTTGGTTGTAACATGACAAAATGTGGAAAATTTCAAGGGGTATGAATACTTTTTCAAGGCACTGTATATCTTTAACCTTATCCTTTATCAAAATCTGGTGATTCTGCTTGTGAAAAGCACTTCCTCTGAAAAAGTGACAATGCTAAATATCCTGCAATGAGTTTACCCTGTCCAGCCACTGGCAGGGCAAGAGTCACCCCCAGCTAGCCATTTTTACAAGACGGCTAAGGATTTCTTAGTCCAAGACAACTGTGAACATCCCACCAACCCAGAAGTAAAATCTAGGGCAGTGGTCTCTAAATTGCGGTCTGGGGGCAGAATGCGGCCCTTTTCTTACATTTATCCAGCCCCTGGGGCCCCTTTTCTCCAACTGATACAAGACACTACTCCTCCCACTGACACCAACGATTGGGTATGATTCCTGCTTGATATCAGCAGTGGGGCGCTATTTCTCCCCTTGACGCCAACGATGGGGTACCAGACCCACTCAGTATATTGGAGAAGGCTCTTTTGACCTTCCTTAACTGGGGGTCAAAATTTGTAGCGAGTGCGCATTTCATAAGCACACATGGTGAAGTGTATGGTGGAAGAAATAAAAAGAAGCACATTTGGTTATTTCTTCATTATGTGGTGTTGGGATTGCTTGTGGACATTTGGACTTTTTGCTAACCTCTAAGACCCCTTTCACACTGAAGCGCTGCTAAAATAGCGCTAAAGGGCCAGTCGTTTTTAAAGTGTTTTTTGGGCGCTAGCGGGGCAGGGTTTTTTTAAGGTCACGTGACAACATGATCTTAACAATCCAAAAACACCCTTTTTGCGGCGCGCTTTTAACCGCTTGCCGACCACTTCATGACGATATACGTCGGCAGAAGGGCACGTACAGGAAAAATCACATACCTGTACGTTGCCCTTTAAGAGGCGGCCAGCAGGCGCACGGCAAGCTCCGTGAGTCGAGTCGCGGGTCCCGCGGACTCGATCGACGTGGGGATACCCGCAATCGCCTCATGGGGAGGAAGTACGGGGAGATGCTGATGTAAACAGCATCTCCCCGTTCTGCCTAGTGACAGTGTCACTCGATCTCTGCTCCCTGTCATCGGAGCAGAGATCAGTGAACTTTCACACATAGCCACCCCCCCCCCACAGTTAGAAATACGCCCCTAGGACACATTTAACCCCTATACTGCCACCTAGTGGTTAACCCCTTCACTGCCAGTCACATTTTTACAGTAATCAATGCAATTTTTTAGCATTGATCGCTGTATTAATGCCAATGGTCCCAAAAATGTGTAAAAAATGTCCGATGTGTCCGCCATAATGTCACAGTCACGATAAAAATCGCTTATCGCTGCCATTTAAAAAAAAAAAATATTAATAAAAATGCCATAAAACTATCCCCTATTTTGTAGACGCTATAACTTTTGCGCAAACCGATCAATAATCACTTATTGCTATTTTTTTACCAAAAATATGTAGAAGAATACGTATCGGCCTAAACTGAGGAAAAAAATATTTTTTTTATATATTTTTGGGGGATATTTATTATAGCAAAATGTAAAAAATTATTGTGTTTTTTTTCAAAATTGTCGCTCTATTTTTGTTTATAGCGCAAAAAATAAAAACCGCAGGGGTGATCAAATACCACCAAAAGAAAGCTCTATTTGTGGGAAAAAAAGGACGTCAATTTTGTTTGGGAGCCACGTCGCATGACCGCGCAATTGTCAGTTAAAGCGACGCAGTGCCGAATCGCAAAAAGTGCTCTGGTCAGGAAGGGGGTAAATTCTTCCGGGGCTGAAGTGGTTAAGGCGCTTCGGAGGTGCTGCCTATCCATTTCTATGGGCAGGGGCGTTTTTGGAGCGCTTTTTACAAACCCACCCCAAAGATGCTGCTTGCAGGACTTTTTCTAACGTGTGAAAGCACTCATGCAGATGAATGGGAGGCAGTTTTCAGGTGCTATTTCTAGCGCGAAAATGCCTGAAAACTGCTTTGGTGTGAAAGGGGTCTAAGACTCCATGAACATTGGGATTAAAAAACATGCCAGTTCCCTTGGCAGAAACAAACACTTATATAGTGGGTTTTTGTACGGAGTTTAGACAAGTTTAGGAGAGTTTAGCATTTTTCACCCAGGAAGCTTCATTCAAAAATGTAAACTACAAGGGTTTTTTTCTGCCTCTAAACGCTGAGCTCAAAATATACCTCTAATTGCCCTAATGTGCATGGACACATAGGATAACACTGAGGTGCTTTTTTTTTTTTTTTGGGTATATAAATACAAGATGGAGAAAGTGCAGAGAAGGCCAACCAAACTGATAAGAGGCATGGAGGAGCTCAGCTATGAGGAAAGATTAGAGGAACTGAATTTATTCACTCTTGAGAAGAGGAGAATAAGGGGGGATATGATCAACATGTACAAATACATAAGGGGTCCATATAGTGAACTTGGTGTTGAGTTATTCTCTTTACGGTCAACTCAGAGGAGGGCACACTTTACGTCTAGAGGAAAAGAGATTTCATCTCCAAATACGGAAAGGTTTCTTCACAGTAAGAGCTGTGAAAATGTGGAATAGACTCCCGCCAGAGGTGGTTCTGGCCAGCTCAGTAGATTACTTTAAGAAAGGCCTGGATACTTTCCTAAATGTACATAATATAACTGGGTACTGACATTTATAGGTAAAGTTGATCCAGGGAAAATCCGATTGCGTCTTGGGGGGATCAGGAAGGATTTTTTTCCCCTGCTGTAGCAAATTGGATCATACTTTTCTAGGGGTTTTTGTCCTTCCTCTGGATCAACTGAGGGTATAAAATTGGGTATATTGGATTGTACAATATTTTTTATTTTATTTATTTATTGTTTTTAAGGTTGAACTGGATGGACTTGTGTCTTTTTTCAATGTGAATAACTATGTAAGATTAATTATACCTTTTTTTGAACCTCCTAGTAGCGCTGGACCTTGTGTTTGTATATTTTGTTATTATTGTTAATCTCTTAAAGGGGCAGTTGCATGTGTTTTGTTAGGTTGCATGGTGAGCACATAAAGGTGTAGAAAGGTTGGTGCCACGTTATGGGTATATTTATTGTTTGATGAAATATTAACATGAAATAAAATGGAGGAAGCTCAACATGACTTCTAAATGAATTATAATGGAACTGTGCTGTGTTCTGAGTTCTTTCTAATTCTTTTAGCCTTGTCTAGACAATGTAGGAATGAAAGGGTGTCTGTAAGACTTGGCCCAGGATGTTAACCATTGTTACTGATGTGTGGGATGATGGTTGGAAGCAGGTGGATAGGAAAGGACGTAAGGCCTTGTGCCTTTGGCTGAGATTCTCTCTTTTATATTATGGGTTTCTTTCATGTTGTTTTTATATATAGCCTTGTCTAGATTCCAGAACCAGGGAGCGTTCTCCACTGTTTGAAGTACTTGCAGATCGTTTCACTTCACAAAAGGAGAAGCAATCTACACCGTTTCATAAACAGCCATACAAAAGAGAATGATCTCCACTGTGAATGCCGGAGAATGGAGCAGTGGATATATGATTTCCACTGCTTCATAAACTGACACCAAAATCCCAATAAAATACATTTACTTTTTTGGTTGTAACATTACAAAATGTGGAAAATTTCAAGGGGTATGAATATTTTTTCAAGGCACTGTAGAAAGGGTGCAGTCTGATTTACAAACAGCTTTTAACTGGTGACTTTTGCCCATAGTTCTACATGCCAGGAGGGTAACTGGCCTTCACCCAAACTGGCCTCAGCACATGTGACTAGGTGGTAGAAACCTTGGATTATCAACTCTTTTTGACATAGTAACATAAATAATATTACCTGATTACAACATCAAATTGATCAATTATATGTCCAAGCTCCAGACCATGAAGGATTCCCCCACTCCCTATGACAATACAGCGTTTGCATTGTTTGTCTCTAAGTTCCTTGGGAAGTTCATCTTCAGGCATCATGTCCAATGTGTCATTCAGTTCTTTAAGATAATGGCGAAATCCGAATGGAGGACCATACTGGTAGAAGGATTCATTGAGGTATTTGTTTTTCTTGATAAAGCTTAGTAATCTCATGTCGTACTTGTTGGGAAACAATCGGTTCATCTCTGCTCCGGCAAATCCCGGCCGACATTTTGCTTCCACCACATTCTTGGCAAATGTGTGTGCACGCTGTGGAAAACCAAACAAAAAACAAAAACAGGTCATAATGACTTCCATCTACACTACAGAACTATGGATATTGGATTTACAGTCCACTCACATTTGATCTAGTTATGTTGAATAAATAAAAAAAAAAAAGTTTGTACTTTTTAAATAGTTAATCTGCTGCTGTATTCCCCTGTGTAGCAGAACTTTGAACTGGAGAGGAAGAATCTGCACTATAAGCCTAAGCTCTAAAGCTCATGTTCAACCACAAGGCCCACGTGCCATTTAACATGGCCCGTGGACCTCTTCTGCAGCTGCGGCAACTATCTATTCTCTGCCCCAACCTTGTCTCAGCAGGAAGACAGAACTCCTCTGCCAGATCCTGTGCTTCTTTGTGTAGATGCTGAGAGACTCATCTCTACCCCCCCCGTCCCGTCTCAGCAGTCGGCAGCAGAGAGGAGGACAGAACTCTTGCTATAGATCCTGCATCTCTGTGCAGCTGCTGCACCCACTGGTCTCTGCCTCCCCTGGTCTCGGCATTCAGCTGACTCTTCATATCTTCTTCATTTATTTTATCTCGTCTGCCTTCACTTCTTGTGAAGTCTGTTTTTTGGACTTAAACTCTGCCACTCTACCTCTAGGGGCATTTTCTCCTCCTGCTGGCAGAGCTCAGATGCAATTGGACAATTTGGAGAGCTTGAACCTCATGATCCACGTTGTGTTTTTATATCTGTCAATAGTAGCCACCATGTGAGTATTTTTCAGACGAAAATGCCTTTTCCCAGTGATGTTATATTTGTTATTTGTCATTGCTGGTTTTACTTTTTTTATACCATATTTTTTCTGATACTCTGTTATTATATTACCAGATGTCACAGCTTTTTCTGACCATTCCCTGAAGAAGGAATTAAATGTATATTCGTAAACATTGAGATTTCTTTTGCGGTTATGGCCTCTTACTGTGAGATTAACCGTGTGTCATAGAATTCAGCTGTATATTATCCATATAAGATTACCATTCATGTATAGTAAATGGGATATTTTTGTCTATTGTTAGACGGTTTTTATAAATAAAACTTGTACTTTTTATTATACTTCTTTACGCATCTTTCTGGTTTCCAAGCTATGCCTATAAAGTCCCAGGGGGCATCTCCTTTGTTTTTCTTTCTCTATTTAGGGATGTGGTTATAGGTTCCAGTCATTGACTATATAGTTGGCTTTCTTTCTTAAATAATTTTCTCAGCATTCAGCTGACTCCAGCCTTCCTCTAGTCCTCCTCACAGGCTCACAAACCCTGTACATTCTGTTTCCCAGTTCCACTCCAGCTTCTTCACGACATCAGCACAAAGTAATGGGGTGCATTGTAATGTAATGCCAGCCATAGATGCCGCAATTTTCTTGAAAGTCGCTTGATTTGCCCATCAATACAGTCAGTAGGAAACACAGCAATTACACAGCAATTACTGCTAGCGACTATAAAAGGGTAGTTAGAGTTATAATGTATAGTCCAGCCAGCAAGAATATCTCTAAGAAGATCAGTTGGTCAGGGTAAGGGAAGGTCCATGAATGTCACTGTTCTATAATATAGGCATATGCTGGAAGGGTATATGTGACCACCTGTGGCTGCTGTCCTCAGAGTTGTGGCGGCTCTGCGTAAAACCAATGGAAGCAAAGGAGAGAGGGAAGGACACGCCAACTAAGTCTAGTATCCCAGTATGTTTATTACATAAAGAGAGCTCAAAAAAGCTTTACAGGATGTTAATAAAATATAGGCTCATCTGTATGTAGATCTCTTAGGAGGGATCATCCTTATACATCCTGTGAGGTTGTGGGTAATACAGTTCCAGCTGCTTTGCAACGATAGAGACAGTTCCTGGAGCCTCGAGAAATCCAGGAAGACGCGCTTTACCAGCATGGAACGCACCGCGGATATGACGTTACCCGAAGGATCGGAGGTCGGAGATCACAGACGAGTGGGAAAACAACAAGGCCACGCGCTCGGAGCATTCGGCTACTTCTACAGGCCTGTATAAGGATCACAGAATTGAAGCCTGCATTTTAAATGCTAACCTGGCAAAAGCTGCTCCTTTACTTTCATTCAGACTGCTTTGCTTTCAAGGAAACCTGAGATGTGAAACATATGGTGGCTGCAACTGCTGCCCTCTCTATCTAGAAATTCTGGGTGTCTTTTCCAGTCACTGATCAAGAACAAATACAAATACTGGTATCCATTAATGTCCAAACAGAAAAAACAGCCAGCACCGCAGGGGGTCTTTGTCTGCTGGAGCTCTGGTCATTTTTGCTATTTGGTTGCATTGTTGTTCTGGATCAGTGATGCAGTTTCTAAAGAAGGATCCACAAGGTAACTAGGATTTTCAGCATTAGAAGGCTTCCCAACAGCCCTTTAAGTGGAGCTTAATGTAGGAAGGCAGAGTGGCTTCCTGATCACGTGACTGCCGTGAAGGCTCTCACAGCAGTCATATTTTTGGTGGTCCATCCAGCTGGCTCCCGATCAGAAGCTGTGACTAATGCCCCGTACACACGGTCGGATTTTCCGATGGAAAATGTCCGATCGGAGCGTGTTGTCGGAAATTCCGACCGTGTGTGGGCTCCATCGGACATTTTCCATCGTATTTTCCGACACACAAAGTTTGAGAGCAGGATATAAAATTTTCCGACAACAAAATCGGAAATTCCGATCGTGTGTACACAAATCCGACGGACAAAGTGCCACGCCGACAACTTTGTGTGACCGTATGTATGCAAGACAAGTTTGAGCCAACATCCGTCGGAAAAAATCCTAGGATTTTGTTGTCGGAATGTCCGAACAAAGTCCGACCGTGTGTACGGGGCATAAGAGTGGTCCTCAACAGCTAGGTCAGTGCGTTGGAAGGGCGCTTCCAGCACGCAACCTCTGACCACTATGGACGACTGGATCAGAACAGCTTCAAAACTGTTGCAACTGTGGAATTTCCCAGTCTGCAGTGGTCAGCACCTAACAAAAGTGGTCCAAGGAAGGAAAACCAGCGAACGGGTTATGGGCAGCCAAGACTCGCTGATGAACGTAGGGAACGAAGGCTAGCCTGTGCAGTTTGATCCAATAGAAGACCTGCTGTAGCTCAAATTGCTGAAATAGTTCATGCTGGTTCCAACAGAAAGACGTCCGTACACACAATAAAACACAGTTTGTTGCGTAGGGGCTGCACTGCCGCAGACCAATCAGAATGCCCATACTGCCCCATGTGCACATACCAAAAGTGCTTACAATGGGCATGTGAGCATCAGAACTGGACCACAGGAACAATGGAAGAAGGCGTGTTCAGGGTGTTGCTTTGGCCTCCAAATTCTCCAGATCTCAACTCAATTGGTCATCAGTGGAATGTGCTGAAAAAACGAGTCCGATCCATGGAGGCCCCACCACACAACTTACAGGAACTAAAGGATCTGCTACTGACAGCTTGGTGCCAGATACGACAGCATACCTTCAGTGGTTTAGTGGATTTCATGCCTCAGTGGGGCAGGACTGTTTTGGTGGCAAAAGGGGGACCTATTCAATATTAGGTGGGCGGTCCGGTTCTGGCTGATCAGTGTATGTGCAGTGGTTGGGTGTTTAAGCACAAAATTTCACAGGCGCAAAAGATGGAAACCCAGGAAGTCTAAAAAAAATACCAAACTCAGGCCGCTGCCCCCAGACTCAAGACACCAAATGAGGACAAGCAAATAAAGACAACTCAGGGAGCGCTGATCCAAAGAGTGGTAAAAATATTACAGATGACAACCGTATTCACTATAAAGTTTATTGGCAAATATGATAAGTAAAAACAGTCTAAAAAGATGGTAAAATGGTAATCAGACAAACACTAAAAAATGAATGCCCTGTGGACATCTGCACTTTCTGTGAAAATGACACTCACTCAGAAGCCAGTGTGATGAATGGAAAGCTGTCACACCTCCACTGCTGTAGGAATGAGATGCTGCGGGCACTCTAGGAATCCGGAAGTGCCCGTGGTCATCTATTCAGAAGTATAGCCCTGGATTGCGGCCAGCAATCCAGGGAGCGCCGGGGGGGGGGGGGGGGGGACACAGATCGTGAGCCAGAGGCACGCTTATCCTGCCACCGCATATATGTGTTACACGGTCAGAAAGAGGTTAATGTTGTAACTGCGACTACGTTTTAAATACTGAAGCGCACAAACTGTTATTGCATTATTGCGGCTCTAAATTCAGACAGCCAGAAGGTTAGCTTATACCACAATGCCTGTGTGTTTGTTTCCCAACCGGCTAATCTGCCAAACCTGCAATTCCCAGGGGACAACCTGGAAAGCTGTAATTATATATATAGCAAAATAACAAAGCAGTTACTGTTACACATGAGACAGGCTCCTCGGGTTCTCCTTAATGTATCACGCCAAGGGAGGCATCTAGGGCATAACAAACACTGATCCCCTTGTGTATTCCCAGGTGAAGGGCAGAACTCACCGATACAGAGAATGGAGAGACTCATCCAGGCTGGAAGTAAAATGATCTCTTCTCCTCCAGCTTGTCTATTGTCCTGATCGGGATTTGATTACTCTGCATGATACCATATCACAGCCTGGAAGAAGATCTGCACCAGACCACGACAAGGGTCTGCCCACTCTACACTTCTGCATTGGGGGCTAACCTAATACTTGATGTACTCACTTCAGGTTTTTATTGGCCCCCAACTATTTTTGTTATTCATTTGTTTGAATTATTGACTAGAAATCTACAACATGTTGAACCAATCTATATTAGCCTATCACCTATCAATCTATACTAGCCTATCACCTATCAATCTATATTAGCCTATCACTCAGAAGAAATTTAGATCCGATTGGCAATCACATTGAAAAGTTTGTTATCAAAGAGACCCTTTCACTAACTTAAAAATTGCAGTTAAAAGAAGAGAAAAATGATTTCAAAAGTTATTAAGTATTTAACCAGTTCCGGACCGCCCACCGCACATATACTGCAGCAGGGTGGCCCGGTTGCGTGAAACAACATACCTGTACGTTGTCTGCATTCCCATGTCTGGGGCAGGCCCGTGCACCGCCGGCGACCCGCTCCCACTGTGATTGGACACAACGGGAGCCATTTAGCGAGCCCGGCGGCCGCGATGGCCGCCAGCCACCCGCGAATGTTCAGGGAAGTGACAGAACGGCGGTCTGCCTATGTGAACAAGGCAGACTGTTGTTCTGTCACAGACAAAAAGAGAGATCTTGTGTTCCTACTAATCAGGAACACAGATCTCTTGTGCATCCATCCCAAAAACAGTTAGAAAACACTCCCAGGGAATACATTTAACCCTTTGATTGCTCCTGATGTTAACCCATTCCCTGCCAGTCTCATTTATACAGTGTCAGTGCATTTTTTTTTTTTAGCACTGATCACTGTATTGGTGTCACTGGTCCCCAAAAAGTGTCACTTATGCCTCGTTTCCACTGAGCGGATCGGTTCGGTTCGGTACGGTACGCTATTTTGGGTGTTTCCATTATGAAAGCGGCCCATACAACCGAACCGAACCGCTCCATTCAGGGTCCTGCTTCAGATGTGGGGCCATAGAAAAAGGAACGGTTCGGTTAGGGCGGAGCTTCGATACATTCAACTGATTGGCTGACAGAAAACCCTCTGCTGTGCTATGCTGAGGCATTTTTTCTAAACCCTGTATGGCCCCTTGTGGTCCCACTTGCAGTGGAAACGCTCACCAGAATAGACCGGACCATTCTAGGCCATTCAAACTGTACCGACCCGAACCGATCCGCTCAGTGGAAACGAGGCATTGGAGTCCAATCTGTTCGCCGCAATGTCGCAGTCCCGCTAAAAATTGCTGATCGCCGCCATTACTAGTAAAAAGAAAATCGAAAGTTCCTAAATTTACCCCATAGTTTATAGACGCGAAAACTTTTGGCAAACCAAATCGATATACGCCACTTGGGATTTTTTTTTTACCAAAAAATATGTAGCAGAATACAAATTTACCTAAATTGATGAAGAAATTAGATTTTTTTATTGGATATATTTTTTAGCAGAAAGTAAAAAAAAAATTATTATTTTTTTTCAAAATGGTTGCTCTCTTTTTGTTTATAGCGCAAAAAATAAAAACCGCACCGCAAGGGTGATCAAATACCACAATAAGAAAAGCTCTATTTGTGGGGAAAAAACGGACATCAATTTTGTTTGGGTACAAGGTTGCACGACCGTGCAAATGTCAGTTAAAGTAACCCAGTGCTGTAACGCAAAAAATGGCCTGGTCATGATGGGGGGTAAATCCTTCCGGGGCGGAAGTGGTTAAAATGCTTACTTGTTTTTCTGTGCCATAAATGATGTGCCTTTGAACTTGCTAGAAAATGTGACTCCACCGTGAAGAGTCAGTGCCCTAGAATAGCCCCCTATCTCCTTGCACATCATAGCCCTCTCCTCTTTTGGGAGTGTCTAATTACTCTTTGTGCTGACCCAGCTCCTCTGCCCCTTTTATCACCTCTCTACATAACCTTTTATGTAGCTGCCAGGGAGGAGCAAAGGGTAGCAGTGGTAGCAGTGGTCTCCAAACTGTGGCCGGGGGGGGGGGGGGGCGGATGTGGCCCATTGTTTCCCTTTATCTGGCTCTTGGTGCACAATTCTTCCATTGGACATCAATGATGGGGGACCATTCCTCCGACTGACATCAATGATGGGGCACCATTCCTTCCACTGACAACAGCAATGGGGCTCTACTCTTCCAACTGACACAATCGATGAGGCTCTATTTCTTCAACTGACACCAATGATGGGGTACCATTTCTCCCACTGACACCATCAATGAGGCACTATTTCTCCAACTGACACCATAAAATGAGGCACTAAGCCTCTCTCTAAAGTCATTACTTACTGACACTGATGCCAGGAATGTTCTTACTCCCACTGGCTACAGCCTGGCCCCCCTAAAGCCTGAAGGACAGTGAACATTTGGCGAGCACATCTCAAAAGCCCATTCACACTAGCCCCAAATATTAATAAAGGCATATGAAAATTCAAAGCTGAATTCCTGGAATATTTTTTTTTTCACTTTTATGGGTCCAGCTTGTGGATGCAGAAATTCACTGTAGTAGCCTGTAGTACATACATTCAATGCTGGTCCCTACTGGGTGCTTCTCAGGTAACTTGCCTTCTGTATACTGAACACGGGGGGGGCCCTCACTCGGCACCTCCACTATTACATAAGGCAAGTCATCTGAGCAGCACCCGGAAGGGACCTGCACTAACTGTATGTAGCACAGACCACAACAGTGAATTTCTGCATCCCCAGCGACCCTAAGGATGTGGAATATGAAGAATTATATGTAACCAACCTGGACCAATATAAAGGTCAGTTCAGCTTTAACACACTGGTCATTTTTACAAAGTTCTGTGCACTCATTATACAGAATTATAATTTGACCATTTATTAAAACTATCATACCTTTATGTGATCGGGGTCCACCGTTCTAAGGTCACACGTCTCTGCATCCAGGCCCACTTTGCAGATATAGAGGATACATATTATAAAACCTAAGAACAACATACACCTAGGAAAAAGGAGAAAAAGTCCAGTTTAACACTATGTATAATGCTCATACTACAGGCTCTTTGCATTTTATATATATATATTAGAGCTGCATGATTCTGGGAAAAATGAGAATCACGATTCTTTTGCTTGGAATAAAGATCACGATTCTCTCACGATTCTCAAAAAAAAATTTTATTTTAAAGATAAAGCCATGTCAGTGCAGCCTTCCCCCAGTGCAGCCTTCCCCCAGTGCAGCCTTGGATCCCCTGTACTTGCTTCCAGGGCTTCAAAATCGCCGACCGCGATTTGAAAATGGCGCCGCCGGCGCCGAAGTACACAGAGCCGGTCCTCGGCTCTTTCCGGCGGCTCTCGTTCAATTTCGGCTCCACTCGTAGTCATGAGCGGAGCTATCCGAGTAGGTTCGGATAGCTCCGCTTGGGACTACGAGTGGAGCCGAAAGTAAACGAGAGCCGCCGGAAAGAGCCGAGGACCGGCTCTGTGTACTTCGGCGCCGGCGGCGCCATTTTCAAAACGCTGGTTCCCGGCGGCTTCTCCTCTGATCAGCCTGTTCAGGCTATTAAAAAAAAATCGAGATAATCCAGACTGTAGATCGCGGGGGGGGGGGTGAATCGAAATCGCGATTCTATGTACGATTAATCGTGCAGCTCTAATATATATATATATATATATATATACACACACATATACAAACAGCCTACTGTATACACAGTGGAACCTCGGATTATGAGTATAATCCGTCCCAGGAGTATGCTCGTAATCCAAAGTACTTGCATATCAAAGCGAGTTTTCCCACTGAAGTCAATGGAAACGAAAATAATATGTTCCGCATTGACTTCAATGGGATGCAATACCGCATGCGGCCAGAGGCGGGGGGGCGCGGGGGAGCCTCGGAAACGGGCGAAAAAGGCCCGAGGACACTTCGGCTGACCTCGGCAAACCTCGGAAAGACTTCCTACCAGAGATTTGCCGAGGTCAGCCGTGCTGTCCTCGGGCCTTTATGTGCATTTCCAAACAGCGGCAATCGGCTGCGATCGGCGACGCATGGCTCTGCTTCGGTGCCCCCCCACCTCAGACCAAAAGCAGTACTGCACACCACTTTGGCCTGAATTGTACTCGTTTTGCGAGACAACACTTGCAAACCAAGTTACGATTTTTAAAAATACAGTGCTTGTATTGCGAAACGCTCCTTAACCGCGTTACTCGCAATCCGAGGTTCCACTGTATACACTGATCGGCCCTAACTTTATGACTACTGACAGGTTCAGTGATTGTTACAATGAGATCTGAAAGTCGGTGGGCTGTGGCTCGGCTGACACTCTAGTACATGTGGTGGGAATGCCGGAGAATTGAGAGGTTCTGCACAAGAGTGTACCATTTCATTTATACAGTCTTGGAACACAGTATCTCCAAGAATCCCTATGAGGCCTTATTAAACCTCAAACCCCTCTCTGCCTTTCGTCAATTCAAATTTGATATAATTTATTTTCACGGCTGCTAAGCAAACCTTAGCGAGGACATGGAAATCTGGGGCTCCAACAAACATGCACGTAAAATAAAAAATAGCATGGTACTTGTTTAATAAGAAAATGGCAGCAATTTTACATGATAAACTGTACCTTGAAGACTCAGTTTGGTCATTCTAGGTTGCCAAGATTTGTTATTATCAATGGGGGATCTCCCATAGGTGTGGAGACCCGTTCAGGACCATCTTCTACCCTTTCCCTCCCTTTCTCTCTCCCCCTCCCTCCATATTTTTCCTTGCTTTCTATTTTTTTCTTCTTTCCACCTATGGCTTTCTATATAATTTTCAATATTGCAATTGGAGCATGTCTCTTTGGAGTTCTGCTACCATCATTGCGGGTATACATATGTGCCACCTTGTAAACCATGTGTGTCTTCATGATGATATATATACTTTTAGGGTAAGCGTTCCATTCTTTACTATGACTCTCCTACTTGGGGTCCGGTATTCACAAATCTATTTGGTAGAGGTAGACTTGGTAGGCCTTCAGTGGCCGATATCTACATGATGGTTTATACGTAGTTTTTCACATTTCATTATTCTTTTGAGTTCCTCGTGTCTTGATTATACATTACAACATATATTTCTGTGAGACAAACTTATTCCTCTACAATTGTAATCTTGCTATTTAAAATACAAAAACCTATTGAAAACGCAAGTGTCTTAACAAGAACCTTCATGGAAGGACCGCCTGGTTTTATTATAATGAAAGCTGCAGATTTAAAGACTGAAAACAACTTTTGGAAATGACATTCACATGTTGAAGCTTTTATGAGATTCGGTTTTAATCTACTTTAACTGTTAAATAATAGAATGCATAGTAGATAGTGATACTTGATAGAAAAAAAAGTGTGTAAACTCTTTCACTGCCACCAATGTGTTGGCAGCAGTAGGGAATTTTTATATAATTTACAGCTGCTGGATTGCTTGCACTGACCCCCTTGAATGGAGAAACCTTGCTTCCCGGGCTCCGCAATCCTATCTGTGGGTCCAGTACATGCATGGCGGCAATGGCATCCCTAGGGGGGGCCAGAGGGGGCCCTGACCCCCCAAAAAAAATCAATGTCTAAGAGGGAGAGAGTCCCCAGTCAGCTCCTGCGGGTGATTCCTCCCCCCTCCCTCTGCTTGCTGACACTGCATAATGTGAGCGCTCACACAACCACGGCCGCCCGATCTGCTCCTTCCCCTGCATCCTCATTGGCAGGGAGAAGAGCGAGTTGCAGGAAGGACTCCACCAGGACTCTCAGCTACTGAAAAAACAGACTGATTTCTCCCATCCTTAGGACAAGAGAACCAGCCTGTAAATTCCAAGAGATGCCAGACCAGACCTGATAGTTCTCCCACTGCTTTGGATCCTTATATTTTCTTGGTATGCTGGTGACATATATATTTCTTATTTTCTGCCACCCTGGGGGACCCCAATACAGTAGGAAGGGAGCTCACGCAGAACATGTGAAAGGGCCGTTGTGGGGTCGTAGTAAAGGGCCCCAGTATATATTTATATATCTATATATATCTATATATCTATATAGATATATCTATATATATGCATTTTATAGTTGCCCCCCTACTTTTGTCCCTGTCCCCCCATGTGCCCCCCCTAAATATGAAAGCTGGAGACGCCACTGCATGGCGGGAGTCATCAAGTAGAGGGCAAGGAGACCAGCCATCGATTGTTCGCTGATCCTCCCTACCTAGTAAGAACCTGGATGTGATGAGGATTTAGTGCGGTTTCTGCTGGGGAAGAAGCTAATGGAGCGTGATCTGAGCTCCATTAGCTTCAATGGAGTACAGGGGAGACATCAGGGGGTTTAATAAAAGGTGCACCCAGACTCTCCTCCAAAAAAAAAATTTTTTAGTCCCCCACCCGTATGTATGTAAATGCACATCAGTGGGGTCTATGTGTGCAAAAGTTGATTGTGCTACATGTCACTTATCGCCGCACATGCCAGAGTGAGAGCAATAATTCTAGAGCCATAATTCACAGTTACCTCTACACTGATGACCGGTAAAAGCTTTTAAAGCATCACCTATGAAAATTTCTGAGTACCAAAGTTTGTCGCTGTTTCACAGACATGCGCAGTTTTAACGCTTGAAATGTTTGGCATCTACTTTTTGGCACCACCTCTCCTTTTAATATTTTTATGAACTTTACTGTACTTTTACTAAAAAGTTTATGCTTGATAAACTGTTACAATAATATCGCATGACATTAAAAAAAAAAAACTACCATTTTATTTTCCAGGGTCTCTACTATATTCAGAAAACATATACTGTTGGGGGGGAGGGGGGGTTAAACTAATCTTCAAGTCTAAAATGATTCTTGTACAAAAAAAAAAAAAAATCAAAAATAATTCTGGCAGCAAAAGGGTTAAATGTTAGGACGCGTCCATTGTTGTCTATCCATTATGTGGGAAATGTTATTTATTAAAAAACATGAGGTTTATTATCCTCTCCTCATTAACGTTACTCGGAATTCTATTACACTAATTACTGCTCTGTTTGCAAACTGTTAGAAAGGATTACCTCATTTAACCTCCCACAGATTTTTGGAATGTGGCCATTAAAGTGTAAACTAACATCTAAACTAAAAAACAAAAGTGTAATATAATACAGGTTACCGGTCCTTAGATGTGATGACTGCATTCATTTTTTTTTTTCAGGCTTTTTTTCCTTTATTTTCCTCTGGAGTCACCTAAGGTTCCTCTCCTGACTCAGATTACAAACCCCTCCCCCTCTCCTCTTCCTCATATAGCCTAGTACACACTACCTATTTTTTTTTTACGTTCAACCCAGCAGGCTGAATGAAAAAAAAACTGAAGAGCTCAGGAGGAGCCGCTGTACTAAGTATCCGATGTTAGTACAGCGATCTCCCCTGCTGTGCTATTGCACCATCAGAGTCTCCCACCCCGCCAGAGCACTCCAATCAGGGCTCTCAGCCATTGGCGCCGATCGTCAGATCACGAGCCGGTCGCCACCCAGTTTCTATTGAGCCGGTCAATGCCGCCCGTGTCTAAGGCTCTTAACACAGAAAAGGAAAGGAGTGTGTAATACCCAGCAGATATCTAGGAAAGCTGATAACATAGTTTGAGGTTTTGGTTTAGTGCACAAGAAGTTGCACTTCCTGACCGCCCACCGTGGCTATACGTCGGTACTTTCACGTTAAATACCATTGTTATGGCAGCAGATAGCTGCCATAACCCCGGTATTTTTCTCCACAGCAGGCGGTCCGCTTTAACATAAAAGTGGTCTCCGCGGCGTATTCGCCACAAGATCACTTTTATGGGTGGCGGGAGAGATGCCCCCTCCCGCCGCGTCCCGTTGGTCTCAGTTGTTTACCAGAGCTGTTGGAAGCAGCAAAGAAGATCCGGTCCTGTGGCCTGATGGGCAGGAAGTCGAGTGAGGGCATGATGGCCCTCACTCAACTCTATGCCCTTGGAGGACCGGAGCAACGTCAAATGTCAATTTTTTTTAAAAAGCGCCCCGTCCTTCCGTACTTTACGCGCAGAAGCGAACGCATATGTAAGTCACGCCCACATATGTAAATGGTGTTCAAACCCCACATGTGAGGTATCACCGCGATTGTTAGAGCGAAGAAGATCCAGTCCTGTGGCATGATGGGCAGGAAGTTGAGTGAAGGCATGATGGCCCCCACTCAACTCTATGCCCTTGGAGGTACCGGAGCAACGTCAAACGTCAATTTTTTTTTTAAAGCACCCCGTCCCTCCGTACTTTACACGCAGAAGCGAACTCATATGTAAGTCATGCCCACATATGTAAATGGTGTTCAAACCCCACATGTTAAGGTATCACCGCGATTGTTAGAGCGAAGAAGATCCAGTCCTGTGGCATGATGGGCAGGAAGTCGAGTGAAGGCATGATGGCCCCCACTCAACTCTATGCCCTTGGAGGACCGGAGCAACGTCAAACGTCAATTTTTTTTTTAAAGCGCCCCGTCCCTCCGTGTTTTACACGCAGAAGCGAACGCATACGTAAGTCACGCCCACATATGTAAATGGTGTTCAAACCCCACATGTGAGGTATCACCGCGATTGTTAGAGCGAAGAAGATCCAGTCCTGTGGCATGATGGGCAGAAAGTCGAGTGAAGGCATGATGGCCCCCACTCAACTCTATGCCCTTGGAGGAACGGAGAGACGTCAAACGTCAATTTTTTTTAAAGCGCCCCATCCCTCCGTGTTTTGCACGCAGAAGCGAACGCATACGTAAGTCATGCCCACATATGTAAATGGTGTTCAAACCCCACATGTGAGGTATATAAAAGTGAGAGCAATAATTCTAGCCCAAGAGCTCCTCTGTTACTCAAAACTGGTAACCTGCAGAAATTTCAAAACGTCGCCTATGGAGATTTTTAAGTGTCAAAGTTTGTCGCCATTCCACGAGCGGGCGCAATTTAAAAGCGTGACATGTTGGGTATCAATTTAACATTATCTTTCACAATATAGAAAAAAATTGGGCTATCTTTATTGTTTTCTCATTTTTTTATTTAAAAAAGTGTATTTTTTCCAAAACAAGATGCGTTTGTAAGAACGCTGCGCAGATACGGTGTGACAAAGTATTGTAACGCTGGGCTGTAAAGTGGCGGCTCGCTGAGAGGCTAAGACGGGTGTCAGTCCAGGCACTAGGCAGATCCAGACTTTATTGTTGTGATGACGCGGTGCCTGGACTGATTTCTGGCTTTAGTCCACTCTCTGCTAAAAACGGGTCACAGGAGTGCAAAACGAATTACACTCCTGTAATCCATAGGAGAAGCCCAGCCAAACGAGCCCAGGCTGGAGTTCTCCTTAAAGTGGTTAAAAGGATAGTTCACCTTTACAAAAAACCTGCCTATGCAGGTAAGGGATGTTTGTAGATTAAAACAAACTGACTAACGGCCTTTATCTGCATAGGCAGTTTTGTGGTAAAGGTGAACTATCCCTTTAACCACATAACCACTTAAGGACCGAGCCTCCTTCTAAGATTTCTTGTTTACAAGTTAAAAACTTTTTTGCTAGAAAATTACTTAGAACCCCCAAACATTATATTTTGCATACCGTATTTGCGCAGCGGTCTTACAAGCGCACTTTTTTTTTGGAAAAAAATACACTTTTTTTAATTAAAAAATAAGACAACAGTAAAGTTAGCCCAATTTTTTTTTCTTGTGAAAGATAATGTTACGCCGAGTAAATTGATACCCAACATGTCACGCTTCGCTTGTGGAATGGCGACAAACTTTTACCCAGAAAAATCACCATATGCGACCTTTAAAAAATTCTACAGGTTGCATGTTTTCAGTTACAGAGGAGGTGGCAAGAATTATTGCTCTCACTTTACCGATCGCGGAGATACCTCACATGTGTGGTTTGAACCACCATTCTGTGATGGTGGAGGTGAGCAGAGATGACTAGGCCTCACTTAGCAACGTCCTGGGAGTATTCCAGTCATGCTTCAAAAGGTATATAAATGGCCTAGACATATAGGGTATTATTGATCTTTAGTCAGAGCTGCGCCATTTGTTTTAATCTACAAACATCCTTTGCCTGCATAGGCAGGTTTTTTGTAAAGGTGAACTGCCCTTTTAATTTCTGGCAGGATTAACAATTTCTCTTGCTGAAAATTTACCCCTAAAGACTGGTAAGCTGCAATATATTACAATTTGTTCCTGGGCTTAGATCTGCTAAAAAAACTTAACATTTGCACAGCAGTTAGGGTGTGCTCTGCAAAAAAGTTTAGTGATAGATATGCTGTAAGCTCTATTGCTGCATTTTGAGACCACTGGACTTTTTTTACGTGCAGATATAGTGCATCCGGAAAGTATTTACAGTGCTTCACTTTTTCCACATTTTGTTATGTTACAGCCTCATTCCAAAATGGATTAAAATAATTATTTTCCTCAAAAATTCTACAAACTCCCCATAATAACAACGTGAAAGAAGTTTGTTTGAAATCTTTGCAAATTTATTAAATTACTATTCACAGCCTTTGCTCAATACTTTGTTGAAGCACCTTTGGCAACAATTACATCCTCAAGTCTTTTTGAGTATGATGCTACAAGCTTGGCACACCTATTTTTGGGCAGTTTCTCCCATTCTTCCTTGCAGGACCTCTCAAGCTCCATCAGGTTGGAAGGGGAGCGTCGGTGCACAGCCATTTTCAGATCTTTCCAGAGATGTTCAGTCGGGGCTCTGGCTGGGCCACTCAAGGACATTCACAGAGTTGTCCTGCAACCACTCCTTTGTTATCTTGGCTGTGTGCTTAGGGTTGTTGCCCTGTTAAACATGAACCTTCGCCCCAGTCTGAGGTCCAGAGCGCTTTGGAGCAGGTTCATCAAGGGTGTCTCTGTACATTGCTGCATTCATCTATCCCTCGATTCTGACTAGTCTTCCCATTCCTGCGGCTGAAAAATATCCTCACAGCAGTATACTGCCACCACCATGCTTCACTATAGGGGTGGTACTGGCCAGGTGATGAGCAGTGCCTGGTTTCCTCCAGACATGACACTTGCCATTCAGGCCAAAGAGTCCAGTCTTTATTTCATCAGACCAGAGAATTTTGTTTCTCATGGTCTGGGAGAGCTTCAGGGGCCTTTTGGCAAACTACAGGCAGGCTGCCATGTGCCTTTTGAGGAGTGGCTTCCGTCTGGCCACTCTACCATACAGGCCTGATTGATGGAGTGCTGCAGAGATGGTTGTTCTTCTGGAAAGTTCTCCTCTCGCCACAAAAAAACGCTGGAACTCTGTCAGAGTGACCATCGGTTCTTGGTCACCTCTCCCTAAGACCATTCTCCCCCGATCACTCATTTTGGCCAGGTGGCCCGCTCTAAGAAGAGTCTTGGTGGTTGCTTCTTCCAATTACAGATGATGGAGGCAACTGTGCTCATTTGGACCTTCAATGATGCAGACCTTTTTCTGTGCCCTTCCCCAGATCTGTGCCTCAATACAATCCTGTCCCAGAGGTCTACAGACAATTCCTTGGACTTCTTGGCTTGGTTTGTGCTCGGACATTGTTAACTCTTGGACCTTATACAGACAGGTGTGTGCCTTTCCAAATCATGTCCAATCAACTGAACTTACCACAGGTGGACTCCAATCAAGTTGTAGAAGCATCTCAGGCTGGGTTCACACTGGTGCGACACGACAGCCGTCCTACTTTGGATCCGACTTTGCCCTGCGACATGAAGCCGGCATGTGTCCGACTTTCAATGAACGGGGATCCGACTTGGATCCCCGCCAATGCCTGGCATTGTTTGGTATGAATCTTTAGGGGGAACTCCGCGCCAAATTTTAAATAAAAATCCGGCATGGGTTCCCCCTCCAAGAGCATACCAGGCCCTTGGGTCTGGTATGGACCTTGAGGGGAACCCCCTACGCCGAAAAAGAGCGTCGTGTCAACATCAGGAGAAGAGGGCAGAAGGCAGAAGATTGAAGACCGGGCTCCTTCGCTATAGCAAAAGAGCAGAAAATAGCAGAGGAGCCCGGCAGAAGATCCGGAGAGCGTGGAGAAGAACCGGAGAGACCCCCGAAGAGAAGAAGGCAGCAGACCGGGCTCCTCCGCTTTAGCAAAAGAGCAGAAGAGAGCGGAGGAGCCCGGCAGAAGACCCGGAGAGCGTGGAGAAGAACCGGAGAGACCCCCGAAGTCGGAAGAAGACCCCCGGAGCTGTCTAATAAATTACTTTAAAAATATGTGTAGTGTTTTTTTTTAAATTGACACTTTTTCCCTAGGTGAATGGGTAGGAGTTCGATGTACCCCATACTCATTCACATAGGGTGGGGGGCCGGGATCTGGGGGCCCCCTTATTAAAGGGGGCTCCCGGATTCCGATAAGCCCCCCGCCCGCAGACCCCGACAACCAACGGCCAGGGTTGTCGGGAAGAGGCCCTTGTCCTCATCAACATGGGGACAAGGTGCTTTGGGGTGGGGGGGCCGCAGCGCGCCCCCCTCCCCCAAGGCAACAACCCCCCCATGTTGAGGGCATGTGGCCTGGTACGGTTCAGGAGGGGGGGGGCGCTCGCTCGTCCCCACCCCCATTCCTGTCCGGCCGGGCTGCGTGCTCGGATAAGGGTCTGGTATGGATTGGGGGGACCCCCCACGCCGCTTTTTCGGCGTAGGGGGTTCCCCTCAAGGTCCATACCAGACCCAAGGGCCTGGTATGCTCTTGGAGGGGGAACCCATGCCAGATTTTTATTTAAAATTTGGCGCGGAGTTCCCCCTCAAGATCATCTGAGCACAAGTCACGTGCCGAAGTCGGATCATGCAAGACGGCAATCCGACTTTGATCCGACTTCAATGATAGTCAATAGGCTGAAGTAGGATCAAAGTCGGACCAAAGTAGTACAGGGAGCATTTCTAAAGTCGGAACGACTTGTGTCGGACCAGTTAGGACGGCTCCCATAGGGAAACATTAAATTTCACACGTCATGCGACATGAGCTCCCAATGTCGGAGCGTTTGTCGGACCAGTGTGAACCCAGCCTCAAGGATGATCAGTGGAAACAGGATGCACCTGAACTCAATCTTGAGTGTCATGGCAAAGGCTGGGAATACTTATGTACATGGGATTTTTTTTTTTTTTTATTTTGAATAAATTTGCAAAGATTTCAAACAAACTACTTTCATGTTATCATTATGGGGTATTGTTTATAGAATTTTGAGGAAAATAATTAATTTAATCCATTAGGAATAAGGCTGTAACATAACAAAATGTGGAAAAAGTGAAGCGCTGTGAATACTTTCCGGATGCACTGTATGCAAAAGTTTGAAAAAAAGCTTTTTTTTTTTTTAAATCAACAAAATTAAAAAAAAGAAAAGAAAAAAAGCTTTAAAGTAGAACGGCAGCATAAAAATAATATCCATTGAAAGATAAATTGGGTTAAAAAAATAGAGGATGTTGCATCAAATCTCACCTTCAATCTGAAGCGATTCCACCATGCAATGTACATAGTGGTGCACACATTAGAGTGAGAGAAATAATTTTAGCACCAGAGCTCCTGTGAAACTCTAAACTCATGACCTGTAGTGGCGTTTAAAGAATTGCCTATGGGAAATATAGGGTACTGATGTTTGTCACCATTTCACGGGTGCACGCAAATTTAAAGAGATTGTAAAGTCAGAGTAGGATTACGGTCAGCCCCTCTGTTATACCAAGGTATACTACACAGTGCACATTTTTGTTTAAAATGATGCCGATAAATACCTTCTTTCGGATCGCCTCTGTGCAATCACATGACCTCCCACCACTCTTCTCCCCTGATCTAAGGGCTTCAGTGGGAGGGGCTGAGATCCCCCTCTGACATCAGCAGGGAGGTCACGTGACCACTGTGCTGTCCGCTCAGCCTCACCTGCTGTAGTCCTTAGATCGGTGGAGGAGAATGGTGGGAGGTCACGTGACCGCACAAAAAATCTGAAACTCTGAGCTTTTAAAGCGGACCTTCAGTCATGTTTTCAACTTCTTCTGTCCTTGATGTTTTAACTTTGGATAGTAAAACTATTTTTTTTCTGCCAGTAAATACCTTATACAGCCCACTTCCTGTTTCTTGTCTGGTCATTAGCCTAGGCTTATGACATCATGCACAGCTCTCTCTCTCATGAGAGTTTGCCAGGAAGGGAGTGGGGATGAAGGCCAATGAGAGCTACAGGGCTGCAGAGCTGGAGGTGTGCCTCTGTGTGCGTCTGTGTAAATCCAGGAAGTGAACAGGCAGCAGCTTCAGCTTCCCACAGTTAAAATGGCTGCAGCCAGACTCAGTGGAGGGAGATTTCTGCAGCATATTTGGCAAGTACAGAATCACAGTATATTTAATATTTAAGATTTAAACGGACAGTGCACCTTTTTCTATATATGATTGGGTCGTTTGTTGCGTTTATGTGCCCTTAAATTAGCGTTAGTGTATTTTTTACTGAAATTTTGCATTTTCTAGACTTTTGCGGTAATATCATGTGACACAAAAAATTGGAACTACAGTTATTTTATTTTCTAGGGTGTCTTTTTTCAGAAAATAGATAATGTTATGGGGGGTTATGCAATCTTCAGGCCTAAAGTGATTTTTAAACATGTTCAAAAAATGCAAATTTGGCTTTGGCAGCAAAAGTATTAAACAGGCAGCTACAGAAAAGTATACAGAACAAGTTATAACTATTGCACTGCAAAGGATTGTGAGATTCCAGGAATAAAATAAACATCTGCACTTAGGGCAATTTGTACTACACTGCAAATAAGTTCTAACAATAGCTGACAGATCCGGGCACCAGTCAGTGTTGCCAACCGTCAGTATTTTTACTGGCAGCCAGTAAAAAACAGGCAATTTTCTCCTGCCAGTAAAAAGAAAAGGTTGCCAGTAAAAAACGACACTCGGCCCGGAGCCAGCCGAGACCATACAAGTGCCTGCTACAGTGTGTTCGGGCAGCTCTGGTGGAGGCGGTGCCTGAACATGTCCTGTGATGTCATGGTGCAAGGGAGCCAAGCAGAGCGGCCAGAGCCTTGTGTGTGGGTCTGCGGGATGGGAGCAAGGCAGGCCAGGAGCGGGACCATCAGTGCTGTTTGGATTGGAGGGACACCCTGGCTTGGAGAGAGACTGTCACTGTGACACTACTTACTTACTATATCGAAAATAAAATAAGAAATATATTTTTTTGCCTTATTATCTACCTTAAATCACATTGATAATTACATATTCTACTTGGTTGTAGCCTAAATAGTGAAATTTGTACTTAAAACTGTAATTTTGTAACTTTTGGAAATGCCAGTAAAAACTTGGCTGTGCCAGTAAATTTTGGGTGTTGTGTCAGTAAATTCCAATCTGGTAGGTTGGTAACACTGGCACCAGTTCATGGGCAAACTATATATTGCAGAGCATGCAGAAGAGCTAAAAGTAGTGCAATTGTCCTTCCTTCCATTGCTTCCACATCCTGCTCTCCTACTTCCATTCTGGAACACTCAGTCATCACATACAGTGACTATAAAAAAAAAACTATTACAGCGTTATCTTTATAACATTTTTATACTGTACACCACTTCTTCATTTCCCCTTGTAAGGTGCCAAAACCCACATCTAATTCCAGATTTTGGTTACAGTTGCAGAAAAAACACTCTATAGTTGTCACCAGAATAAAAGGTGCCAGCATGTGCTTCTAATTTAATTTTCAATCGAGTTCTCCGCCTGTCCTTTAGACTTTAGGGGGGCTGGACTTTGGCCAGTGGGAGTAGATATTGCTTTAGTCTTGGTAGTCAGTGGAAGTAAAAAAAAAAAAAAAAAAAGGCACAGCATCCCTGTGGTTAGTAGGAGGAGGAATAGTGTCCCATCATTGGTGTAAGTGGATGACATAATGCCCCATCAATGTCAATAGAAGAGATAGTGCCCCATCATTGGTGTCAGTGGAAAGAATAGTGCCACATCATTGGCGTCAGTGGAAAGAATAGTGCCACATCGTTTGTTGTCAGTGAAAAGAATAGTGCCCCATCATTGGTGTCAGTGGAAAAAATAGTGCCCCATCATTGGTATCAGTGGAAAGAATAGTGCCACATCATTGGGGTCAGTGGAAAGAACAGTGCCCCATCATCGGTGTCAGTGGAAAGAATAGTGCCCCATCATTGGTGTCAGTGGAAAGAATAGTGCCACATCATTGGGGTTAGTGGAAAGAATAGTGCCACATCATTGGGGTCAGTGGAAAGAATAGTGCCCCATCATTGGGGTCAGTGGAAAGAATAGTGCCCCATCATTGGGGTCAGTGGAAAGAATAGTGCCACATCATTGGTGTCAGCGGAAGAAGTTACACCCCACTATTGGTGTCAATGGGCGAAATAATACCCCACTGTTGGTGTCAGTGGGAGGAATAGTGTTTTGTATCAGTAGATGAATAGAGTTCCAAGGGCCAGATACAGGCAAGCAAAGGGCGCAAGCAGCCTGCAGTTTGGAGACCACTGGTTTAGGACACTATCTGCATGTGCTTGCATGGATTTCCTTTGGGCATTCTGGTTTCGTCCCAAATTCCAAAGTATAATTTGATCCTAGTATGCGTATGAATGTGAGATAGGGACCTTAGAGTTTAATCTCCTCGAGGGCAGGGGCCAATGTGACTGTACAGTAAATCCCTGCATAACCTAATAGCACTATACACATACCTGTAATATATACACTATCCCTGAGCATGTACACACCTGATGGGAACAATTTGTGTGAAATAGATTTGTGGTATTTATATAGTTCAGTGTACTTCAATATTTATATAGTATTAGGAGTACCCAGACCCATTCACATTACTCTCTGTCACCCAGAGAAACCTACAATCTGAATTTCCCACATCTACACACTAGGACTGATTTGGGAGGATGCCAATTAGCTTATCAGTAGTTTTTTGGGATTAATACTATAATGCCCCGTACACACGGTCGGATTTTCCGACGGAAAATGTGTGATAGGACCTTGTTGTCGCAAATTCCGACCGTGTGTGGGCTCCATCACACATTTTCCATCGGATTTTCCGACACACAAAGTTTGAGAGCAGGCTATAAAATTTTCCGACAACAAAATCCATTGTCAGAAATTCCGATCGTGTGTACACAAATCCGACGCACAAAGTGCCACGCATGCTCAGAATAAATTAAGAAACGAAAGCTATTGGCCACTGCCCCGTTTATAGTCCCGACGTACGTGTTTTATGTCACCGCGTTCAGAACGATCGGATTTTCCGACAACTTTGTGTGACCGTGTGTATGCAAGACAAGTTTGAGCCAACATCCGTCTGAAAAAATCCTAGGATTTTGTTGTCGGAATGTCCGACCAATGTCCGACCGTGTGTACAGGGCATTAGAGTTGAAATCAATCCTTATACCATTTCAAACACAAAATGATGATTATTACCTTTAGTGACCAATGCTTTCTCCCCTCTCCTTCTCTGGTTCAGTTTCGTTGGAACCAGACTTTGCCTGCTTCCTTCATGGAGGAATTTCCCTACCCGCCATCTATCGTCCAATAAAAGTGCTGTTACTGGCTACTGTAGCAGTCTCAGTGGGCAGCAGAATGGCAGTTGGTAGAGCTTAGCAAAGAAGCCAGCAGAAGTTGGACACTCAAAAAACTGAAACTGAATCAGAGATGGCCATAGGGAGGGTAATTCTAGGCATCCCGTAGTGTTTGCTCTAAAGCAGAAAGTATCAAATAAATGACAGGTTCACTTTAATGTAAGGAGTGTTTATTCTATACAAGGAGGAATGGTCTGTTATAAAGCAGATCGGAAAATGCAGGAAAGCATGTACAGAGCCTTGAAAAAGTATTCATACCCCTTGAAATTTTCCACATTTTGTCATGTAACAACCAAAAAACGTAAATATATTTTATTGGGATTTTATGTGATAGACCAATACAAAGCAGCTCATAATTGTGAAGTGAAAGGAAAATGATAAATGTTTTTTTTTACAAATAAATATCTGAAAAGTGTGGCGTGCATTTGTGTTTAGCCCCCTTTTCTCTAATACCCCTAACTAAAATCTAGTGGAACCAATTGTCTTCAGAAGTCACCTAATTAGTAAATAGAGTCCACCTGTGTGTAATTTAATCTCAGTACAAATACAGCTGTTCTGTGAAGCCCTCTGAGGTTTGTTAGAGAACCTTAGTGAACAAACAGCATCATGAAGGCCAGAGAACACACCAGACATGTCAGGGATAAAGTTGTAAGGAAGTTTAAAGCAGAGTTAAGTTATAAAAAAAATATCTCAAGCTTTGAACATCTCACGGAGCACTGTTCAATCCATCATCTGAAAATGGAAAGAGTATGGCACAACTGCACACCTACCAAGACATGGCCGTCCACCTAAACTGACAGGCCGGACAAGGAGAGCATTAATCAGAGAAGCAGCCAAGAGGCCCATGGTAACTCTGGAGGAGCTGCAGAGATCCACAGTTCCGGTGGGAGAATCTGTCCACAGGACAACTATTAGTCGTGCACTCCACAAATCTGCAAAGAGTCTGCAAAAAAACTTGAGACTGGGGCGGGGGTTCACCTTCCAGCAGGACAACAACGATAAACATATAGCCAGAGCTACAATGGAATGGTTTAGATCAAAACATATTCATGTGTTAGAATGGTCCAGTCAAAGTCCAGACCTAAATCCTGTTGTAATATGTTGGTAGATTTATGTGGGATTTTATATTATTATATATATGTATACATACAGTACAAGGTTGACCAGGCCAGATTTCAGTTGACAATGGTTGAGTTGTCCGAGCAAACTCAGTTTTAACATATCAAAGGGGACTTGTTGATGTTAATATGCTAGAATACAAATTATCGATGTAGGCATTCCAGGAAGTCAAAAGGGTGTGAAGGTGGTGCAGGCCACGTTGGTATCTGTTAATCTAATTACACATATCAACGGGGACTTGTTAATCAAAGGGGAAGTGGCCAAACAAAATTTACTCCACATATCAAAGGGGACAGATAGTGACTCTGGGCTATGTTAATGTTAATATGCAAGAATGCAAAATTAGGGAAGTTTATGACTGCAGCTTTTTACGGCTAGGAGTCATTGTCTTTGACAGAAGCAGATCACAGGCCTAATGGAAACGGCCAATCAAATTGCTCAGCCATTTAGTGTATAGGGAATATAACATGGCGTTCAGTCTATTCACTCTCTGTGATTATGAAGGCACAGGTCTAGGAAACATGGGACTCTGAAGGCTAGTATTAGTTGTCATATTTACTCTGTTGGATTTTGTCATCTGTTGCAAGACTTTGTTCTGTGTTGGAAGTCAATAAAGTGCATCTCTCTGGAAGAATTGGGTTGCTGCGAAAGATTACTTCATCTTATTATAACTACTAATTAATTATCTACCCACTATACTATATATCACTACAATGGTGCCGTGACTCGGATATATATATATATCACTACTAATCCAATTGAGAATCTGTTGCAAGACTTTGTTCTTTGTTGGAAGTCAATAAAGTGCATCTCTCTGGAAGAATTGGGTTGCTGCGGAAGATTACTTACATCATCTTATTATAACTACTAGTTAATTATCTACCCACTATACTATATATCACTACAATGGTGCCGTGACTCGGATATATGTATATATCACTACTAATCCAATTGAGAATCTGTGGTAAGACTTGAAAATTGCTGATCACAGACGCTCTCCATCCAATCTGACAGAGCTTGAGCTATTTTGAAAAAAGAAGAATGGGCAGAAATGTCACTCTCTAGATGTGCAAAGCTGGTAGAGACATCTCCAAAAGATTTGCGGCTGTAATTGCAGTTAAAGGTGGTTCTACACATTTTTGACTCAGGGGGGCTGAAAACAAATGCACACCAAACTTTTCACATATTTATTTGTAAAAAATTTGGAAAACCATTTATCATTTTCCTTATACTTCACAATTATGTGCCACTTTGTCTTAGTCTATCACATAAAATCCCAACAAAATACATTTACGTTTTTGTAAATGTGGAAAATTTCAAGGGGTATGAATACTATTTCAGGGCACTGTAGATGTCAGGAATGCACTAGTATAGCATTTTTGGGGGCTGTAAAACAGGGATAAGAGTTTTCCATTAAACGAATAGGATTCTCTAACTACAACCAGTAAACACTATAACCTATTATCCTACCAATGGCAGATTCAGTGACATGCAAATCAGTACCTTTCCTGTGCTTGTCACATATTACGTATCTGCAAGATTATATTATATGTGCAATATGATCACGCTTTAGTCTAGAAAGAACTTTGTGAATTGTTGAACAATCAATTCTTTACTGCTGCCAGGAAACAGAATAGTGGGAACTATTGTGTGTGGAGTGCGGAGTATTCCAACTGTTTTGCATTGCACAATCCTTTTTATATGTTTTTTCCCCATCGTATTTCCTGTGCCTGGAAGCATGTGAGGACTGGCAGTACAACAACCAGAGATTCAGGTATCAAATTTTGGCAGTTTCCTGCCTAAAGAAGAATGTAACCGTATCTGTGCACCACAAACGCTATATCATTCATTGTTAATATTCAAATAAACCCCTTCCGTCCATCCATGTCTCCATGCTTTATTTTGCTGAGAAATAACTTTAACACTCCCTGGCATTTCTAGCTGTGGCCATCTTGAATAAGGCCAGATGATTCATGTAGCCTTTACTTCCTGGAATCCATCTGCCCTTAGACTCCTGAGATGTATGACATCATTTTAGCCTGGGCAAGAAACCAGGAAGCAAGTGAAGAAATGTAAAAAAAAAAAAAAAAAAAAAGTTTAAATGAAGTAAATATAATATACCTTTCTATCTATTTTTTTTTTAAATCAGAAAATTCTTTATTGAGCCACAAAAGACAAATTACATAATAGACATTTGAGCATTAGGTATGACTTCATATATGTTGTGAATTCAGATCTTTCAATGCATTCTTGACTATGTGTATTCAATGTAAATAAAGATTGTTACAGCAGTGGCATCAAATAGGTTTTTCATTTATATAACAACAAACCGTATTGCGTAAGAGAATAAAAATACTCCCACCCAACACCGCTACCAGATGACTAACTGGTCATCTAACCAAAAACCTTGCTCCTGGTCTGCACAAATAGGTTCAGTCTCCCGGATACACAGCATGAATACACCAATTACCGCCTCTGTCTGACAAGCAGTATACACTTAAACTTGAAATATTCTGTGCATAATTAATTGTGGGGGTGCCAATCCCGGGGAGTCCTACCAAGGCTGCCATATAGAATTAAATTTTCGAGATGCATTTCTATGCTGATATGTTAGATGTTCTCTGATAAGGATATAATTTACCTGTTCTATCCATTGTTTTTTGGTTGGAACATTTACAGATAGCCAGAATCTGGCCACCAACTTACGGGCCAGATATAATAATCTGATTATTGCTATATTATTAGGAGGGGGGTATATTTCTTCATCAATTGCACCCAGAATACATATCAGGGGATCCAAGGGGACCTTAATTTGAAATACTGATGAAATTGTATCGGTAACATCTCCCCAATAACGGTGCAATTTGGGGCAGCGCCACATCAAATGAATCAGTGACCCCTCTTCTCCACACCGTTTAGGGCACAAGGGAGAATCTTTTCTGCCCCATCTATGTAGTTGTATTGGCGTACGATAAGCTCTATGTAGCAAGAATAAATGCGAAAGTCTATGTGTTTGTGATACAGAGGTTAAAGGCCCTGTCTGAAGGCATGTGTCCCAGATATCTTCACTCACCTCTCCCAGGTCCTCTATCCATCTACGTCTGCATGGTAAATTTGCAGTGTCTTGTATAGCAGAGAGCAAATGTGAATAAATGTGAGATATAAGACCCTTTTTTTCCTGACCATAGAAAATGTCATTTATTAGGGGGTGGGTGACAAGTGAGAGAGCAGCTGACCGGCTTTGAATCTGGAGGGCATGGCGTATCTGAAGGTATCGGTAAAATTGATGTCTGGGAAGCCCAAATTCCGATTGCAACTCCATAAAAGATTTTAAAATATTTTGGTGAAATAATTGAGAAATATTATGAATTCCGGCATTCCTCCACAATTGGAAACCCTCCAGTTTATAGACTTCTGCTAGGTTCGGATTATTCCACAGAGGAGTCTCTGCTAGGAAGCCCAGAACTTGTAATTTAGACTTTCTATCTATTTACAAAGGATTCAAAATAGTTAATGCTGATTGAGAGAGCTTTAATCAGTCAAAATAAAGGCTGTGCACCGCCTGGCTCAACAAACTTTGATCTGAAGCTTAAAGGACTGGGTGGAAAATTGTTGAGGAACAGTCACTGTTTGGTCTGTAGTGGAAGATTCTGGCACAGATGGAAGGATCTGTTAGATTTTTTTAATTCAAAGACAGAACGTATGGCTAGCTTAAAGTGGTAGTTATCGCTGTACTGCCACTTGTACCTAAAGGTAAGCCTATAATAAGGCTTACCTGTAGGTACTGTAAATATCGCCTAAACTTGTACTGTGTAGGAGATATTCAGAGTGCATGCAGCTGATGACATCATCAGCGCATGTGCTCTGAAGGTCCGGCTTACAGTGCCGGACCTTCAGAGCCTGTGCCGGAAATGGCAGCTCCGCTTACTACCGCTTTAACTACTTCAATACCGGGCACTTACACTCCCTTCCTGCCCAAGCCAATTTTCAGCTTTCAGCGTTGTTTAAATGACAATTGCGCGGTCATGCTACACTGTACCCAAACAGACTTTTTATCATTTTGTTCCCACATTAGAGCTTTCTTTTGGTGGTATTTGATCACCCCTGCTTTTTTTATTTTTTTGCTAAACAAATAAAAAATACCTATAATTTTGAAAAAAATAAAGTTTTTCTTTTGTTTCTGTTATAAAATTTTGTAAATAAGTAAGTTTTCTCCTTCACTGATGGGCACTGATAAGGCAGCACTGACGGGTGGCACTGATATGCAGCACTGATGGGCTTTGATACGCGGCAATGATGGGCACTCATGGGTGGCACTGATGGGTACTGATAGGCGACACTGAAAGGCTGCACTGATGGGTACTTATGGGTGGCACTGATAGGCGGCACTACTGGACACTGATGGGCACCCATACGCCGCGATGTGCGCCCCCACGGGCACGCGAGAGCGGTCGTTCTGGAGGGCCGTCATATGACGTCCACCCAAAATGAGAACTGCACCGCCACGCTGTCATTTGATAGTGGGCAGGCGGCAAGTGGTTAATATATAGTATATCTTCGTAACCCCTTCATGACAAAGATAAAACAAATCCTAACTCCTGAACACCATTCTGCAACTTTGACGTATAACTGTACTTCTCTTTACAACTACGTAGTGTATCCAGGTGGACCTTGTTTTTTTTTTCACGACAAATTGGGCTTTTATTTGGTGATCAATGGAAATAGCCATCTCCTGGGTTTTTTTTTTTTTTTTTTTTTTTAAAACATTGCCACCCGCCCTTTGGCATAATGACGCCAGGGCCATCATATGACATTCTCCCGGATAGAGCCGCAATGCAGTGTGATCTGTCACTGACTGTGTCCATGGGACGCAGCAGATGACTGATCACTGTACCAGCCCGCTGACAGTACCATGTGACCGCTGTAACCATTTACACCAGGTCACATGACAGTTGTAAACAATGGATGGCTTCTATTCAAGCCATCCATTGTGTACAATTGTGTTGCTAGCTGTGATTGGTCACAGTGATCACATGGTGCAGACTGGGCCAATCACAGCTAACCACAACAAAACAAACTGAATGAGTCTATTTCATTCACTAAAATGCTTGCATAATGCAATGAAATTTATTGGTATAAGCAAACAATGTGTAAAAAAACAAAAAATACCACTTCCTCAGAGTAGTATGATGTTACTATGGTGACATTATATTGCTCTGGTCACAGTGTGTTAAAAACTGTCATCGGTCAGTGTCCCTGATCACCGCCACACCAGTTTTATGATGATTATGTACTGCACTGGTGACCGTATCTAAAAAAAAAAAAATAATTTTAATTCTTGATTTTCCAAAAAATTATGACAAAAAATGACAACTTCAAAAAACTCTGCCATGCCTCTTACAAAATACCTTGGACTGTCTACTTTCCAAAAAGGGGTAATTTGTGGGATATTTGTACTGCTTTTTTTTTTGGGCCTCAAGAAATGAGATAGGCCGTCAGTACATCAGGATTGATCAATTTTCAGATATATATACTATAGTTTGTGGACTGTATAACTTTCCTACAGACTAAATAATAAACATTGATTTGGGTTATTTTCACCAATTAAATGTAGCAGAATACAATTTTGACGTAAGTTTATGTAGAAAGATTTATTTGCAAAGTTTTATAACAGAAACAAAAAAAAAAACATTTTTTTTTCTTTCAAACTTTTGGGTCTTTTTTCATTTATTTTGCAAAAAATAAAAAACGCAGAGGTGATTAAATACCACCAAAAGAAATCTCTATTTGTATGAACAAAATAATACAAATTTAGTTTGTGTACAGTGTTGCATAAAGGAAATCTCTATTTGTGTGAACAAAATAATACAAATTTAGTTTGTGTACAAGTGTTGCATGACTGCACAATTGTTCATTCAAAGTATGACAGCGCTGAAAGCTGATATTGGCCTGGGCAGGAAAGGGTGAAAGTGCCCTGTATTGAAGTGGTTAAGGATAACTGGCCCAAAAAAAATATTATTAATAATAATAATTTAGCTGTATATTTCTTGCTATTACCATAACACACCAGAATAGAAGAATAACCCAAAAAAATATATTCTCCTGCTCCTGACGATCACAGTGATACCACATATGTCTATGTTGTTTGTACCTGCAGTAGGGCCCAGAAACAATAGTGAATATTTTGCCCTTTTTATGCTACCTACAACACATTGACATTAACAGTAATTTAAAAAATGTTTTTTTTTTTAATCCTACCTGAAATACAGTAAGTGACCTTTGACCCTTTGCCCATTTAGATTGATCTGCGGCGGGGGTGGTGTGATGTGTGATTTACTGCATCACACCACCTTTTTTTTTCTTTAAAATAAACTTTATTTGAAAAGTACAAAAAGACACTTCATTCATACCACTGCACAGAAGAGTGGTGCTCTGAGCTTCTATGCAGTGACATGCTGAACATAATATCACTCCTCACCGGAATGCATTGTGATGCCGCGTACACACGCTCGGACATTCCGACAACAAAATCCTGGACTTTTTTCCGACGGATGTTGGCTCACACTTGTCTTGCATACACACGGCCGCACAAATGTTGTCGGAAATTCCAAACGTCGTGACGTACAACACGTACGACGAGGCGAGAAAAATTAAGTTCAATAGCCAGTGCGGCTCTCTTGCTTGATTCCGAGCATGCGTGGAATTTTGTGCGTCGGAATTGTCTACACACGCTCGGAATTTCCGACAATGGATTTTGTTGTGGGAAAATTTGAGATCCAGCTCTCAAATTTTTGTTGTCGGAAATTCCGACAACAAATGTCCGATGGAGCCTACACACGGTCGGAATTTGGGAGCTTGTTGTCGGAAATTCCGACCGTGTCTAGGCTCCATCGGACATTTGTTGTCGGAATTTCTGAGCGTGTGTACGCGGCATTACACTGTGTTCTGGTCTGAACATGACGCACAGAAAACTGTTCTATGAAAGAAAAGGCAGGCAGCTGCACCTAGTGTGAATGGGCCCTGACTCGAACTCTGAACTAATCTAACTATTTAATCTTTTTTTTTTTTTTACCCACATACTTATCTTTGTTTACGTTTTTCTCCTCTAGCAAGACACTTCATGTGTCTTTCTCTCCGTTAAAAGGAGAAAACTACACAGGGCGGGCCGTACAGAGACTGATCACTGTGATAATCAGAACAATCAGGTGATCAGGAACCTGATCATTGGGGTTCTCAGTGAGAGCCCTGTCTCTGGGCTGGGAGCACGCTGTGCATAAAATGCATGAAGGTAAAAAAACACAAAGGTTTATAACCCCTGAAATTCTCAGCTTACATGAATGAATAAAGTACAGAAAAGTCAAACCACATTATTATTTTCAGTGGAAAAGTTTATTTTTCGTACTGTGTGTGTTTTGTAGTCATCCTTCCTGGATGTGTGTGTTTTATAGACAATAGTCATCCTTCCTGGAACCAGAAACACTTCATACTTTATAGGGGTAAGAGGTCCCTCTACAGGAGGTAGGCACTGTCCGTGTGAGCTTGAGTCCAAGACAACCTCAAATTATGAAAAGCGTACCTTTTGGGGAAAAAAAATGGTACTCGTTGGCCTCCGTGGTCCATTACCACAGTTTAACATTTTCACACAAGAGGCAGCTGTATCTAGGCCTAGCCTAAGCCGGCTTGATGCAGGCTAAAGGTCTCAGTGTATATGCACTGACATCACCGGAGGTATTGACAAATGTACTGTGTGGAAAAGGTCACCATACCTGCTCTGTAGTCTTCTCACGCATGTTCCTATTCAAATTTAAATTTGCTTCAGGTCACCTCTGCTATATTCAGTGGGAAAGAACACTTCAGGGCCTGTTTATAAAGATCTGCAAATCATTCCTTCACATTCTGTCTAATATCACCTCCAAATCACGCCATGCTTCATTCGACCCTCATACCTACAGTGGGGAAAATAATTATTTGATCCCCTGCAGATTTTGGAAGTTTGCTCACTTATAAATAAAGAATCTATATTTTTATCATAGGTGTATTTTAAATGATAGAAACAGAATATCAACCAAAAAGTCAGAAAGAAAAAGCAAATCATGACTTAGTACTTGGTGGAGAAAACCTTGTTGGCAAGCGCAGAGGTAAGACGTTTCTTGTAGTTGGTGACCAGGTTTGCACACATCTCAGGAGGGATTTTGGTCCACTCTTCTTTATGTCCAATGGCCCCTCAATGCGGCAAAGTCGGGATTGAATGTTTAGCGGAGAAACAGCCCCAAAGCATCATGTTTCCAACTCCATGCTTGACTGTAGGAATTGCGTTCTTGGGGTCATCTCTTTGCAAGTGGACAAATGTACAAAATCTGCAGGGGATCAAATAATTATTTTCCCCACTTTATGCCCTTCAAGGGTTAGTGTGCATCTGCTTGATGCCTGCTGGCCCTGTCTTGCAGGGGGTTATATTCTCTTCACTGTGGTACTATGAAGGTCAATCTGTGGATGATGTTCCCAATGGCCACATCTGGTCAACGATATGAGCCTGCATCCCTGCCACTTTTTTTACATTTGGCTGTTGGACAGAGAATTTCCCATCTGGCAGATGAATGGGGTTGGGAATACGTCTTTGGCTGCTAGGACACAGTTAGCTGTACAGCAGACAAATGTCCTAGAAACCAATGATGCTGTGTGGCTTGAGAGCTGAAGGTGGACTGTGGATGAAATGTCTCCAGCCTCAGTTTTGTGCCTCCATGGGCAAATTCATGTACCTGCTTTCGTCAGGTACATGAACCTGTTACAGGCACTGACATTTGTCCTGCTGAGGCTGCTGGCTGTATTGCTAGAACTTGAGATCACTAGAATGCCACCAGACTATGCCATTACAATGTGCAGTTCCAGTACCTTCTATATCGTGAATGTGATGAAGCCTGCTCATTCTACATTCTTATTAATGCATATTTTCTCTCTCTCTCGCTCTATCTATCTATATTTATGTATTTATGTATATGTATATATATATATATATATATATATATATATATATATACATATATACACACACACACGTACAAGGCTCTGTTTTTTTGGGATCCGTATTTTTGGAGATTCCATAGCATCTTGGTCGGGACAGAATCTCCAACCCAATTTCCAGGTTTTGTGAAGGAGCAGCAGGGTGTGTGCTCAGATGCACATGGGCCTTATAATGGAGGTTTGGGAATACCTCAGGGCTTGACCCCTGCAGATGAAGGAGGTCTCTGTCCAGGAGTAAAGATGGGAGCCATAGCAGCATGGGGCTGCAAAGTGTATGGTTCAAGGTACTGAGTGGTATTGTGAAACAGTCTGTGGGACCAGAGTAAAGGCCAGGATTCATCAATCCAGGCCACCTTCTTCCATTTCTCCGTTGTCCAGTTCTGATGTTCACGTGCCCATTGTAGGAGCTTTGGGCTGTGGACATGGGTCAGCATGTGCACTGACCGGTCTGCGGCTGCAGCCCTATACACGACAAACTGTGATACCCATTTTTCTGCTTTCAAAACATCAATTTCATGGACAACATGTTTAGTTGCTGCCTAATATATCGCACCAACGTTCGGATGCCATTGTAACAAGAATATCACTTTACCTGTCAGTACCGGTCAGGGTACCAATGCTGACCGGGAAGCTGAGAAAGATGAAGCTTGTACGTGCATCCTCAAATATTAGGTGGGGCAGCATGGATATGACAACTCTAAAACCATGTTTTGGTCCATGGGAAACCAAACATGATAGAGGGGTAGATGGTAAGTATAGGGGGAAAACAGATCCTGGAAAGGCTCTTTCCTAGCTCCACCCTCTCCAGCACAGGACCCAAGGCATGTGCCTCTCCTGCATCGGGGTCAACTTGGCACTGTTTGAGCCTTCACTGGTAAAGGGAGGGACCTGCATTACAAAATTCCTGGTATGCATATTTTGCCCTGTAAAAGTCCTGTTACTCAAAAGGCATCTTTTTTATTTCTGAATTTCTAAGCTGCTTAACATAAACTTAAAATTGAAAATCACATTATTATTTTCAGTGGAAAAGTTTATCTTGACTAGGGTATTAAAGTTGGGTTGTCCCCATTCTGCTCCCTTTACCCCTTAAAAATAACCACACATAACCGCAAGCAGGAGTTGCTATAGCAGCCTTTTATTAACAAACTGTATAAATAACAGATAAACAACACATTAATCACAGTTCAACTGGAGCCTCAAGGTCCTAGTTGGCATCAAAGAAGTACCTGCAGCCAACTTAAAGCGGAGCTCCACCCAAAAGGGGAAGCTACACTTATCTGCCTCCTCCCTCCCTCCGCTGCCACATTTAGCACCTTTTGAGGGGGGGGGGGGGTGGATACCTGGTTTTGACAGGTACCCACTCCCACTTCTGGCTCAGTTCGCCTCGGTGAACTGGGCCGGAAGTTCGGGCCCCCCTCCTTCCCTCCACAGCCAGCCCATTCACAAAGCAGAGCAAGATTTGCACATGCGCAGTAGGAAACTGACTGTAAGGCTTCACTACCGGTTTCCCCTAGCTAAGATGGCGGTGCCAGCACCCGAGAGCCGATTCAAGAATTGGGACAGGTAAGTGCCCTAAAAATAAGAGTCAGCAGCTACAGTATTTGTTTCTGCTGACTTTTAATTTCTTTGGGGGGGGGGGGGGGGGCGCTCCTCCTTAATAGGGCTTCCAGCTGCCAGAACACTGAGACAACAGGTCGCAGATACCAACATACCAACTACCGGGAGTGGTACCTCAGATGGGCCCCAACCAAGTACATTTTTTCCTCATGCTAACCTACCTGGACCTTGTACCCCGCTTGCTGTCATGACAAAGAAACACATCAAAATAAGTAATTCCCTACAACTTATATTTTTTTCCAAACTAGGCTGAAACCCCTTATAGATCCAAACCCTTTTAACTCCTGTCATGCTGGCCCTCCGTCCATGTTTTCTCTATTTTACTCCGGGCCTCACTTTCTAGCTATGTGTGTTTTATGTTTACAATGGTTGTCCTTTCAGGAACCAGAGACAATTTATACTTTATGGGTTAAGGGGGTTCATCTATAGGAGGCAGGCACTGTACATGTGAGCTTGGGACCAAGACAACCTCAAATTATAAAATGTGCGCTTTTTAAATAAAAAAAAAATAAATAAAAAAAGGAATAGTAATAATTGGCTTCCGTGACCCTTTGCCATAGTTTAACCAAACCTCCCTGATGAAGGCATAGGGCACACATCCTGCCACAGCCCCCTTTTTTTATATTGGCTTTTGAAATTTACAAATGCAGCAATTTAAAAATTGGATGAAAGGTTTAGCACTGGGAAACATTTTTTGAAAGATAAATAGTGCATTTTATTTACAACTATATAGATCAGACCAAAATGATTAGGAAAGAGGGACTTTGTTCCAAAACAAGGAAAGTCCCTAGAAATCAGACACAGTTGGCAGCTATGGTTTAACACAAACACTTGCTGTATGTAGGCTGAGCCTAAGCTGGCTTAAGGCAGACAGACTATGGGTCTCAAAACGTATTATACAAGTAAAAAACAAACAAATAGCGCAGGTTACATGGTTTATGTCATATGCAGATGTTGCTATAGGAATGTCCTTTTGAGCGTAGCGCTCTTTGTGAGATGCAAACAGTCTATAGATAGGGCAGCCTTTTGATGGGAGGTGAAGCCACTCCAGATATGCAAAGGAAAAACAACAGGAAAGGCGCCTCTTAGTAAAACTGTATATTTAATGAAATATATGCATTAAAAACACTCACATTAAAAACTTAGATAGTCCGGCATGGGGAGTTCAGTATAGCCAAACAGGATTGCGTCCTCCTATGTCTACAGTCTTATTCCTCTATTGCTGACGGCTGGTCCGTGTAGTAGAAGAGTATGTGCTGTACTGCCGTAAGGCGACGCGTTTCAGAGCATGCGCACCTAGCTTGAGAAAGGAGCGCGCCCGAGTGCGCATGCTCTGAAACGCGTCGCCTTACGGCAGTACAGCACATACTCTGGATGTGCGTTCCAGCGTCTCAGCCTCCCAATTGACGACTCGGCGGTGCCCAAGCCTCGTTTTGGATCTTTACTGATACCGGAAGCTTCTACTACACGGACCAGCCGTCAGCAATAGAGGAATAAGACTGTAGACATAGGAGGACGCAATCCTGTTTGGCTATACTGAACTCCCCATGCCGGACTATCTAAGTTTTTAATGTGAGTGTTTTTAATGCATATATTTCATTAAATATACAGTTTTACTAAGAGGCGCCTTTCCTGTTGTTTTTCCTTTAGACTATGGGTCTCGATGTATATGTACTGACATCACCAGAGGTATGTAACAATTGTACTGTGTGGAAAAGGTCCCCAATCTTCCCATGACTGTTTCTATTTAGAAATGAAATTGCTTCAAGTCACATCTGCTATGTTCAGCAGAAAAGAACACTTCAAGGCCTATTTCTAAAAATCTGCTAATCCATCTGCCAAATTGTGCCTAACCTCACTTCTATGCTAAAATGTTCTCCAAATCACCCCATGCTTCATTCGACCCTAAAACCTATTGCATCTGCTTGATGCCTGCAGGGGGTTATAGTCCATCCACTGTGTGCCGCTTGTTGGGCTGCTGGTATCATGAAGGTCAATCAATGGATGATGTTCCCAATGGCCACATCTGGTCAATTATATGAGTCGGCATCCCTGCCCTTTGTTTACATTCAGCTGTTGGATGGATAATTTCCCATCTGGCAGATGAATGGGGCTAAGAATGCGTCTTTGGCTGCTAGGGCAGCGGACATCATAGCAACCAATGATGTACACAGCTAAAAGCACCTACAACACACCTAGGCATGTGAGCATTGGAACTGGACCACAGAGAAGGTGGTCTGGTCTGATGAATCATGTTTTCTTTCACATCATGTGGATGGCCGGGTGCGTGTGTGTTGCTTACCTGGGAAAGGAATGGCACCAGGATGCACTACGGAAAGAAGGCAAGCCGGTGGAGGCAGTTGCGATGCTTTTGGGTAACGTTCCTGTGGGAAATCTTGGATCCTGCCATTCAGGTGGATGTTGACAAATACCACCTACCTAAACATTGTTGCTAAGTACACCCCTTCATAGAAAACGGTATTTCAATCCAATCAAGCATCTGTGGGATGTGCTGGAAAAACAAGTCTGATTCATGGAGGCCTCATCTCACAACTTACAGGACTTAGAGGATCTGCTACTGACAGCTGGTACCAGAAACCACAGCATACCTTCAGAGGTCTAGTCGTGTCCATGCCTTTATGGGTCAGGGCTCTTCTGGCAGCATGCGTCCAGGGTCAGTGTTTCTGTTACATCTTGGCTGCACACAAGCTTGCATAGCTAACCGGTCAGTTAAAGGTAAAATAAATAAGAAAAAAAAAAAAAATTTTAAACGCGCCCCGTCCCGATGAGCTCGCGTGCAGAAGCAAACGCATACGTGATTAGCACCCGCATATGAAAACGGTGTTCAAATCACACATGTATGGTATCGCCATGATCGGTAGAGCGAGAGCAATAATTATAGCCCTAGAACTCATCTGTAACTTAAAAGATGCAACCTGTAGAATTTTTCAAATGTCACCTATGGAGATTTTTAAGGGTAAAAGTTTGTCGCCATTCCATGAGCGGGCGCAAATTTGAAGTGTGACATGTTGGGTATCAATTTACTCGGCGTAACATTATCTTTCACAATATAAAAAAATTGGGCTAACTTTACTGTTGACTTTTTTGTTGATTTTTTTTTTGATTTTTTTGTTGATTTTTTAATTCAAAAAAGTGTATTTTTTCCAAAAGAAAGTGTGCAAATACAGTGTGACAGAAAGTATTGCAACGATCGCCATTTTATTCTCTGGGGTGTTAAAAAAAAATGTATAATGTTTGGGGATTCTAAGTAATTTTCTAGCAAAAAAAAACTATTTTAAACTTGTAAACAACACATCTAAAAAAGAGGCTCGGTCCTTAAGTGACACACCGCTACACTGATCTCGGTAAAGTGCCTCCGGCGGAGGCTCTTTACCACGTGATCAGCCGTGTCCAATCACGGCTGATCGCGATGTAAACAGGAAGAGCCGTTGATCGGCTTTTCCTCACTCGCGTCTGGCAGACGCGAGTAGAGGAGAGCCGATCAGCGTCTCTCCTGACGGGGGGTCTGCGCTGATTGTTTATCAGCGCGGCCCCCCTCTGATGGCCACACTAGACCACCAGGGAAGCCCCCAGGACCACCAGGGAAGCCCCCAGCATGTGAATGGCCAGTTACATCACCCATGGCCATCCAAATGTGAACAAATATGCCAATCAGTGCCCACAAACGAGCACTGACTGGCACCTCTGTGGCACATTACAAAACAGGGATGCCCAGTAATGCCACCCATCAGTGTCCATCGGTGCCACCTATCAGTGCCCATCTGTGCCTATCAGTGCCACCCATAAGTACCCATCAGTGCCACCCATAAGTACCCCCTACGAGTGCCCATCAGTGCCGCCTACCAGTGCCACCTATCAGTGCCCATCATCAGTGCCTCCTCATCAGTGCCACCTCATTGGTGCGCATCAGTGCCGCCTTATCAGTGCCCATCATTGAAGAAGAAAACGTACTTATTTACAAAAAAAGTAACAGAAACAAAGAAAAACTTGTTTGTTTTTTTCAAAGTTTTCGGTCTTTTTTTATTTGTTGCGCAAAAAAAAAAAAAAAAATTGCAGAGGTGATCAAATACCACCAATAAAAAGCTCTATTTGTGGGAACAAAATGATTAAAAGTTTGTTTGTGTACAGTGTAACACGACCGTGCAAAAATTGGTCTGGGGGGCAGGAAGGTGTCTAAGTGCCTGGTATTGAAGTGGTTAAATGAGATCCTTTTTTTTCCCTTTAACTGACTCAGCAGTACACCAGCAGATAAGATGTAATATCATGTGGCTGAGATCATGCAGAACTTGCTTGTTTCAGCAGAGCGAAAAAACAGAAAAAACACAATGATGGTTCATTTGCCCCAAACCTCGTCACTGCAGATACATCCACCTATTCCGTATAACCTAAGACAGCTTTATTCTAGTTACCGAAAGCTCAGCCGGTTTATTTCCCAACATGTTGACAAAGCAGTGACACATCTATATTGACAGCCGATCACTGTCCCGGAGGTAGTGAGCAATCTGTGACCTCTGTTAAATATAAACTCGAAATAAGAGCTGGATGTCATTTTTTAAAACAAGATTATGAAAGCAACAAAGTATCGATTGTCAGCAGGAAAGATGAATAACACGCTGTTCAGTACTAAGCCCAGGTTCACACTGACTGTGGGTTAGAAACCGTGCGAGTTCACCTGAACTCGTATAATTTATACCCGCATGTCAGTCCAACTTCAGGGGCGATTTGACAGACATCTGTGCAGGTTTCTGCACAGATGTCTATACAAATCGCCCCCCCAAAATTGCCAAAAGTACAGGAACTACTTTTAGGAGTCGCAAAATCGGTGCTGCACCGATTCAGAAGGTGCCATTGCTGCCAATAACCACCGATTTGGCATGCGATTTCAAAGTGCATTGCCAAATCGCCCCGATGTGAACGTAGGCTTACGCATCTGAGCCTGTCTACATGCTACATAGTTGCTTTACCATGAAATCCCATTCTCTGTCACTGCATTGGAACTTCGACTCTGCTTCCTTTTACAGACCTGAACGCGAAGGCCAGCAAAGTAACCTTAAAGTGGTATTAAACCCAAACATTTATTATATTGCAGCTCACCAATTCTTAGATGTGATGGCTGCATTACTTTCCTTTATTTAGGTCATCTTTCTTCTATTTTCATTTGGTGATTCAGCCAGCAAGTCTGTTGTTTTTCAGACGCACAAGCTCTCCAGCAGAATATATCTGTTTACACGGATAAACAGCCCATTTAACACTGGTGGCAGGGGTGATTTAAATTATCAGCTTTTATTCATTCATGCAAAACCTTTATCCCAAAAGGAAAAAAAACAGTGTGCTGTAACTGATTATGAAGTGTGAGCTTGAGTTTGGCTTCAATCTGTTAGTGTATTTAAATGTGCCAATAAGTTTAACACTCCCCTTAGCCGACCCCCCCCCCACCCCGACTGACAATGCTGCTGCCTGCTGTTCCTCCAGAGTTGTGTCTTACTAATACAGGAGGTGTGTTACTGGCCAGATCACCAGGTGAAATCAGAGGGGAAAAAGCCAAAGAAAAGAAAACTAATGCAGCCACCACTTTTTATGATTGGTAAGCTGCAATATATTACATTTTTGGACCGCTTTAAGCTGGGTATACACTAGTAGATTTTCCAATGAATGTTCATATGAATAGCTGTATAAACATTCATACAAACGTTCCTAGTACATTCGAAGGCTTGTTCAAATTTCATTTGCTTTTACCTTTAGATTTTGGACTAGACTTTATCGAATGAAAAACATGTTCACTGTTTAATTAGAGTAAAATTTTCCAACCTACTCCTTCAAGTTTTCTGTATCTGCGGTCTTAAACGATCTGCGGTCTTAAAATTCAAAAATAAACAAAAAATTTCAAATGAAAATCTACTAGTGTACAGTGAAAAAACATGGGGTGGGTGCAGCGCTAATAGCAGTGTGAAAAACACAAAAAAATTGAAGTTGGTATCAAATATTCAGAAGTGGTGAAAAACCTAAAATAATGAAAGGGAAAACTAAAGCAGAGTCCCAATATTGAAATGTGAAAAAAACGAAGATATGATGTAACATAAATATTGTGGCTAATTGAGCAATATGACATATGCAAGTACCGAATATTAAATTAAATAATCCAAAAAGTATAAATAATGAAATCCACAAATATTGTTCAGGTGAATGAAAACAAGAATCCGTGAAAAACCACATAAACTTGACAGTGAAATAAAATCGGAAAAAGGTGAGAAAAAATATATAAATTATTGAAGCTTAACTAAAGTCCCAATTATAATAAACAGTGATTCAGAAGACATCCATGCATGTATGAACATATAATGTAGGCGTGGAGCTGTGAAGAAAAACCCTTCCTCCAAACAGACTTGTACACAGCAGCCAATCCCCCGACGACGTCCCATCGTGACGAAACACGTAGGGTGGGCTTGTGATACCTGCATGGATGTCTTCTGAATGAACATTTGTCATGTTGTCAACATGTATTTCTTTCATTCATTGACTTTAGCGCTACACTAAGTTATATTATATATTTTTTTACTAGTGTACAGTACCTTAAAGTATTCACACCTCTTGAAATTTTCCTCATTTTGTCATGTTACAACCAAAAAACATAGATGTATTTTATTGGGATTTTATGTGACCAACACAAAGTGGCACATAATTGTGAAGTGGAAGGAAAATGATAAATGTTTTTTTACAAAATATGTGAAAGGTGTGGTGTGCATTTGTATAGCTCCCCCCTGAGTCAATACTTTGTAGAACCCCCTTTCACTGCAATTACAGCTGCAAGTCTTTTTGGGGATGTCTCTACCAGCTTTGCCCATCTAGAGAGTGAAATTTTTGCCCATTCTTCTTTGCAAAATAACTCAAGTTCTGTCAGATTGGATGGAGAGCGTCTGTAAACAGCAATTTCCAAGTCTTGCCACAGATTCTCAATTGGGTTTCAGTCTGGACTTTGACTGGGCCATCCTAACACATGAATATGCTTTGATCTAAACCATTCCATTGTAGCTCTGGCTGTATGTTTAGGGTCATTGTCCTGCTGGAAGACGAGCCCCTGCCCCAGTCTCAAGTCTTTTGCAGTCTCTAACAGGTTTTCTTCTAAGATTGCCCTGTATTTGGCTCAAACTATCTTTCTAACAACTCTGACCAGCTTCCCTGTCCCTGCTGAAGAAAAGCATCCCCTCAACATAATAATGCCACCACCATGTTTCACGGTGGGGATGGTGCATTCAGAATGTTGTCAGGGCTGGGCTCAGCCCTTCCTTCTCAGAGCTGGCAGCTCAGCTGTCGGCTAATTGCCAGCTCCTATCTCTCCACAGTTACTTAGGTGATGATAATATCTTGCTCGTCAGGCCTGCCTACTTAAAGTGGAAGTAAACCCATCAATTTAACGGTTTCATATAACTGTTAAATTCCTGGCATGCCAGGAATGTAACTGTCACATTGGTGGTGCTCTCAACCAAAATTTCAAACCATCCAATGGCTGGTGTCATAACTGATCACATGTGCAGCATCATGGCAGTTGAAGATCAACAGAGGCCAAGATGGCAGCTTCCTTGGCCGAAAACGATAGGAGAGTTTACTTCCACTTTAAGCCGTTCAGCCCAGTGCATCTCTGTCTTCGCCTTGATCAACATCACAGAGATTATCTGCTGTGCTCCTGTTTAAATACTTGCTTTGCTGACATCCCATCTGGCTCCAGATCCTGCTTGCTGTTCCACTTCATTGATCCCTGACTTCTGGCTTGGCTGACTATCCGTTTCGGTTAATGAACTTTGGCAATGTTTTGACTACGTTTGTTCTTTTTACTTTTATTAATAAAAAAGTGTGATTTAACTCTACTTTTGTTAGGATCGGTAGAGTACTGCTTTAAGACATTATAATATGATATATATATATATATATATATATATATATATAAAGAAATGTATTTTGCTTTGATATATAGAAAGTTAGAAATGTAGGCTGCAAAGATTATTTGCAAAGATGCAATGGTGTGAGCTGATACAGGATGTACATGTGGTTAGTTCGACATTTAATATTACACAAAGTTATAACAAGTTAGAAGTTGGGTGTCTGGAACATTGGCAAATTGCCTAATATACGTAGCTTCATATATATTTATATTTCAACATAGCCTGAGCCTGATGTCTCCAGGCAGAATATGCAGTTTGTGACATTTATGCTTATTTTTTTATAATGTTTATGCTTCAATCTTATTGGCTAATACGAGGGAGGGAGGTTTTTCTCTCTACATGTGTATAAGAATTATGCAATTCCAATAAACCATCGTAATCTTGATTCATCATTCCTATGTGTTTGGAGTTTTGATTACCCGATCGATCAGGGAGTTCTATCCATACATAAGTCCAACCCGGGTTATCAGGAAAGGAAGCGACCTAACACTTTTGTCTCGGTCTGATTTCATGGTTTCTGACAGTAGGCGAAGGCCATGAATTCAGAATATACAGTCAATCCACTTATTGGTAATATTTTTTCCAGATTGGATGAACAAGATCACCGCATGGATCAGTTTGCCATAGCGTTACAAACGCTCCTGAGTCGCACGGCTCACCTGGAATCTCCCACTGTGGCCGCCCCAGTACAAACTATGTTGCAGGCCGTCCATGCTGCTGCTCCAATCTCTGTGCAGGCACCCCCCTCGAGTATTACCTCTATAAGAGGTATGTCTGGTTACGCTCTGCTTCTCCAGCGATTTGGGGGCGATCCAGTACAATGCCGAGGATTTCTCAACCACGTTGAGATATACTTTGAGATGCTGCCCCAGGCGTTTCTCACGGACAGAAGCAAAGTAGGTTTTGTGATATCTTTGCTTTCTGAGAGAGCCTTGGCCTGGGCAAACCCTCTATGGGAGACGCAAAAACCTGTTGTCTTGAGCTACCCTGAGTTTGTGGCTTTGTTTAAAAGGGTGCCGATGTACCTCATGTCCATCGAACAGAGTATGAGAACTGTTGCCGACTACGCCATTGAATTCCATACTCTGGCAGCAGAGGTTGCGTGGAACAATGAGGCATTCGTGGCTGCTTTTTCTCATGGTCTCCCAGATACCATCAAGGATGAGACAGCAGCCCGAGATATACCCACTGAGCTGGAGAAGTCACCTGTACGTTTGTCTCTGAGCTTTGCAGTCCCACCCGTGCCTCCCTCACCTCCCATGCGTCCTGGTACCGAGTCCGTCAGTGAAGGTAAACCCATGCACTTGGGTTTTCACCCGTCTCTCTGCAGATGAGAGAACCTTTTAGGAGGAGGGAGAAATTGTGCCTTTATTGCGGCCAAGCAGGTCACTTTTTGAAGTCTTGTCCTACCCGTCCAGTGAATGCTGGAACCTTGAGGTCCTGTCATGGACAGACCTTAGGTGGCGTTGTTTCGTCCCCAGTTATCCAGAAGAATAAGTCCCTGGTTTTGGTCACCCTTTCTTGGGCTGAATCGTCTGTCAAGATACAGGCTGTAATCGACTCTGGGGCTGCAGGCCTGTTCATTGATGCTGCCTTTGTATCGAAGCACTCGATTCCGCGAGTAGCTGCGTGACATTCCACTTGCCACTGAGGCTCTTGACGGGACACCTCTACAGCCTGCCCATGTGACTCATGAGACAGTTCCGTTGTCCATGGCCGTAGGGGCTCTTCACCATGAGATAATCCAATTCCAAGTTATTTCCTCACCTAAGTTTCTGCTGGTTATTGGTTATGATTTGTTACAGAGGCACAACCCCTCTTTTGATTGGCTCCGTGCTGAGGTTCTCTCCTGGTCGCCACAATTCAGTGAGACATGCTTCCAGAAGGTAGCCAAGGTCCTGTGCACCTCTTCACTCTCCTCCCTGTCGGAGGAGTACCGCGATTTTAGCGATGTCTTTGACAAAGGTCAAGCCGGTAGTTTGCCTCCACACCAGCCGTATGATTGCGCAATTGACCTTCAACCTGGTACCATACCCCCTCATGGCTGGGTTTACCCTTTGTCGGTCTCGGAGAATAAGGCCGTGGAGGAGTATGTTGCAGACGCACTTTCTTGAGGTTTCAACCGCAAATCCTCGTCTCCTGTTGGTGCTGGTTTCTTCTTTGTGAACAAGAAGAGTGGTGAACTGAGACCTTGTATTGATTATAGGGGTCTCAATCATTTCACGATTAAGAATGATCTGATTCCGTTGATTACGGAGTTAGTTGACCGCCTCAAGGGAGCAACGGTTATCACGAAGCTTGATTTGTGAGGGGCATACAATCTTGTGAGGATTAAGGAGGGCGACAAGTGGAAACTGCATTTAATACCAGAACAGGCCATTATGAGTACCTCGTAATGCCTTTTGGCCTTTGTAATGCCCCAGCAGTTTTCCAGGAATTTATTAATGATGTCCTCCGAGATTTGTTGCAGCTATGTGTGGTGGTTTATCTCGATGATATTCTCATATTTATCCAGTCCCTGGAGAGCCACCACACAGATGTCTGTCGTGTGCTTCAGAAACTAAGAGAGAACAATCTCTATTGTAAACTGTAGTACTGCGAATTCCATCGTGAACAGGTTAAATTCCTGGGTTATGTAATTTCCACAGCTGGTTTTTTCAATGGACCCAGAGAAACATTCGGCAGTCCTACAGTGGCCCCGACCTGTGGGTTTACGTCCTCTGCAGCGTTTCCTGGGCTTTGACAACTATTATTGGAAGTTTATTCGTAACTTCTCGTCTCTGGTCAGGCCCCTGACTGCTATGACCAGAAAGGACGGTAACCCACAGAGTTGGTCTCCTGAGTCCGTTAAGACCTTTGAGAGTCTCAAGGCTGCCTTTGTTTCTGCTCCTGTGTTGGCGCATCCTGATCCTACGTTACCTTTTATCCTTGAGGGTGATGCTTCTGAGACTGGTGTTGGCGCCCTTCTCTCTCAACATTCTACCTCTGAGTGCACTATGTATCCTTGTGGCTACTTTTCCAAGAAATTGTCACCTGCGGAGTGCAATTACGAGATTGGTGACAGAGAGCTGTTGGCTATCATTTTAGCCCTGAAAGAATGAAGACATTTCCTCAAAAGGTACCACTGTGCCAGTTCTCATTCTTACTGACCATAAGAATCTCACATTCTTATCTGAGGCTAAACGCCTCTCTCAGAGAGGGGCGCGATGGGCTCTATTCTTGTCAAGTTTCAATTAGATTGTCTCATTCTTACCCGGTACTAAGAATGTAAGGGCTGACGCTTTGTAACGACAATTTTGCTCTACTTCCAAGATGGATTCGGTTCCGGTTCCTATGATCCCTCCTGATCGTATTCTGGCTATGGTTCGCACAAGTCTTACTTCTCCTTTGGGTGACAAAATTCTTGCTGCTCAGGTCCATGCTCCTCCTGAGAAACCTTGTGACCGCTGCTTTGTCCCAGAGAGTCTCCATACTACTGTGCTCCAGACTTACCATTCTCCCAAGGCTGCTGGCCACCCTGGGAAGAATCAACTATTTTGGGCCATTTCCCAACAATTCCGGTGGCCTAGTCTACGGGCTGATGTAACCGCCTTTGTAGCTGCCTGTTCTGTGTGTGCTAAGAGTAAGACTCCACGACATCTTCCAGTGGGCCTCCTGCAACCCATACCCAATGGAGAGAGGCCCTGGACCCACCTGTCTATGGATTTCAATGTGGAGTTACCCGACTCCCAGGGCAACACAGTTATCCTTATGGTGGTTGACCGGTTCTCAAAAATGTGTCATTGTATTCCACTTAAGAAGTTGCCCACGTCTATGGAACTGGCTTCCATTTTTGCTCGGGGGATCTTTCGCTTACATGGGCTACCCAAGGTGATTGTCTCGGACAGGGGTAGTCAGTTTGTGTCCCGGTTCTGGCAAGCCTTTTGTGCACAGTTGGGAATTCAGCTTGCCTTTTCCTCTGCGTATCACCTGCAGTCTAATGGGGCCGTAGAACGAGCCAAGCAGTCCTTGGAGCAGTTCCTACGTTGCTATATTTCTGACCATCATAACAACTGGTCAAACCTATTACCGTGGGCAGAGTTTGCTCACAATAGTGCCTTGAATTCTGCTTCCCGATTGTCCCCGTTTATGGCGAACTATGGTTTCCAACCTTCCATGTTGCCTGATTTATTTGTTCTGCAGAGCATTTCTGTGTTAGAGGAGCATCTCTGTGGTCTTTGTTCCACTTGGGCACAAAACCAGCAGGCTTTGCAACATGCTAATGATGGGTACAGACTCCATGCTGACCGCAGAAGCCTGCCTGTGCCTTCCTACCAGGTTGGGGACATGGTCTGGCTGTCATCTTGCAACCTCCAACTTCGTGTTCCCTCACTGAAGTTCGCACCTCGGTTTATTGGGCCTTTCTGTATTTTTCGCAGGATTAACCCAGTGGATAACGCATTAGACCTTCCTTCTAGTATGCGTATTTCGAATGTATTTCAGGTACCGTTATTAAAACTGTTGGTCTGCAACCGCTTTACCACCTCGGTGCCACATCCTCACCCTGTACAGGTTGAGAACCATGAGGAGTATGAAGTACAGTCCATTGTTGACTCCCATAGGTTCCATGGGCGCATACAGTACCTGGTGCATTGGAAGGGGTACGGTCCGGACGAACACTCTTGGGTCTCATCATCGGACGTACATGCCCCTGTCCTCCTCTGTGATTTCCATAGATGTTTCTCCTTCAAGCCTGGTGGTCCTCCGAGGGGGAGGGGTTGTTGAGGAGGAGGTATTGTCTGGGCTGGGCTCAGCCCTTCCTTCTCAGAGCTGGCTGCTCAGCTTTTGGCTAATTGCCAGCTAGTATCTCTCCACAGTTACTCAGCTGTTGATGATATCCTGCTTGTCAGTCCTGCCTACTTAAGCCGTTCAGCCCAGTGGATCTCTGCCTTCGCCTTGGTCAACATCACAGAGATTATCTGCTGTGTTCCTGTTTAAAGACTTGCTTTGCAGACATCCCTTCTGGTGCCAGATCCTGCTTGCTGTTCCACTTCATTGATCCCTGACTTCTGGTGTGGCTGACTATCCGTTCCAGGTACTGAACTTTGGCTATGTTTTGACTACGTTTGTTGTTTTTACTTTTATTATTAAACAAGTGTGATTTAACTGTACTTCTGTCTAGGTCTGATTTCATGGTTTCTGACAGATGTGCAGGGTTAGTTTTTCACCACACATTTGCTTTTGGGCCAAAAGTTGGTCTCATCTGACCAAAGCACCTTCCTCCACATGTTTGCTGTGTCCCCCACATGGCTTCTGGAAAACTGCAAACGGGAATTCTTATGGCTTTCTTTTAACAATGGCTTTCTTCTTGCCAATCTTCCATAAAGGCCAGATTTGTGGAGTGCGCGAATAATGCCGCATACACACGACTTTACGGCATACTTTGCCCGGCGGACTTTTCGACGGACTTTACGACAGACTTTCCGAATGAACGGACTTGCCTACACACGATCAACCAAAGTCCGATGGATTTGTACGTGATGACGTACGACTGGACTAAAACAAGGAAGTTCATAGCCAGTAGCCAATAGCTGCCCTAGCCTCGGTTTTTGTCCGTCGGACTAGCATACAGACGAGCGGACTTTTCGACCGGACTCTAGTCCTTCGGATAGATTTGAAACATGTTTCAAATCTAAGTCCGTCAAACTTTTGATAAAACAAAGTCCGCTGGAGCCCACACACGATCGAATTGTCCGACGAAATCCGGTACGCCGGACCAAGTATGCCGTAAAGTCCGATCGTGTGTACGCGGCATAATAGTTGTCCTGTGGACAGATTCTCCCACCTGAGCTGTGGATCTCTGCAGTTCCTCCAGAGTTACCATGGGCCTCTTGGCTGCTTCTCTGATTTATGCTCTCCTTGCCCAGCCTGTCAGTTTAGGTGGACGGCCATGTCTTGGTAGGTTTGCAGTTGTGCCACTCCATTTTCGGATAATGGATTGAACAGTGCTCCGTGAGATTTTCAAAGCTTGGGATATTTTTTTATAACCTAACCCTGCTTTAAACTTCTCCACAACTTTATCCCTTACCTGTCTGGTGTGTTCCTTGGCCTTCATGATGCTGTTTGTTTACTAATGCAGCGTACACACGGTCGGACTTTTTGACCGGACTTGTCCGACGAACGCCGACAGACCAAATCCGGCGGACAATCCGATCGTGTGTGGGCTTCACAGGACCTTCAGCGGACTTTTCCAGTCACAAATCTGACGGACTTTAGATTTGGAACATGCTTCATTCTTTACGTCGTAACTCCGCCAGACCCAGAAATCCACTCGTCTGTAAGCTAGTCCGACGGACAAAAAACGATGCTAGGGCAGCTATTGGCTATCAACTTCCTTATTTTAGTCCGGTGTATGTCATCACGTACCAATCTGTCGGACTTTGGTGTGATCGTGTGTAGGTTAAAAAGTCAGTCGGAAGTCCGTCAAAAGTCCGCTGGAAAGTCTGTCGGACCAGTCCGGTCGTAAAGTCAGACCGTGTGTACGCGGCATTAGATTCTCTAACAAACCTCTGAGGGCTTCACAGAACAGCTGTATCTATACTGAGATTTAATTACACACAGGTGGACTCTATTTACTAATAAGATGACTTCTGAAGGCAATTGGTTCCACTAGATTTTAGTAAGGGGTATCAGCGTAAAGGGGGCTGAATACAAATGCACACCACACTTTTCCCATATTTGTAAAACATTTTGATAACCATTTACCATTTCCACTTCATAATCTATTGCCACTTTGTGTTGGTCTATCACATAAATTCCCATTTACGTTTTTGGTTGTAACATACCAAAATGTGGAAAATGTCAAGGGGTAAGAATACTTTTTCAAGGCACTGTATACCCAGCTTTAGATTTCTCTCATTCAGCCTCGCAGGCTGAACAAAAGAAATAATAAATTACCTACCCCCCCCCCCCCCGTTCTATGCTAAATGGCTCAGATGCAGGAATCTCCCCTGATTGACATTAGGTTCTGACAGATGCACGCTCTCAGCTGTGAGAATACCCATACAGTGACTGCATGTGATTGGAAGCAGTCATTGTTTGCCAACAAAGTTTAGATAGCTTCTTTGACTTTTGACACCCCTGTTTAAAATGTCAGGTTTCTGTGATGTAAAAAAAATGAGACAAAGATAAATCATTTCAGAACTTTTTCCACCTTTAATGTGACTTATAAACATAAACTGTACAACTCAATTGAAAAACAAACTGAAGTCTTTTTTTTGGGGGGGGGGGGGTAAAAATAAAAAACTAAAATAATGTGGCTGCATAAGTGTGCACACCCTCTTGTAACTGGGGATGTAGCTGTGTTCGGAATTAAGCAATCACATTCAAACTCATGTTAAATAGGAGTCAGCACACATCAGCTATCATTTAAAGTGCCTCTGATTAACCCCAAATAAAGTTCAGCTGTTCTAGTAGGTCTTTCCTGACTTTTTCTTAGTCGCATCCTACAGCAAAAGCCATGGTTGGCAGAGAGGTTCCAAAGTATCATAGGATCTCATTGTTAAAAGGTATCAGTCAGGAGAAGGGTAAAGAATTTCCAAGGCATTAGATATACCATGGAACACAATGAAGACAGTCATTATCAAGTGGATAAAATATTGCACAACAGTGACATTACCAAGAACTGGACACCCCTCCAAAATGTATGAAAAGACAAGAAGAAAACTGGTCAGGGAGGCCTACAGCAACATTAAAGGAGCTTCAGGAATATCTGGCAAGTACTGGCTGTGTGGTACATAAGACAGTCTCCATTATTCTTCATATGTCTGGGCTATGGGGTGGAGTGAGAAGACGGAAGCCTTTTCTTACAACGAAAAACATCCAAGCCTGGCTAAATTTTGCAAAAACACATCTGAAGTCTCCCAAAAGCATGTGGAAAAATGTGTTATGGTCTGATGAAACCAAGGTTGAACTTTTTGGCCATAATTCCAAAAGATATATTTGGTGCAAAAACAACACTGCACATCATCAAAAGAACACCATACCCACTGTGAAGCATGGTGGTGGCAGCATCATGTTTTGGGGTAGTTTTTCTTCAAATGGAACAGGGGCCTTAGTCAAGGTAGAGGGAATTATGAACAGTTCCAAATACCAGTCAATATTGGCACAAAACCTTCAGGAATCTGCTAGAAAGCTGAACATGAAGAGGAACTTCATCTTGTAGCATAACAACAACCCAAAGCATACATCCAAATCAGCAAAGGAATGGCTTCACCAGAAGAAGGTTAAATATTTGGAATGGCCCAGCCAGAGGCCAGACCTGAATCCCATTGAAAATCTGTGGGGTGATCTGAAGAGGGCTGTGCACAGGAGATGCCCTCGCAATCTGACAGATTTGGAGTGTTTTTGCAAAGAAGAGTGGGCAAATATTGCCAAGTCAGGATGTGCCATGCTGATAGACTCCTACCCAAAAAGACTGAGTGCTGTAATAAAATCAAAAGGCGCTTCAACAAGGTATTAGTTTAAGAGTGTGCACACTTATGCAACTATATTATTTATTTTTACTTCCCTCCACCTAAAAGATTTCAGTTTGTTGTTCAATTGAGTTGTACAGTTTATAGGTCACATTAAAGGTGGAAAAAGTTCTGAAATTATTTATCTTTGTCTCATTTTTTTACATCACAGAAACCTGACCTTTTAACAGGGGTGTGTAGACTTTTTATATCCACTGTCCATTTTCTGAAATCTGCCCAGTATTTCCTGAATTCTGATTGCATGTGTAATGGCTCATGCACATGGCTGTATCTGGCCATTTATTGTAAAATTATGACATCCAGAGTTTTATGCCTGTTCACATACACGAGAACAACTTGTGTAGTAGGGTGAATGCACATGGCCCTATAGTGCAAATGTCAGCGTATTTCCCTATCAGGGAGCACAGAGGTGCAGCCTACAGCCATTGACTTCTACAGGCGGCTGTAAGCAGCACATATGGGCTCTCTGGTAGGGAAATAATTTATGCCATATGGCCAGATACGGCCGTGTGCATTCACCATATACATAGAAAACCATTGGGAAATGGTTGTCTCACCACACTGTGTATATCTTTAGGCTGGGTTCACACTATTGCAAATTGAATGCGTATTTCACTGCATCCAATTCCCATGTCAGGAGTTTGTGACCGCATCTCTATTACACATCTCCGGAGAGGCTCCGGTGCCAATTGCACAGCATTCTGTGCGTCTTCTGGTGCATTTCGCCTTCAGGACTTCTCCAGAGCCTCCCCCATCCTCTGGAATGCTCTACCCCAATCCGTCCGATTTTCTCCTACTTTATCCACTTTGAGACGATCCCTGAAAACTCATCTCTTCAGAGAAGCCTATCTGGCCCCCACCTAACAACTGTACATTTATCTTCTCAATCAGCACATCACCCACAGTTATTACCTCTTTTATCTCTTGACCTCCCCTCTTAGATTGTAAGCTCTAAGGAGCAGGGCCCTCTGATTCCTACTGTATCAAATTGTATTGTATTTGTACTGTCTACCCTCAAGTTGTAAAGCGCTGCGTAAACTGTTGACGCTATATAAATACTGTATAATAATAATAATAATAATAATTTCAGGTCAGAATTCAGCCAAAAATTTGGGCTAAAATTGGACTTGAAATGGTGAACAGGGACACACCGGACGCCTGTTGTGAGCCGCTCCGTGCGGCAGGGTAAACCCACTCTTAAGGTTGTTGTATTCTTAGGTCTCTTCAACATGGGAGTAAAAAAATGCTGCGTTTTTTACTGATCTGGATCTAGATGCATTGTAGTCTATGGAACCATACACAGAGCCGCTTAAAGATGAGTAATAGAGCGATGAGAACAGAACTATAAAACGAAACTAGAAAATATTATATTTGAGTGCAGTAATTTATGTGCGTGTATATTGCAAAAGTGACAATGAAGAATTTTATGTTTGTTTATGCTTATGCACCTTTAAGCTCTTTTACACGCACTTCATGGTCTTTATTGAACATTTTACATTTTGTTTAACATTTTACAAGATCCTGAGTATAAACATCTGTAAATTCTTATGTCCATGTGAAACTGGCCTTAAAGTGGAATTCCCATGGGGGGGGGTCACAAGGATTCCTTGGGCTTTTGGAACTGATATGGCCTAACTGGCGAGTTGTACACGAGTCTTACTAGTTGTGTATGTTGTTACAATCCTTAAGGCCACTTTGAACTACTGCATGTTGTTCCTTTTGCCTTATGCGCCCCTGAGTGGGCTAAGTGCCTGAGTCCGGGAATGTTTGTGGTTGTGCTCTTACTTATGTATGTTTTGTACTTCACTATAAAACCAATAAAAAGATTTATAATAATAATTTAAAAAAGTGGAATTCTGGGATAATCCTGACCAGGGGCGTTGCTAGGTCTACAAAACATCTGGGGCTAGAGCCCATAGCAGCGTAGTAAAGAAAGTCATACGCTTGGGTGGGCATACACATGTATATACAGTAATATGAGCGCGTGTGTGTGTGTCCCCAGAGAGCCCCCCACTTACATCAGGGTCCCCAGAGAGACCCCCTACTTACATCAGGGTCCCCAGAGAGACCCCCCACTTACATCAGGGTCCCCAGAGAGACCCCCCACTTACATCAGGGTCCACAGAGAGACCCCCACTTACATCAGGGTCCACAGAGAGACCCCCCACTTACATCAGGGTACACAGAGAGACCCCCCACTTACATCAGGGTCCACAGAGAGACCCCCCACTTACATCAGGGTCCCCAGAGAGCCTCCCCTCCCCTTGGGGACACCTGCAGAGACTCAGGGCTGTAGCCCCAAAAGCCACCCCCTAGCGACACCACTGACCCTGACTACTCCTAAAACTGTCCCATCCCCACTCCGAACACTATGCTTACTAAACTGTGTAAGAGAGATCTATATACTTACCTCTTTTCGGGCCGCTTTGATCACAGGATCTACTCTGTGTAAGCCAGCATCAGGCTGCAGGGGTGAGGAGAAAACGATCCGACAAGGCTGGTAAAGAGTGGTGATGTCACCCATAGGCTTCAATGGCCCACCCATTGTCAGAGCTCCCTCCTCTCCTCTGCAGCGGCGCTGGCTGACACAGGGGAGCCGGATCACATGACTGGACCGGAGCAGCCTGAAAATAGGCAAGTATAAACACCTTTCTTTCAGAGGTTAGTAAGCATAGATTTAGGAGGGGGAGAGGGGGACAGTTTTAGAAGTAGTTAGGATTATCCCAGAATTCCACTTTAACAGAAGTTACATTGTGGTATGGCATTGTATGCAGAAGTTGGTTTTTTCCACTGCTGTTTCCCATTTTATTTTTTCCTCATTAAAAGTCAATATACAAAGTAAACAGTAAAAAATATGACAGGGAGTGGATGAAGACACTAACAGCTCCGGTCAGAGCTGCTATACTAACTATCTGACATTAGTACAGCGTTCTCCCCCGCTGAGCTGTTGTGTTCTGACAGGGGGATGGTCCCACCGCCCCAAACAATCCGATCAGCGCTCTCTGCCATTGGCTGAGAGCGCTGATCGGGAGGCGGTTGGCTGCTGGTTTTCCAGCATGCTCGCCCGACATACACATGGGCCGAATGTCGGACAGTTTTTTTCTGAACCAGCAAATGTTTACCAACAGTCCCATGTGTACCCAGCTAAAGAAACAGAAAAGAGGAAAAAAAAAAACATGGCGGTGAGATAGATGCAATAAAAATCATGGTGAGTATGATGGCGTTTGTTCTGTTCTGTAGGTGTACCACCTTCCAGGACTCTATAAAGGCTGACCACAGACGGGTGGATATACAGTATAAACAGTAAAATAATCAGATCAAATAAAATAAAGCTAAATAAACAGGGAAAAGCTGAACAAGATAAGCTGAGTAATAAATGTCATCATAGTGGCTGTAAAAGGGACTATTTGGTTAATGACTGTCACAGTGTACTTATTGTATTTGTGTTGTGAGGTGCCATGGTGTATATTTACACGCATCAACAATTTTCATCATTTGTTTTGGAGAAGTGCAAGTTTCACAACGGGGGGGGGGGCGGATGTGGTGTGGTGCTTCTAGGTGACGGAGCATTCCTGACAGGTAGCATATCTTTGTCAGGTCTCGTATGTTTAGGTAATATTTGAGTATGATTCTGAACAGTGGAAGGATTCAGCAGTTGCCAGCTTTTCAGAATGTATTTCTTTCTGTTAAGACACAGAGGTGTTCAAGTTTAGTGGAAGCAAAATCAGAGGAGTAGGAATGTGCTTCACGAATACAATACAAGAGCGCTAAATGGGGGGATATTTCCCTGTTGCATACTAAAAAACGGGTCATAAATCTGAATGTTTGCTGCCAAAAAAACAAATATGGGGGGCATAACCCATATCATGTAGTTGAGGTTACCATAAACTGTGCATTTTGGGTTTTTGATAAGGTGGTCTTCCGTTGGGATCCATTAGCAGGGTATATTAAAAACAAGATATGCCTTTTGTATTTTTTTTTTATTTGCATTTATTGATACACCTAGTTTATAATTATTTTCCACTCTTTATAAACAGCTTTTCTCAACTCTTTTACCCCAAAGGAGCCACTGCAATAGTTTTCAGGTCTAAGGGAACCCCTGCTAAGATTAGTCTAATGGTGGTCATTGGAAACAGTCCCTTACATTGGTGGTGATCAGTGGGAAGATGCTCCCCTTACAGTGGTGGCCAGAATGCCACCTTTACAGTCATTATGCCTCTGTTTCTGCCAAGTGGTTTTGGAGATGGAACTATGCAGAACCCATCATGTGGGAGGTCAGTTAGCCACAGCTCACGGAACCCCTAGCCACTTCTGGTGGAACCCTAGGGGATCCAAGGAAACCCTGGTTGAGAATGGCTGCTTTAAACCATCCTTGTTGCTGAATGTCTGGTGTATCAATAGGAGATGGAGAAGTGACCCCCACTTGGTTATGAATTGATAGTTATGCTTTTTGGTATATAGGTGGGTTCTAATGGATGGGTTGGGTTTAGCAGTGGGTTTATAGCTGCAGTGCTTGTTGCAAGAAAAATTTAGCATGCCATTAAGAGTGGGTTTGAGCCCGAGAGATGTTTGTTTGGGCACGGTTCAGTATATTACAGGCTTATTAGAGTATACCCAAAGAAAGGGAAAGAGTAACACCTGGCCATCTGAGTCTAGGATATCTTAAAGGTATTTAATACCTCGAGAGTACCAAAGAGAATAAGCATTCAGTCGTGGTCTGGGGGAAAACTAGGTATGGATCAATTGGGAAGAGGATATTGGCCCTGGATTATGAAGAGTTTTTCGATTTCCTTCTAAGCTATGAGTGTGTTCCTGATTTTTTTCAGGTGAGGTGGAAGGGAGGTTAGCTGAGTTCAAAATTCCTCTCAGTCACCACGTGGAACTAACTGGGAACCCTGGTTGAGAATGTGGTCATATAATGGTTAGTATTGTTTCACCAGTCTCTAACACACCCGTTCTCAATCTTTTCAACACAGAGCAAGCCTTGGAACAATTTACCGGTCTCGGTAAACCCCTGCTAAAATTTATATCTACAACCCATGATACATTAGTGTGAGGGTCAGTGGGAAGAATGCTCCTTACACTTGTGGACATTGGGAAGAATTACCTCCTTACAGATATCTAAAAAAAATCAATGGTGTCAGTGGGAACTTGAATTGCCCATTGCCCTAACAACCTTTGGAGGAACCATGGTTGAGAAACCCTGCTCTAACAGGTCTACGAAGACAAGTTGGTTTATATTTCCTGACATCTGGTAAATTCACACCAAGCTAAAATGTAGGCTAGTGATCTGGCCGTTTATTGAATGCCCCAAAAATGGCTGGGACTTAAAATTTCTCATAAATCGCAGGGATAAATGGACCAAACAGTTAAAGATAACAGTACACATACCTGAAGAGGATCCTGCAGCAGCATTTACAGGTGGGCCTCATTTTTTGACTCTCTGATGCACATCACCCACAGACCACGGAGCCCAACATAGAGGGAAACGCAGAATCGCCTGTCTTCATGCAGCAGACCTGTGAGCAACAGAGGGTAGCACCATGAGACCTAAAGTAACTCTCCTCCGGAGGATCAATATACAACCTTGCAGCAAAGTACAAACTGCTGCCACAGAAAAGTCTGCAGAGCAATACTCATCATTAAATCTGTACTGAGTGGACAGAATTGTAAATCAGATGAGAGTGGATCTTACCAAAGTCCAAAAAGTAATTAAACCAATAGTGTGTTGGGCTGGCAGCATGAACATCGAAGGTTCATCCAAGGTAACAGCAAGATAGCATAGGGATAAGCAGGAGTCCATCTTTGCAACATGCGTGGCCAGCTGCCAAGTTCTGCCTCGCAGGCTTCTTTGTAGCGGATTAGACAAGATCCACTCTTATCTGACCAAAGTACCATTAGGATAATGACTGCTTTATGGATGGAATATAATTCCTGAGAAAGTCATAAAGAGCATTACATGTATTTAACGAAAAACAATATGTTATATTGACGCAGACTTTTGCTATTAGTCATCATCACATCAGTAGACATCCATTCCAATTACAACTTTACATGTCCCTGCGGACTCATGACCATATCTTCTGTTATGCTACTATTCACTACATCTAGAACAATGTTCAGCACATTGCTGGTTGAATGCCTTACTGATACAGGTTTTTATGACTTTTTGACAACCATTGTAAATGTTGATTAATAATTATTAATATTAATTTTGTAATATTGTAGCTATGTCTCCCATATCTCCCGATTAAGCAGATTTGTTATCTGGGAGACATTTATCATTCTGATTGCTTCCTCGAGTCCGTTTTTTTGTTGTAAAGCCCTGTTCAATTGCAAACAGAAAGGAGCAGTCAGATTGCCGAGAGATGAGCAGTCATATGTAGTCGCATCAATTTTATTACTAATATAAAAGAAACACTGCAATATCATTATCAACAGTGTAGACAATATATGGAATGGGACTTTAAAGGCACCAACCTAAATACAATGATTATAAATATAAAAAGTAGTTTTTTATTAATATACACCATTAAAAAAGGACCAAAGGGTACAGTAATTCTAATAAAAACAGACATGCACAAAACAAGTAATCAATGTGTATTGAGAACCACCATACAGAGCATCTTCAATGCATAAAGTATGTCTATCTCACAATAATGAGCCCCCAACACATTTCAACTAATAGAGAGCATGAGTCTTCTTCAGGGAGGTTACCCTGTGCAGCTAATCCTAAGAAACCAAAATTTAGACCTTGAGGTTCTCCTTGGAAATGCACTCATACTATTTCATACCATGGTATAAAATTGTAATTGTGAGTTGTCTGATATACAGTTTTTTTTGTATAAGGCTATTGTCTTTGGTCAATTTCATTTATATGCATTTATGTTGCAGATTCCACCACTTTACTGATCCCCTGAAGAAGACTCATACTCTCTATGAGTTCAAATGGAGCTCATTATTATAAGATAAACATACTTCACGCATTAAAGTTGCTCTGTGTGGTGGTTCTCAATACACATTGATTGCTTGTTTTGTGCATGTCTGTTTTTATTAGAATTACTGGACCTTTTGGTCTTTTTTTTAATGGTGTATATTGATACAAAAAAACAGCTTTTTAGATTTATAATCATGGTGTTTAGCTGGGTGCCTTTAAAGTCCCTTAAGTCTATAAGTTGTCCAAACTGTTTAAATTATTAGCGATGTGGCACCTTCAGTACCATTTAGTCTAATGGAGGCAAGGATTTTTTGCAAAATTATTATATTTGCTTAATTGTATACTTTTAAAATAACAATAATTAATATTATAGTGTTTCTAAAGGCCCCTTTCACATGGGCATCATGTAGTGGATTCCACTTGCTTAGCAGAGGATTGCTCCTCTGATCCCCACTGAGCAGGCAAATGACAGGTCTGTGTCCGCTCAGCTGTGCAGAGCGGACATGGACACAGTCCCGCTCTCCCTTATGGGGAAATCAGATGGAAATGGACCGCCTGTCCGTTTCCATCGGATCCGCTGGACGAAAAATAGGACCACCATTAGTCTGTTTTTTGCGTGCAGGATCAAACTAGATGGGGGCATCCGCCGCTCCATAGGGGAGACTGGAGGGTGCGATCAGGTCCGCCTGAAAAGCTATCAGGCGGATATGATCGGTGAGCCAGTGTGAACGGGTCCTTTAGCCTTAAAATGGTTGTAAAGTCAGAAGGGTTTTTTTTATCTTAATGCATTCTATGCATTAGGATAAAAAAACCTTCTGTGTGCAGCAACCACCCCCAAGTACCCCCTAATACTTACCTGAGCTCCATCTCTGTCCAGCGATGTTCACGAGTTCCTCAGCCATCCAGGACTTTCATCCTGATTTGCTAAGACATAGCAGCGGCGCCATTGGCTCCCGCTGCTTTCAATCACAGTCAGTTAGCCAATCAGGGGAGAGGGGGCGGGGCCGAACCGGGGCTCCGTGTCTGAATTGACACAGGGAGCTGTGACTCCGCTTGGGTGCCCCGATAGCAAGCGGCTGGCAGTGAGGGCACCCGACAGGAGGGAGGGGCCAGGAGCACAGAAGAGGGACCCGAGAAGAGGAGGATCTGGGCTGCTCTGTGCAAAACCATTACAACAGAGCAGGTGAGTATAACATGTTTGTTATTTTTAGAGAAAAAAAACGAGACTTTACAATCACTTTAAGTTTTTTTAACTTAAAGCGGTAGTAAACTGTTGTGTGTGTTTTTTTTTTTTTTTGCAACCTGCAAGGTAAAGCCTTAAAGTGGAGTTCCACCCAAAAGTGGAACTTCCACTCATCAGATTCCTCCCCCCCTCCGGTGACACAGTTGGCACCTTTCAGGGGGGAGGGGGGTGCAGATACCTGTATATTACAGGTATCTGTACCCACTTCCGGCATAGATAGCCGCAGAATCTGCGGTTATTTACGCCACTTCCTGCTCCCTCCCCGCTGCCTGCTGGGAAACACACGGGTCCCAGAGGCAGCAGGGACCATCCGTATTGCGCTGCGCGACTCGCGCATGCGCAGTAGGGAACCGGGAAGTGAAGCCGCACGGCTTCACTTCCTGATTCCCTTACCGAAGATGGAGGCGGCAGCACCCGAGGACGGAGAGACGCTTCGGCCTCGGGTGCCGACATCGCGGGCGCCCTGGACAGGTAAGTGTCCATGTTTTAAAAGTCAGAAGCTGCAGTATTTGTAGCTGCTGACTTTTAACAAAAAATTTTTCGGCGGCGCTCCGCTATAATGTGCTAGTATGCATCTTATACTAGCACATTAGAAAACAAAGCCATCCAGTGCCGCACTGTCACCGCTGAGGCAGCTTAAATATTCACCTGGTTTTCCTTTTGGGATCGTGGACTCCGGCTGTGTGAGGGGCCGGAGCCACGATGATGTCACTACCGCGCATGAGCCGCCGTTTATGGCACAGGACTCTGAAGCAATGGCCCGATTGGCCATGCCTTCAAAGCGAATGCAAGGGTGACGTCACCGGCTGCGTGTACAGTAAATATCTCCTAAATGGTGCACGTTTAAGAGATATTTACAGTTCCTACCTGTAAACCTTATTATAGGCTTACCTATAGGTAAAAGTCAGAGATGGGAGTTTACTTCCACTTTAATGCATTCTATGCATTAGGGTAAAAAAACCTTCTGAGTTGTAGGATCTCCCCAGCCTCCACTTATATTTACCTAAGCCCGATCCCGAGATCTGCATGAGAGCAGTGGCTCTCGCCGCTATATCCCTCCTCACTGGGCAGACTGGTAACAGCGGGAGCCTCCCGCTACTGTCAATCAAACGCTGTGATGAGGGGGCAGGGGATCGAGCCGCCAGGTCTGTGTTAATTGACGCTGACGGGGCAGCTCAGGAGCAAGCCCGCACGAGTGCCCCCATAGACAGTGGCTTTCTATGTGGGCACTCGCCGAAGAGGAGGAGCCAGGAGGGCCAGCGGGGGGGGGGGGGGGGGGGCAGAAAAAGAGGATCAGGGCTGCTCTGTGCAAAACCACTGAAAGCAGAGCAGGCAAGTATGACATGTTTATTATTTTAATTTCAAAAAAAAAGAACGTTTAATTTTACGTTACAAGAGCACTTCTGACATTTGCAGCTGAGGAGCTCTGCAACTATTATGCTAATTTGGTGCCAATTTCTATGTCAAAACTGTAAACTGAAAAAAAAAAAAAGACGCCTCACAGGGGAAAGAGCACCGCAAATGATATTTGTCTCTGTGCCAGATCTTCATGAGAACTGGAGCTGCAACATCTTCCGAACAGTCGCAAATGGGTCCATAAATCCCCCCCCCCCCTGAGTATTACTCTGTCCCACAGCCAGAATCACTTCTACTAAAAATAATGCACTTTTCAGTAGCATAGAAACATTTAAAGCCTGCAAATCACTGGGTAGTTAAGGGTATATTCAGAAACTCAATGCACAATGCATACATTTGTTGTTCTTATCGATCATATGAAAGCTTTTAAAATCAAAGGGGCATGTAAAAGTGGCAGCAATATAATATAAAGTAAGGTGTAGTATATGATGGAAGCAGGCTTACAAAGTATTGTTGGTCTTGAGTTTAGAAATGTGACAAGGACCATGGGAAGAGGAGCCACTGTAGAGATTGGTTAAGGCTCCGTGTCCCAGCAGCAAGACAAAACAAACAGAACAAACGCTAAAATCTCGAATTAAACATTCCTCCGCTCCTCTCTGCCCGCACATACCCACAGCATTAGAATCCATGCCAACCTTTAAAGGGCAAGTGTTCAAAAAAAGTCCTGCAAGCAGCTTCTTTGAGGCTCCTAAATCGCCCCTGCCCATTGAAATCAATGGGCAGCGCCGCCGAAGTGCCTCGGCAGCGGCGCTTTTAACCCTTTATTCGGCCCGCTAGCGCCCGGTCAGCAGTCGAAAAGCACCTTTAAAACTACGGAAAAGCGATGCTAGGTTTAGCGGCGCTTTACCACCGACGCCCCCGCAGTGTGAAAGGGCTCTTAAAGGTGTAATATAAGGAAGGACGCATCCTGTGTTTTTTGTCAAAGAACTTTTTATGCAAAAGATTTTCAGAATAAAAAACACAAAAATATGGAACGATTCACGAATTTACGTGTCATCCTTGCACAGGGGACATGCTAATCTTCTCTGTATCGTGCCAATTTTAGTATATACCCTGCCGAAGAAAGGACAGGATGCATCGTATGTTTGGATGCAAAGTCCATCAGTTGGACCTCTAAACTCACCAGATATGACATTGTGAATCGCACTGCAGCTTTAGCATTAAAGGGGTTGTAAAGGTAAAAGTTTTTTCACCTTAATGCATGCTATGCATTAAGGTGAAAAAACATCCGACAATACCGCCCCCCCGTTTTACTTACCTGACCCCTCGAAAGTCCTGCACTCGCCCCGACATCCTCTTCACTGCTCAGCCTGGCCGTTGATTGGTTAGAGTGGATGGATTGAAATCAGCGCAGCCATTGGCTCGCGCTGCTGTCAATCACATCCAATGACGCGGCGAGCCGGGGGGCGGGGCCGAGTGATACAGTGAGCGACTATGGCCACCGGCTGTATCACGGGAGCGCGCCCGCAAGCACTCAACACCATGCGAGGGAGCTCGCATGAAGGTGTTGAATCCTTGCGGGGGGGGGGGGGAGCCGAGACAGCCGCCGAGGGACCCCAGAAGACCAGGTTCGGGGCCACTCTGTGCAAAACGAGCTGCACAGTGGAGGTAAGTATGACATGTTTGTTATGTTTAAAAAAAAAAAAAAAAAATATATATATATATATATATATATATATATATATATATATATATATATATATATATATATATACACATATATCTTTATTGATCCTTTAAGAACCTGATAAGGACTATCAGCAACTAATAGCTTCTGCAGACTATCGGGTCACAGACAGCATATGTTCAAATTAGAGTTGCACCAATACCGGTATTGGTGCCGATACTAAGCATTTGCATGAGCGATACCTGATACCTAAAATTTCAGGCTCAGTTCTTTTAGCTGTCAGCGGAATTCCCCCACTCACAGCTGAAATGTAGAAAAAAAACACCAGACTTTACAAGCACTTTAACAACCGATGACTAATTCAACTGTCATTGGGGTTCCCCTGTTGACAGCTGAAGTGTAAACGAAGTCCCAATTGGAGCTTTAAAAAAAAAAAAAAGCAGGCGGGCAATGTTTATCAACAACATTGCTGTCCCACTGAAACATAAAGATAAAAAGAAACATTGTATCTTTTTGTTTCTGTTTCTTCATCTACAGATCAAAGGGATCAACTTCTCTCTGCAGATGAAGTCAGTTTAAAGCAACCTGTTGTTTTGTTTTTTGTTTTTTAAACTAAATGTTCCTCCGTTTTAACCCCTTATTAACCCTTAATATATTCTAATCAGCCTTAATTAACTGCTTATTCTCCTTCTCTAATTAATAATTTCCTGCTGATTTTTTTGTTTTGTTCACTTCTATTTTATAAATTATTAACAATTTAAACTTTTTTTTTTTGTTTGCCTTGTTCAATAATATTTTTACACCTCTAACATATATTTACATGTTTCACATTGAAAAAAGCGCAAAATAAAAAAAAAATAAAATAAATGTATTTCATTTGTAAATAACTTAACTTTTCAATGCTTTGTACCATTGCTGACAGCTGAAGTATAAACAAAACAGTTGCGGTAGGTATCGGTAATTGGCATCAGCGAGTGTAAAAAAAAAAGTATCGGTACTCGTACTCATTGTAAAAAAATGGTATCAGTGCATCCCTAGTTCAAACCCATCCCCACTGTATAAAAAAAGGTTTACCTGGATTTGCACCATAAAGTGGAACTGAAATCAAAAAAGTAAGGATTCTTCTAGATCTGCACTACCAGGGTTAATTGCTCATTTTGTTGAGGGGAGAGAAGAAATAGTTTTATATATATATATTATATATCCTCCTTTCCCCTGGCAGGTGGCGCTTCCCCACTACCCAGTGGTGGACTGTACTTTGGCCTCCTGGCATCCAGAGCAGAGCTTTGGACCCTGCTCTTGCCTTTATGGCATCAGGACCCTAGACTAGTGAAGAGTGGGGTGCAGAAACTGCCGGGACTGGTCCAGTTGTGGGGAGGAGTGGAGGATCAAGTAAGTATATCTTCTTTTATTGTTACCCTAAACATAAACGAGCAATGAACCCTTCTAGTGCAGGCACAGCCCCACTAAAAGACAGTTGTTTATTTTCCTGGAGCTGGGCTTTAGGAATACATAATTGAATATATTTTTTCAAATCACAGTTTAGTGTGACTTTAAGTTTCTCCTAAAAAAACAGCAGTGCATTCTCGCACCTTGAGCCTCATAGCTGTATATCTGCAGTGCAAGATCATCTAAGGCACTGCATCACTGATTAGGCTCATCAGATTTAGAGTGGGGATTTGGTGATGTCACTACTGTGCTGCACGTTGTTCACCTTGTTGTAAAGCAGGGGTCTCCAAACTTTTTAAACAAGGGGCCAGTTTACTGTCCTTCAGACTTTAGGGGGGTCGGACAGTGGCCGTTGAGTGTAGAAAAAGTCCTGACATCATTGGGAAAAGACAATGCCCCATCTTTCCCGTGTCAGTGGGAGGAATTGTGCCTCTTCATTGGTGTCAGTGGGGGAATTATGCTCCATTGTTGGTATCAGTGGTTGAAAAAGTGCCCAAAGGACAAGATATAAGCAAACAACAAGGACCACAGTTTGGAGACCTCTAATCTAAAGCCCTGGTGCCCAACGTGTGGGGCGAGGGCCACGGGCCGCCATTTGGTATTTGAAGTACGGCCCTCGGGCCCCAGCAGTCGATGTGAGTATTGCTTTGTAAAGGGGCCTTTATTAACCGTAATCTCTAGCAGTCCCCTGTAATATGTCCTTATTCTCTGAACGTCTTCTGTAGCAGGGGTCTCCAAACTTTGTTAACAAAGGGCCAGTTTACTGTCCTTCAGACTTTAGGGGGCTGGACTGTGGCCAAGGGGAGTAGAAAATGTCCCAGCATCAGTTGGGGTAAACAATGCCCCATCTTTGGTATAAGAGACAGGAATTGTGCCCCATTGCTTGTGTCAGTGGGAGGAATGGTGCTCCATCATTGGTATCTCTGCAACGAATTGTGCCCCATCATTGGTGTCATTGGGAGGAATTGTGCCTCATCATTGGTGTCATTGGGAGGAATTGTGCCTCATCATTGGTGTCATTGGGAGGAATTGTGCCTCATCATTGGTGTCATTGGGAGGAATTGTGCCCCATCGTTGGTGTCATTGGGAGGAATTGTGCCCCATCGTTGGTGTCATTGGGAGGAATTGTGCCCCATCATTGGTGTCATTGGGAGGAATTGTGCCTCATCATTGGTGTCATTGGGAGGAATTGTGCCCCATCATTGGTGTCATTGGGAGGAAAATGTGCCCCATCATTGGCTTCACTGCAACCCATCGTTGGTGCCATTGGTAGGAATTGTGCCCCTTCCTTTGGTGTCAGTGAATTAAAAAGTGCCTTGAGGGCCAGATAAAAGCAAGCAAAGGGCAGCAGCTGGCCCCCGGGCTGCAGTCTGGAGACCCCTGTTGTAGAGGAATCTATTCAAAAACAGCTCTGAAAAACATACAGATGGTAGGAAATGAGCACACTGCTGGCATCGTGATATAGAGTATGAGGAGCGGGTATTATTATCCAATATGCTGCATAATTATTATTGTAAAACCAATCTCTGTAGCAATGCGTTCAACGGTTCTTTCCAAAGAATTGCCCCAACGTTAACAATCTACTAAACTGGTGAGCTAATTATCATGATTTCATCTTCCCACTAGTGATCAATCTGTGGAATGTCACACCGTAATTCCGATTCCTAGTAGATCTGATCCGCACCTCTCCAAATGGATCCATCTTTCTCTTTGCACATACAGTATGAATACTTTGAACATACAGTGCCTTGTAAAAGTATTCACCCACCTTGGCTTTTTACCTATTTTATTACATTACGGCCTTTAGTTCAGTGTTTTTTTTTAATCTGAATAATATGTGATGGATCAGAACACAATATTCTAAGTTGGTATAGTAAAATTAATAAAATTATATACATAAATCTATTTTTCAGAAATAAAAAACTGATAATTGGCATGTGCGTATGTATTCACCCCCTTTGTTATGAAGCCCATAAAAAGCTCTGGTGCAACCAATTACCTTCAGAAGTCACATCATTTGTGAAATGATGTCCACCAGTGTACAATCTAAGTGTCACGTGATCTGTCATTACATATACACACCTTTTTGAAAGGCCCCAGAGGCTGCAACACCTAAGCAAGAGGCACCACTAACCAAACACTGCCATGAAGACCAAGGAACTCTCCAAACAAGTAAGGGACAATGTTGTTGAGAAGTACAAGTCAGGGTTAGGTTATAAAAAAATATCAAAATCTTTGATGATCCCTAGGAGCCCCATCAAATCTATCATAACCAAATGGAAAGAACATGGCACAACAGCAAACCTGCCAAGAGACGGCCGCACACCAAAACTCACAGACCGGGCAAGGAGGGCATTAATCAGAGAGGCAGCACAGAGACCTAAGGTAACCCTGGAGGAGCTGCAGAGTTCCACAGCAGAGACTGGAGTATCTGTACATAGGATGACAATAAGCCGTACGCTCCATAGAGTTGGGCTTTATTACAGAGTGGCCAGAAGAAAGCCATAGCTGTCAGCAAAGAACAAAATTGCACGTTTTTTGTTTGCGAAACGGTATGTAGGAGACTCCCAAAATGTATGGAGGAAGGTGCTCTGGTCTGATGAGACTAAAATTGAACTTTTTGGCCATCAAAGAAAACGCTATGTCTGGGGCAAACCCAACACATCACATCACCCAAAGAACACCATCCCCACAGTGAAACATGGTGGTGGAAGCATCATGCTGTGGGGATGTTTTTTAGCAGTCGGGACTGGGAAACTGGTCAGAGTTGAGGGAAAGATGGATGGTGCTAAATAAAGGGATTTTCTTCAGCAAAACCTGTACCGCTCTGTGTGTGATTTGAGGCTAGGACGGAGGTTCACCTTCCAGCAGGATAATGACCCCAAACACACTGCTAAAGCAACACTTGAGTGGTTTAAGGGGAAACATGTAAATGTGTTGGAATGGCCTAGTCAAAGCCCAGACCTCAATCCAACAGAAAATCTGTGGTCAGACTTAAAGTTTGCTGTTCACAAGCGCAAATCATCCAACTTGAAGGAGCTGGAGCAGTTTTGCAAGTAGGAATGGGCAAAAATCTCAGTGGTAAGATGTGGGAAGCTCATAGAGACTTATGCAAAGCGACTTGGAGCTGTGATAGCCGCAAAAGGTGGCTCTACAAAATATTGACTTTAGGGGGGGTGATTAGTTATGCACATTGACTTTTTCTGTTATTTTGTCCTATTTGTTGTTTGCTTCACAATATTAAAAAAAAAGTCTTCAAAGTTGTGGGTATGTTCTGTAAATTAAATGATGCAAATCCTCAAACAATCCATGTTAATTCCAGGTTGTGAGGCAACAAAACACGAAAAATGCCAAGAGGGGTGAATACTTTTGCAAGGCACTGTAAGAAAATGCAGTGCAAGAATCTCCCTACTTTACTTCTGCTTTATTACTTGTGTGGATCTGTGCTTTCTGCATCTCTCCTGGGGGAGGGGGGGGGGGGGCTTTACAAAGACATTTGGTGCATGTACAATGGATATATATACATTGTGGCTATTAAGTAATATATTTAACCACTTCAACTCAGGAAAGGTTTACCCCCCCCCCCCCTTCATGACCAGGACATTTTTTGCGATATGGCACTGCGTTATTTTAACTAACAATTGCGCGGGCATGCAGGGCTGTACCCCAAAAAAATTTGTGTCCTTTTTTTCCCACAAATAGAGCTTTCTTTTGTTGGTATTTGATCACCTCTGTGGTTTATATTTTTTTGCGCTAAATACAAAAAAAACAACAATTTTGAAAAAAAAAAAATATATATATATTTTTTACTTTCGGCTATAAAACATTCCCAATAAAAATAATGGAAAAAATAAAATGTCTTCATTAATTTAGGCCAATATGTATTCTGCTACATGTTTTTGGTAAAAAAAAATCCCAATACGCGTATATTGATTGGTTTGCGCAAAAGTTATAGCGGCTACAAACTATGGTATACTTTTATTTTATTTACTAGTAATGGCGGCGATCAGCGACTGCAATATTGCGGCAGACAAATCGGACACCTGACACTTTTTGGGGACTAGTGACATGAATACAGTGATCGGTGCTAAAAAATATGCACTCTCACTGTACTATTGACGCTGCCACTAGGCAGATACAGCAGCATGACACCAATAATCTTGTAAGCTGTCTTTTTTACTCTTTAGGAGCACCTACCCGCATTGTACTGCAGACAGGGGGCTCCTACAGGCATAGTGGCGCACCTGTACGTCGCTGGCCTCCTCTGGGTACAGAGCGCACGCCCCCCCCCCCCCCCCCCCCCCACTGCCTCATAATAAGCACATAATACACCCATTAACACTTGTTAGGCACACACATAGCCCATTGATTACCCCCAAGAAATTAACCCCTTCCCGGCCAGTGTCATTAGTACAGTGAAAGTGTATAGTATTTCATTGATCACAGAATCAGTGTCAGAGTGATGTCACACACTGTATTAGTGTCAGTTAGAGAGTTCCCACCCAGTGTCAGTTAGTTTCAGTATTCCTGCCACACTATCACAGTCCCTCTAGATCGCTGATCACCGCCATTACTAGTATAAAAAAAAGAAAGAAATAAAATCCAGTATATATACACACACCATACTTTGTAGACCTTTCATGCAAACAAATCAATATACACGCAATTACCAGTTAGTAATTTAGTAAGTTACCAGTCAGTGATAAATAGCAAAAAATGGCCTGGTTATAAGGGGGTAAAACCTTCCAGAGCTGAAGTGGTTAAAAGTGGCATTCTGAGCAACACTAATGCCCCGTACACACGGTCGGATTTTGTTCGGACATTCCGACAACAAAATCCTAGGATTTTTTCCGACGGATGTTGGCTCAAACTTGTCTTGCATACACACGGTCACACAAAGTTGTCGGAAATTCCGATCGTTCTGAACGCGGTGACGTAAAACACGTACGTCGGGACTATAAACGGGGCAGTGGCCAATAGCTTTCATCTCTTTATTTATTCTGAGCATGCGTGGCACTTTGTCCGTCGGATTTGTGTACACACGATCGGAATTTCCGTCAACGGATTCTGTTGTCGGAAAATTTTATATCCTGCTCTCAAACTTTGTGTGTCGGAAATTCCGATGGAAAATGTGTGATGGAGCCTACACACGGTCGGAATTTCGGACAACAAGGTCCTATCACACATTTTCCGTCGGAAAATCCGACCGTGTGTACGGGGCATAATACTTGTTAGGCACACACATAGCCCATTGATTACCCCCAAGAAATTAACCCCTTCCCGGCCAGTGTCATTAGTACAGTGAAAGTGTATAGTATTTCATTGATCACAGAATCAGTGTCAGAGTGATGTCACACACTGTATTAGTGTCAGTTAGAGAGTTCCCACCCAGTGTCAGTTAGTTTCAGTTTTCCTGCCACACTATCACAGTCCCTCTAGATCGCTGATCACCGCCATTACTAGTATAAAAATAAAGAAATAAATAAAATCCAGTATATATACACACACACCATACTCTGTAGACCATTCATGCAAACAAATCAATATACACGCAATTACCCGTTAGTAATTTAGTAATTAATTTAGTAAGTTACCAGTAACGCAGTGATAAATAGCAAAAAATGGCCTGGTTATAAGGGGGTAAAACCTTCCAGAGCTGAAGTGGTTAAAAGTGGCATTCTGAGCAACACTAATGCCCCGTACACACGGTCGGATTTTCCGATGGAAAATGTGTGATAGGACCTTGTTGTCGGAAATTCCGATCGTGTGTAGGCTCCATCACACATTTTCCATCGGATTTTCCAACTCACAAAGTTTGAGAGCAGGCTATAAAATTTTACGACAACAAAATCCGTTGTCGGAATTTCCGATCGTGTGTACATAAATCCGACGCACAAAGTGCCACGCGTGCTCAGAATAAATAAAGAGATGAAAGCTATTGGCTACTGCCCCGTTTATAGTCCCGACGTATGTGTTTTACGTCACCGCGTTCAGAATGATCGGATTTTCCGACAACTTTGTGTGACCGTGTGTATGCAAGACAAGTTTGAGCCAACATCCGTCGGAAAAAATCCTAGGGTTTTGTTGTCGGAATGTCCGATCAATGTCTGACCGTGTGTACAGGGCATAAGGGTTGCATTCTTCCCCTGACCACCAATGTAATGGGCATTTTCCCCATTGACCCCTTATGAAATGGATTTAAAAGGGAGTTCCTTGAAATTTTAGGGGTTCCTCTGGGATAAAAAAAAAAAAGTTGAAAAGCTGCTTTAGAAGGAACAGTCAGTACAGGAGATGGCACTGCAGAAAATAAAAGTTCTTAGACTGTCCACATTATCTGATTATCTTTGACAGATCATTGATGGCCAAATTGGGGGCACCATCAGGCCACCTCTGGGTGAACGATTCTGACACCGTGATGGAGTGAAGATTCAGGACCATCGATTTCCATATAGCTGTATTCAGCATAAAGATCAATATCTTCTCCACAGCGATGACAATGCTATAATGAGCTCTAATATCACAAGCCATTACATGCAGCAGTCAGCTAATGTCGGCTTTGCCTTTGCTAGTTTATATGCTGTTAAGTTCAGCAATGTCACCTTTTTGAGATGTGCTGCCAAATACAGAGAAAAGCATTGTACGTGACTAAAAAAAGTCTTACTATTGCTTATTCTGCCCTAATTTAAGCTAGGCAAGCACTAAGCTCTAAATAGCTGATAAAAAACCTTACACAAGCACTCAGCACTAGTATCAAGAATGCTGAACATGTCTCTGAATCACAGAAGCTTAGGTGTTTCTTTAAATGACTGCTGTCATGATTAATGTGACTCCGGTGTTAAAAATAGAATAAATAAATAAACAGGACCCTATGTAAAGAAAAGGAATAATCCTTCTGTTGTATCGCAGGTGCCTCTGATCTTCGCTCCCATACAGCACTGCACTGGCCAAAGTATTTTTAGCATCCACCTTAGAATATTTTGTTAGATGCCCGCATCCTCCACCACATGCTGCAGTTTCATCTGCATGTGGTTATGTCACTACTGAATCTGTATTGGGCTTTTACTTTTGAGAGTTTAAAGTTTTGCCAGCCTGCAAATGCAGGGCAAAGTGACAGTGTCTCTGCAGAGACCCTTGCCAACCCCCTTGCCTGTATTCCCTGGCAGCCAGGGTTTCCAGGTATGGAGGAGCATGTGACCTCCTCCCCTTTGAGAGTGATCATGCCTAGCAGCCAATCACTAAGCCTGAGCACTGTCATATGACAAAGGAAGTGATATTACTGCACCCCCTTCCCCTGTTGTGGACACCCCTGTTGATTTCTGTGACAGCATTCTTCTTGCCATTGCTTGTCTCAAGAAAGTGCTAACAGCCGAAACCAGCTGCAGCTTTTAATCAGCCGTCTCCTTCAAAGTTGTTGTTGAAACGGCCGTGGCAGGAGGGGACTAGGGCAGGTTGGTACTCATAACCAGGGTTAGAAACATGAGGCAAAGTACTACATGTACTCTACCCCAGAGGGGACAGAACTGTAAAACAAAAATTGCAATGATAGATCTTCTTTAACTGCTTGCCGAACGTAGTTTTACTGAGGGCGAGCAGCACAGGCTGGCCCGGCAACGTACCTGTACATCGCTGTCACCCAGGTTCGAGATTATTGGACACATCACGAGTTTGGCAACAGATTTCAGCCAATGATTTAGTCTAGAATCAGCTGATTGGCTTTGTCCAATCACAGACAGGGTTCTATGTTTACAAAAACACAGAACTGTGTGTGCACAGTGATCTGTCTGTTTCTTCTCCCTGCAAAGCCAATCACGGCATGACCCCTATTAGAAACGGCACAATGTGCCCTTTCTAAAGTGTGCATGCGTCGTAGTCATCGGCGCATGGCTTTTTTGTAAATATCTCCTAAAACGTGGACGTTTAGGAAATATTTCCAGCACCTACAGGTAAGCCTTAATATAGGCTTACCTGTAGGGAAAAGTGGTTGTACAGGGTGTACAACCACTTTAACCCCTTAAAGCGGTAGTAAACTCAGACAATGCTACCCCAAATCAGCAATATGTAATTTCATGTTGCTGTTTAGTAGCTATACACTGCAAATAGTAATAAAAATGAAAATAGAACGCTGTTACTTGATAGAATAAACTTTTTCTGAACGCCTCTGCTTGTATGCAGCCGCCGCCATTATTAATTAGAGCAGAAGTAGGGTGCTACTACTCAATATGATCAGAAGATTGTTTAGAGCTAGTAGCAATCATGAGAAAAGATGGTCTGCAACTCCTTAAATGCTCTTTAAAATGTTCAAAACTTAACAGCTGCTTGCAATAATTGCATGCAACATCCGGCAGGCTGGTTGTACCCAAGTTGATTGATCAATCGACTTGGGTACATTCAGCCTGCCCATGCATGGTTTGAATCTCGGCAGGTCCCTGGTGAACCAGCTGAGATTCACACCATCTATGGCCGGCTTAAGTGTAATTTCTGTCGGCTGCTTTGCTATCAGTATAAATCACTTTTTACCAAGTTTTCCTGACACCAAGGGAAAAAAGGTGACAGGGGAGGGACCTCTGAGCTGATTGACAGCCTCAGCTCAGTTCCTGTGTGAAGGGGGTTGTGTCCCTTCTCTCCAGTTCAGCTCTCTGTCCCCTTATCTCTGACACCTCAGATAAGCTTTATACATTCTGCACTTTGAAAGGATGTAAGAGAAAAGACTGTAGATAAACAGGTACAACTTATGTTGGAGGATTTGTTTCTTGTTACATAGTTACATAGTTAGTCAGGTTTAAAAAAGACACAAGTCCATCCAGTTCAACCTTAAAAACAATAAATAAAATAAAAAATATCGTACAATCCAACATACCCAATTGTATACCCTCAGTTGATCCAGAGGAAGGCAAAAAACCCCAGCAGAGCATGCTCCAATTTGCTACAGCAGGGGAAGAAATTCCTTCCTGATCCCCCAAGAGGCAATCAGATTTTCCCTGGATCAACTTTACCTATAAATGTCAGTACCCAGTTATATTATGTACATTTAGGAAAGTATCCAGGCCTTTCTTAAAGCAATCTACTGAGCTGGCCAGAACCACCTCTGGAGGGAGTCTATTCCACATTTTCACAGCTCTTACTGTGAAGAAACCTTTGCGTATTTGGAGATGAAATCTCTTTTCCTCTAGACGTAAAGAGTGCCCCCGTGTCCTCTGGGTTGACCGTAAAGAGAATAACACCAAGATCACTATATGGACCCCTTATATATTTGAACATGTTGATCATATCCCCCCTTATTCTCTTCTCAAGAGTGAATAAATTCAGTTCCTCTAATCTTTCCTCATAGCTGAGCTCCTCCATGCCTCCTATCAGTTTGGTTGCCCTTCTCTGCACTTTCTCCAGTTCCCCGATATCCTTTTTGAGAACTGGTGCCCAAAACTGAACTGCATATTCCAGATGAAGTCTTACTAATGATTAGTAGAGGGGCAAAATTATATCTCTCTCTCTGGAGTCCATACCTCTCTTAATACAAGAAAGGACTTTGCTCGCTTTGGAAACCACAGCTTGGCATTGCATGCTATTATTGAGCTTATGATCTACCAAAACCATCACATCCTTCTCCACCACGGATTCCCCCAGTTGTACTCCCCCTAGCATGTATGATGCATATTCTTAGCCCCCAAGTGCATAACTTTACATTTATCAACATTAAACCTCATCTGCCACATAGTCGCCCAATTAGGTTGGCTTGTAAATTGGAGACATCCTGTAAGGACGTTATTCCACTGCATAGCTTGGTGTCATCTGCAAAGACAGAAATGGTACTTTTGATCCCAGTCCCTATATCATTTATAAAGATATTAAAGAGTAAGGGTCCCAGCACTGAACCTTGGGGTACACCACTGATAACCTTAGACCATTCAGAGTAAGAATCATTAACCACTACTCTCTGAATTCTGTCTTTTAGCCAGTTTTCTATCCATTTACAAACTGATATTTCCAAGCCTGTAGACCATACCTTACACATTAGCCGTGTGTGGGGAACTGTGTCGAACGCTTTTGCAAAATCCAAGTATACCACATCCACCGCCACCCCTCTGTCCAAGGTTTTACTTACCTCTTCATAAAAAGAAATCAGGTTTGTCTGACAACTTCTGTCTTTCATGAATCCATGCTGTCTGTTGCTTAAAATGTTTTTTTCCAGTAAGAACTCGTCTATGTGGTCTTTTATTAAACGCTCCAGTATCCTCCCGACTATAGAAGTTAAACTAACAGGTCTATAGTTACTTAGTAACGACTTTGATCCCTTTTTAAATATAGGCACCACGTTCGCCCTGCGCCAATCCTTGTGTATCACCTGAGGATAGTCACTTCACTGGGTATATGTGAGGGTTTACAATCACTTAAGAAAAACAGAAAACAGACAGACAGTGGTTAATAAATACCACCAGAGGAAAGCTCTTATGTGTTTCACAGCACTAACGGAAAAATGTCCTGGTAATGAACGGGGTTTTACAGGCTGGTACTCTAGTGGTTAAAGGAAAATGCTGTAATAATTTTTTAAAAATGTGCTCACCAAAAACAGACATTGCAACACTGGGAACACTGTGTGCACACCTTAGCAATATCTTATATTTGTCTGTAGATTCCTCGCACAGTCTACCTGGCACTGCTGTAATGATGACTTATAATGTTCTTCCAAGGCTACATTAGCAAAACAAAAAATATGCTGAGATCGCCCTTTGCAGAAACTTTTTGTCCGAAGCTCATTCGATGTTTCCTTGCTGAGAAGAGATCAGTTGAGGCTGGGAACAGTGTACCAGTGTAATCTTCTGTGCCATCAGAGTACAGGAAGGAAGCAGACGACAGTCCTCATTAGACTATTGTACTGTGACAATTTCTGTGCTGCCTCGCTACATACACTATATTGCTAAAAATATTGGGACGCCTGCCTTTACATGCCCAGGAACTTTAATGTCATCCCAGTCTTAGTCTGTAGGGTTCAATATTGAGTTGGCCCACCCTTTGGATCTATAACAGCTTCAAATCTTTCTGGAAGGCTGTCCACAAGGTTTAGGAGTGTGTCTATGGGAATGTTTGACTATTCTTCTAGAAGCGCATTTGTGAGGTCAGGCTCCGATGTGGACGAGAAGGCCTGGCTCGCTGTTTCTGCTCTAATTCATCCCAAAGGTGTTCTATGGGGTTGAGGTCAGGACTCTTTGCAGGCCAGCCAAGTTCCTCCACCCCAAAACTTGCTCATCCATGTTTTTGTGCACTGGTGTGCAGGCATGTTGGAACAGGAAGGGGCCATCCCCAAACTGTTCCCACAAAGCTGGGAGCATGAAATTGTCCAAAATGTCTTGGTATGATGATGGCTTAAGAGTTCCCTTCACTGGAACTAAGGAGCCAAGCCCAACCCCTGAAAAACAACCCCCACACCATAATCCCCCCTCCACCAAATGATTTGGACAGTACAAATACTCCCCAAATGACCCCTTTTTGGAAAGTAGGCAGTCTGAGGCATTTAGTAAGAGGTCTGGCGAGTTTTCTAAAGTTGTATTTTTTTTAAAATGAAGAAATTGAATTCAATTTTTTTCTTTATTTTACATACAGTCAATAGTGCAGTACAGCGTCATCATATGACTGGTGTGGTGGAGATCAGGGACACTGACTGGGAGATAATATTTAAAAAAAAATAAAAAATAAAACATTTATTATTTTTTTTAAACACGCGCCCCCCTTAGTCAGAGCAGGCAAATTGAAGCACATGTAGGTAATTTTGCCTGTACATGCCGCCCAGCCACAGTATATATGTACTGTGGCTGGTCAGCAAATGGTTAATGGACAACTGTATTTTTGTTACAAGTTGTCCTTTGTTGCATAGCCACACCCTGCCGAGTGCAACCTCTGCCCAAATTTCAGCGATCCTTACTTTGCGTCCCTGCACAGCCTTTTCTCAGACCGCATCTGTGCCAGGTCCCCTTCCTCCTGCCCATGTGTGCCAAGGCCTCCTTTTTTATGGAAAGCTCTGCTCCTAGCGGCCTCCAGCTGTCCACCAAAGTATAGCTCTCCTCTGAATAGGGCCCGGGTGACCATGCACAGGATTAAGAGGACCTAGGGTGGACTGTTTCTAAAGATTCCTGGAATGAAAACAATGGTAAGTCTCGAACCAGGTGTATCTAGTAGTAGTCACATTCAGCTGGACTTGTTCTCTATTGTTGAAGCTCTTGCAAAGCATTTTTTGGGTTCTAATGACTGTCAGAAAGATCGCCCAGCTTTTATATTTACATAGGTAGCACCAACACCTTGATCCAATTAGCATGGAAAGGCAGATGTTACAGTCTTAAGGATGGGAGGTGAGAAAACATTCTGTCCTTGTTACATAATCCCATCCTTGGTGTTAGCGAGGCTTCACAAACGTTAATCTTTCCATTTACACAAAGGTGTGAATTGCTGTCAAAACGCCAGGGTAGACATGTTATAATGGCATTATATGTGGAAGGCAAATGGATCAAAGGCCTCCAACCCTGGTCAATGAAGGCCGTTCCAGTTTGATGTAGATGACCTCTCTCATGACTTGCAAATCGGTTGTCCTCTCTGTCCAAAATGTGCTCCTCACTGTCCTCAAAAGAGAATATAAATGCTCAGACAGCTGAAGAAGTGGTTTTGAGAAGCTACAAAAGATCTTCAATATTACAGAACAAGTCCAAATCCAGTTGAATGTGACGAGAGTCTCGTACACACAGTACGACTGTTGGCAGGGGATTGTCTGATGACAGACTGTTGTCCTAAAATCTTACTGTTAGCCAGGGGCGTTGCTAGGAGGTGGCTTTTGGGGCTATAGCCCCGAATCTGAGGCCAATAGCCCCGAGTCTCTGCAGGGGTCCCCAAGGGGAGGAGAGGCTCTCTGGGGACCCTTATGTAAGTGGGGGGGCTCTCTGGGGACCCTGATGTAAGGGAGAGGCTCTCTGGGGACCCTGATTTTAAGGCCTAGGCTCTCTAGGGACCCAGATTTAAGGGGGATGCTCTCTGGGGACCCTAATGTAAGGGGGCCTCTCTGGGAACCCTGATGGAAGGGGGAGGCTCTCTGAGGACTCTGATGTAAGGAGGAGGATCTCTGGGGACCCTGATGTAAGTGGGGGGCTCTCTGGGGATATATATACACCCACACGTATATTACTGTATATACATGTGTATGCCCGCCCAAGCGTATGACTTTCTTTAATACGCTGCTATGGGCTCTAGCCCCAGATCTTTTGTAGACCTAGCAACGCCCCTGCCGTTAGCACACTCCTTTTGACAATTGTTGTCCAATTTTCGGTCAACAAATGTAAGATTACAGGCTAGTAAATTTTCGGCAGACAATGGTTTGATGTCAGAATTTCGGATGGTCAGTACACAAATCCGTCACCTTGGTCACCAGAACTGGAAGATTTCCGCTCTATTTCTGCTTTGGGGACAGAAAAATGTGTCTTTTTTTTTTAACTTTCAATGATAATGGTAAACAGGACAAATAGTGAGTGTGAATCTACCTAACGGGGACACAGACAGCAATATAAACCTAATAGATGTTCTAGAAGTGTTTCTCAACTTCAGTCCTCAAGGCGCCCCAACGGGTCATTTTTCAGGCGTTCCATTATTTTGCACAGGTGCTTTGATCAGTTTCACTACCTTAGTAATTACCACAGACGTTTCATCTGAGGGAAATCCTGAAAACAGGCCCCTTTCACACTTGTGCGACTTGTCCTGTGACTTGGGACTGCAAAGTCGCATGACAAGTCGTACCCCATGATTTCCATTGAGTACTGTTCATATATGTGGGTCTTCAAGTCACAGTGACTTCAAAGTAGTCCCTGCACTACTCTGGTCTGACTTTGATGCGACTTGAGGTCCATAGACAGGAATTGCTTCAAGTCGAATCAAAGTCACGCGACTTTCAGGTCATAAATGTGTGAAAGAGGCCTTAGGGGATCGCGTGCGCATAAACATCACATCTAAGGATTTATCCAAATCTTTTGGTTTACTTACATTTGTTCAAGTGCCATAACGCCTGCTTATACCACATGGAAAATCCAGTAAAAAATAGATTTTCAGGTTCTGTCACTGCTTTGTCACACTTCATAAAGAAGTGACTACAATATGCCTTTTTAAGTCCTCATGGGGGTTATTTACGAAAGGCAAATCCACTTTGTACTACAAGTGCAAAGTGCACTTGAAATTGCACTCAAAGTGAAGTCGCTGTAGATCCGAGGGGGACATGCAAGGAAAATAAAAACCATCATTTTAGCTTGCTTATGATTGGATGATAAAATCAGCAGAGCTTCCCCTCATTTCAGATCTACCCCTCAGATTTACTCAGATTTACTGCACCTCCAAGTCCAAGTAAAATCAGCAGAGCTTCCCCTCATTTCAGATCTACGCCTCAGATTTACTGCACCTCCAAGTGCAATTTTAAGTGCACTTTGCACTTGCAGTGCAAAGTGGATTTGCCTTTCATAAATAACCCCCCATGCACAATACTCCGTGCTGTGAGAACCTTAGAGGGTTGATTTACTAAAGACAAATAGACTGTGCACTTTGCAAGTGCAGTTGCTCCAAAGCTTAAAGTGGTTGTAAACTTTGCTACAATGTAAAGTAGTGAGTGTACAGCTTGTATAACAGTGTAAATTTGCTGTCCCCTCAAAATAACTCAACACGCGGGTTTATTTACTAAAGGCAAATCCACTTTGCACTATAAGTGGACTTGGAAGTGCAGTCACTTTAGATCTGAGGGGAAGATCTGAAATGAGGGGAAGCTCTGCTGATTTTATCATTCAATCATGTACAAGCAAAAATGCTGTTTTTTTATTTTCCTTGCATGTCCCCCTCCGATCTACAGCGACTGCACTTCCAAGTGCACTTGTAGTGCAAAGTAGATTTGTCTTTAGTAAATAAACCCCACAGTCATCAATGTCTAAACTGCTGGCAACAAAAGTGAGTACACCCCTAAGTGAAAATGTTCATATTGGGCCCAATTAGCCATTTTCCCTCCCCGGTGTCATGTGACTCGTTAGTGTTACAAGGTCTCAGGTGTGAATGGGGAGCAGGTGTGTTAAATTTGGTGTTATCGCTCTCATTCTCTCATACTGGTCACTGAAAGTTCAACATGGCACCTCATGGCAAAGAAATCTCTGAGGATCTGAAAAAAAGAATTGTTGCTCTACATAAAGATGGCCTAGGCTATAAGAAAATTGTCAAGACCCTGAAACTGAGCTGCAGCACAGTGGCCAAGACCATACAGCGGTTTAATAGGACAGGTTCCACTCAGAATAGACCTCACCGGGATCGACCAAAGGAGTTGAGTGGACGTGCTCAGTGTCATATCCAGAGGTTGTCTTTGAGAAATAGACATATGAGTGCTGCCAGCATTGCTGCAGAGGTTGAAAGGGTGGGAGGTCAGCCTGTCAGTATTTAGACCATACACCACACACTGCATCAAATTGGTCTGCATGGCTGTCGTCCCAGAAGGAAGCCTCTTCTAAAGATGATGCACAAGAAAACCTGCAAACAGTTTACCGAAGACAAGCAGACTAAGGACATGGATTACTGGAATCGTGTTCTGTAGTCTGATGAGAAACTTATTTGGTTCAGATAGTGACAAGCATGTGTGGAGGCAACCAGGTGAGGAGTACAAAGACAAGTGTGTCTTGCCTACAGGCAAGCATGGTGGTGGGAGTGTCATGGTCTGGGGGTACATGAGTGCTGCCGGCACTGAGGAGCTACAGTTCATTGAGGGAACCATGAATGCCAACATGTACTGTGACATACTGAAGCAGAGCATGATTCCCTCCCTTCGTAGACTGGGCCGCAGGGCAGTATTCCAACATGATAACGACCCCAAACACACCTCCAAGACGACCACTGCCTTGCTAGAGAAGCTGAGGGTAAAGGTGATGACCAAGCATGTCTCCAGACCTAAACCCTATCATTGTTGCCAGTGGTTTAGACATTAATGGCTGTGTGTTGAGTTATTTTGAGGGGACAGCAAATTCACACTGTTATACAAGCTGCACACTCACTACTTTACATTGTGTCAATTCTTCAGTGTTGAAAATATGTAATTAAATATTTATAAAAATGTGAGGGGTGTACTCTCAGTGTTGAAAATATGTAATTAAATATTTATAAAAATGTGAGGGGTGTACTCACTTTTGTGAGGTACTGTATATCTGCCATGTTTACTTATCTCTCTCCAAAGCCCTAAGTCCTGTGTATTTCTGCTGCTCCGTTCCACTGTTATCAGCTGAAAATTTTTGTCTGGGAAGGAGCTTAGAGGTAGATTAGCAGAGAGCTTAGCAGAGAGCTTGTCTATTCACAGTACAGCTTTGCATGTTCCTTTGTTCCTCTGCCTACAGTGCCTTGAAAAAGTATTCATACCCCTTGAAATTTTCCAGATTTTGTCATGTTACAACCAAAAACTTAAATGTATTTTATTGGGATTTTATGTGCTAGACCAGGGATATGCAATTAGCGGACCTCCAGCTGTTGCAGAACTACAAGTCCCATGAGGCATAGCAAGACTCTGACAGCCACAAGCATGACACCCAGAGGCAGAAGCAAGATGGGGCTTGTAGTTTTGCAACAGCTGGCGGTCCACTAATAGCATATCCGTGTGCTAGATCAACACAAAGTGGCACATAATTATGAAGTGGAAGGAAAATGATAAATGGTTTTCCTAATTTTTTAGAAAATAAATATCTGGAAAGTGTAGCGTGCATTTGTATTTAGCCCCCTTTACTCTGATACCCCTGACTAAAATCTACTGGAACCAATTGCCTTCAGAAGTCACCTAATTAATAAATACAGTCCACATGTGTGTAATTTAATCTCAGTATAAATACAGCTGTTCTGTGAAGCCCTTTAGAGGCTTGTTAGAGAACCTTAGTGAACAAACAGCATCATGAAGGTCAAGGAACACACAAGCCAGGTCTGGGATAAAGTTGTGGAAAAGTTTAAAGCAGGGTTAGGTTAAAAAAAAAATATCCCAAGCTTTGAACATCTTACCGAGCACTGTTCAATCTGAAAATGGAAAGAGTATGGCACAACTGCAAACCTACCAAGACATGGCCGTCCACCTAAACTGACAGGCCGGGTAAGGAGAGCATTAATCAGAGAAGCAGCCAAGAGGTCCATGGTAACTCTGGAGGAGCTGCAGAGATCCACAGCTCGGGTGGGAGAATCTGTCCACAGGACAACTATTAGTCGTGCACTTCACAAATCTGGCCTTGATGGAAGAATGGCAAGAAGAAAGCCAATTGTTTAGAGAAAGCCATAAGAAGTCATGTTTGCAGTTTGCGAGAAGCAACATGGAGGAAACAGCAAACATGTGGAAGAAGGTGCTCTGGTCAGATGAGACCAAAATTGAACTTTTTGGCCTAATAGCAAAATGCTATATGTGGCGGAAAACTAACACTACACATCACATGCGCGTGGTAGTCCTCAGTCCCAGCAAGGTCCGGCACGTTACGCCGGACCATAACTGCGCATGCGTCACTGACGTCAGCAACTGCATGCAGGGTGAATATCTCCTAAACCGTGTAGGTTTAGGAGATACTCATTTTACCTACAGGTAAGCCTTTTCTATAGGCTTACCTGTAAGTAAAGATGTCAAAAAGGGGTATACAACCAGTCCGCAAATATGTTATCTACAGTGTTTGAGGAAGTAATGCCATTTGCTGGAAGGAAATCTTCACTCTCCAGTTTAACCACAGTATCCACGCTTCCAGCCGCAGTGCTCTGCACTTCAATACAATTAATAGAACCAGGACTGCAAGCAAAGGCTAAGCCTGCAGGGGGTACATTCCTTAGGTGAAAGTTCTCTGAAGCTTTTCCAGCAAAGCTCTCTTTTAAATTCAAACAAGTGCCCCGAGCCGTATCTTGGAAAAAACATTGCTGATGGCCAGGCATGTGTCAAGATAGTCTGCACTCCCCCACCCCTCTCTGCTGGTTACTGTTGAAGCTCTTTATTCCATTGAAGACCCAATAATGGACCTTGAGCAGTGGAGAGTAGGGGGCTAAGACCAACTTTTACTGGTGAAATCAGGATTTCCACACAACCTCGGGGGGCCTGTATTTCTGGTTCTACCAATTGTCGGGACTGCTTTTTTCACTGAAGGCAATGTCTGCTTTTCACCATTAGTTCAGTTTAGATTGCCAAGGTTCAGTATAAAGCCCTGTACACACGGTCTGAATATCGGGCAGTATCGGCTGGTTCAACAGAAACTAGCCGAAATTCAGCCCATGTGTACACTAGCCTGGCCGACTTCTATCGAACAGGCATGCTGGAAAATTAGCATCCGATCGGCTGCCAGCGCTGACCAGTGTGTTCTGGCAGGGAGATCGTAAGAGTCCCCCCGGTCAGAACACAGTAGCGTAGCGGGGAGATCGCTGTATTAACATTGCATCATTAGTACTGCGGCTCCTCCCGAGCTCTTCAGTTTTTTTTTCATTCAGTACGTTGGGTTGAATGAAAATGAAAAAAAATGGTGTACTAGACATAAGACAGGACAGGATAAATCCTGATGAAAATCTTCTGGTGAGAAGGACATCCAGCCCTAAAGCTTCTCCATTCACCCCTCAGTAGACGTCCAATCTGCCGCCATATGCAAAAACCAGGAAAAATTAGTAGGCATGCTCTGTGCTGTGCCATGTGACCTCCCTTCACTGGGTCTCGCTTCAAGGACAGGTGCAACACATAATCTATCTGGTCAGAAATCAAAGTGGAAAAGATCACAGGACAGGGCTCTTCTAAAGGGAAACTATAATGACTTTAAGTCAGTGGTGGTCAACTTTCTTGATATAGTGGGCCTCCAGTGCAGCTCCTGGCATCATCAAAGGTCTGTTCATACCATTCAGTGGATTTGATGCTACTGAAAGCTGCGAGAAACAAATGGCATGCCACAGAATATGGCCAGAGACTGTAAACATGCTATAGGAATATATTTTGTTTCTCAAAGTGCCGCTGCAAGCATCCATCCAAGCCACTCCAGTGACCCGCTACTCTCATGTGCCGGCATCTAAAATGCCCATCTTAGCCTACTGTACAAAGTGTAAATCAGAGATGCCACCCTCCTAAGCGGCCTATGTACTAGATCAGTGGATGGAAAGTGGCCTCAGCTTAGGCTGGGGGTCAGCAATCTGTCGATCATGATCAACTGGTTGACCGCAGGGAGCCGACAGGTGGATCATGACCACGGCTCTGCCTCCCTCCAGCCTCCGTCACTCTTGTTCACTGAAGAGAGCGGGAAGCAGCATAGTGCTATATGGAGGATGGGGCGGGAGCTGCCTCAGTGACTGGTTGCTGGGCGGTCCTAGAAACTGTTCATTATCTTGCTATGAATTGTTAGCACCAGCAGCTCCTGCTACTGACACTGCTTGGGGGGGGGGGGTCACTACTATGGAGGGGGATGGGGCACAGAGAACACTGCTATGGGGGGCAAAGGACACTACAGTGGGGGCGGGGTGATGGGAAGGGACTGAGGACACTGCATTGGGGGGGGGGGGGTACAGAGCACTATGTCTATGGGAGCTTGATAGTTTTTTTGTTTTTTTTATGGGCGCCTACTACTCCCCCCCCCCCCCTCCTTTCGAGGAACCTTGCTTTCCTCCATGTTATCCAGGTAGATTTTAACCTCCGAAATGTTGCCTACCCTTGCCTAGGCTCTTTCCAGGCCACGTCCCAGACATGTTTTGCTATGGCAACAGGGCTTTTTTTTACAGGTCTCTATGACTAAGCCCTGTGGGCAGGGTGAAACACGTCAGCAGTATGGCCTGGGAGGAACCTAGGCTGAGACTGCTTTCCATCCACTAACCTGGTACATAGGCTGCTTAGGAGTGCGGCATCTGAGTTACACCTTTCTAAAGGAATAGTTGGAGACCAGGAGCATGCTTCATGATAGTCATAGCGTGAAGAGACATTACATGAGACTGCTAGAGATCACTGCTATCACAGCCCCTTTACAAGTCCACATTTGTGCTTCCTACAAGCCTCTTAATATTACTTGTGTTGCATTTGAGGTTTCCATTACTAAAATACCAATCAGAGGTAAAAGGAAGCTTAAAAGGAAAAAGAAATAGACAGGACAGAGAAATGGGGTAACATGGCGTAAAACAAATAAACCAAACCATTGGCTACTAGAGGCCACTCACCAAGAATATTTTTTTTTTCACTGGCAAGGGCCCCCAAGGGCCACATAGCAAGTACCAAAGGGCCGCGTGTTGTGTATCAGGGCTTCAGTTTAAGATTATTGCACGTTTTACATTAAAAAAATATATATATTTATACTCACAAAATCTTTGTTGCACAAATAATACATAAAAGATTCCCAGAACACTACGGATGATTTAAACAGTGCAAAGGACAAGTTCTTGATTTTTTAGACAGGCTTGCCCTTCATTCAAAGCAAGGACAGAGGTTTTTAAAGGGAGAGGTCACTCCTCTGATTTAGTCTATATATGTAAAATATCACCAGCACGCCATTATTCGCTGCCTAGTATTGTGACTTTTCTGGTACGCTAAGGACCCCTTCCTTAGGCACTTCAGGGAGCAATTTAAAATAGGGCTAAAGAACAACTGTTTGGTCAAAACAGAATAATACATTAATAAGCAATATTTTATAGTTACCAAACTGTAATGTAGATCCTCTACAATACTCTGTCTCTGAATGAGAACAAACAGGCAGACAGTGATGTCAATCCTGATCCATGGGCTTGCTCTAGGTCAGTGGTCTCCAAACTGTAGCCCGAGGGCCAGATGTGACCCTTTGCTAGCCTTTATCAGGCCCTTGGGGCATTATTCCTCCCAATGATATGAGGCACTATTCCTTCCACTGACACCAAAAAATGGGGCACAGCTTCTTCCACTCATACCAATGAAGGGATATTATTCCTCTCACTAATACCAATGATGGGGCACTATTCTTCTCACCAAAACCAATGATGGTGCACTATTCTTCTCACCAATACCAATGATGGGGCACTATTCTTCTCACCAATACCAATGATGGTGCACTACTCCTCCTACTACTGACCACTAGCCCTGAGGCCATGTTTATTCTCACTAATCCTGGGACATTTTCTACCCCCACTGGCCACAATCCGCCCTCCCCTAAAGTCTGAAGGACAGTAAACTGGCCCTTTGTTTGAAAGGTTTGGAGACCCCTGCTCTAAGTCAGTGATCCAGAATCAGAATCCCAACAAGGACAATTTTTCAAATCACCTACTGCAGCCCACAAATTCTTTACTGCAAAATTTTCCAGAGCTTGAGCATGAGAAACCAGATACTGTTATGTATAGAGTTTCATACTAATTTCTCAGAAATGAAGGTGAAGAAGTCACTGATCTGATTGGGCTGCTTACCAACCGCCATGTAGAAACAATGTAAATGCTGGAAAATTCAAAATCTACAGGTATCCTGTATTGAAGCTGGACTAGATTTTATTTTTTAAATGAAAGTAATCAGCAGTTCTACAGAAAATTACTTTGCTATGAGCTAAAACAGCTGCCAACTGCCAGTGGTTATGCATGTTAGCAGAGATCATTGCACAAGCGTGCAAATACAGACTCCACATATCTAGAAGATGAGAGCACACTTGATGATCAAAGTTGTATAAGAATCATTATGGTTTCCTTGGTGCAACTGCGAGCATAACAAATACCTAGTAAACCTTTCATCTGGTTAAACATTGACTATATATTCTACATATTCCACTTCACGTTTCTGAATTATGCTGAAATAAACTGCAAGTGGGAGTCAAATATAGGCTAGATATCTTCATGGCAACGACACGTGTTGTATTGCAAAGTGTGTGACAGTACCTACAGATAAGCCTTATTATAGGTACAAGTGGTGTAACAGAGTTTACAACCACTTTAAGAATTTTAAGTGGCTCCACAGGCATGCATTTAAAACGAGAAAGAGATTGCGCCAGTTCAACCTCCATGAGAGGTGTGTTAAGAGAAAGAATTTTTTTCAGGAAAATAATTTCATAAAAACTGTGAAACATGGTGGTGAAAATGTTATGGTTTGGAGTTGCTTTGCTGTTTCAGGGTCTGGAGAGCTTGCAGTCATACAGTCAACTCTAAATTCTACATCATGTAAAAGTGTGTTTAATGAGAATACAAAGCCATCTTTCCAATAGTTGAAAATGAATTGAAAATTAATTGAAAATGAATAGTCAACACAATGCTGATCCAGAGCTCACTAGCAAATACACCAAGGACCGGTGTCTTGCCGAATAAGTTCCTTCGGCGGATAGGTTCCCCCCCTGTACTGCGCAGGCGCAGCGCCTGCGCAGTACGTAGTACTGTTGGCCGCCGGAGATAGCCAAAGCTCAAACGCTTCGATCAGCTGTACACGGCGCCTGCGCTCTCGGTCCAGATTCCTTCCCCTCTATCCAAGTGGACCTAGAGGGGGAATCTAAAAGTGCCGAGCGCAGCGAGGCCGTGCCCGAAGCGTGGCGAGCGGCCCTCTTACAGGCGCCGTGTACAGCTGATTTTCAGCTGTTCCGCTTCGGCTATTTCCGCCGGCTTCTACTGCGCATGCGCAGTAGAGGGGGAACTAATCCGCCGAGCGGAACTTTCTCGGCAGAACACCGGCACAAAAATAAGAAATAGAAGGTCTGTCCAAGTCAAAGTCCAGATTTGATTCCTAGTGAAATTTTGTAGGTGGTGATTTTGAAAGGGGCAGAAACAAACACTGTAGCTGCTGACTTTTAATAAGGACATTTACCTGTCCAGGGAGCCCGCTATATCGGCCCCAACGAGGCCGATCCGTTCATCGGATCGGGTGCAGGTGCCACCATTGTAACTAATCCCGCAACTCGTGCATGTGCAGTAAGAAAACCAGCAGTGAAGCCACAAGGCTCCACTGCCGGTTTCCTACTGCGCATGCGTGAGTCGCGCAACGCTTTATGAATGGCCAGCTTGTCTTCTGGGACACACGGGTCCCAGAAGACAGCGAGGGGGGGGCTCGCCTCACAAGAGGATGACCTGCGGCCCGGCTGGAACGGAAGTACACCTAGTACTTCGAAAAAGGTACTAAAGAAAAAAAATTTTAAATATCCAAAAACGAGAGGTGGTTTTGAGTTTAAGACCACCTTTCAAAAGTAGGTGGAACTCCGCTTTAAGAAATGTTGCATTGCAAAGTGGCCAAATATCAATAGAGATTGGTGGGCAGTTATTACATCTCTACAAGTTGACATTTATGCTACAGGGGGCAATACCAACTTTTGAGGCCAGTGGTGTTCACAGGATAGAGAAAATGGGTATGCACATCAAAAACCATACAAAGAAGAACATAATGGACCAAGGACCCCCAAACCATGGTGGAGGAACAAACAGAATAATTCCAAAAAACCTTATTGGATAAATGGTGGAAATAGAAACTATCTACCAAGGAATCAACCATACAACCAACAAAATTACTATGGAAATGCGGGCAATTATCGGCATTATGATCAAGTCAATCAAGGGTATGCCAACCTAGATAGAAGACACCAGAGAATACGCTCAGTACCCCTACCCACAGGGAGATGAGCGTTACCATCGAGATTAACATCAGAATGACAACAGAAGAAGTCCAATACGGACAGAAAACAGATATGAAGCACCAAGAGATTACAGAGAAGAAGACCCACGTCCTTTTTTAGACCAACGCAGACGGGACAGAACCCCTCCATATATAGAGAGAACCCCACTACGAAACGAGAGAACAGGCAACAAAAGAAGCCCAAACAAAAGAGGGGATGTCGAGGAGGACTCAAGCCAAAAAGAAAAAGAGAATAATTGGAGAGGGCATTTACAATCTTAGTGGTATTGAGCTCACTAAATCAGAACTGATTACTTTGGATAAAGGTTTAAAATATGCACCAAGAAAAAATCTGAATACATTTGAAACGTATGTGGATTTACAGAAATATGTTATAAAACTAAATATTCAGAAGTATATGATGAACAAAGCACCCGTGATAGAAAGAAGATCTACAAATACAACAAATAGAAGAGAACACACTGAATAAGGAAATAAATCACTGTTCAACCCGCCAGTATGGAATAATGAACACATTAAAGTACCGTATTATCGGCGTATAACACGCGCCGGCGTATAACACGCACCCCAATTTTAGGAGAGAATTTTAAGGAAAAAAACTTTTAGGAGGGAAGTTTAAGGAAAAGAAACTTACATTAAAATGCCCATCAATGCAGCCTCATCAGTGTTCATCTGCAGCCTTGTTAGTGTCATTGCAGCCTTTTCAGTGTCAGTGCAGCCTTGTCAGTGCAGCTTTGCCCCAGTGCAGCCTTGTCAATGCAGCCTTGTCCCCAGTGCAGCCTTATTAATGCAGCCTTGTCCCCAGTGCAGCCTTATTAATGCAGCCTTGTCCCCAGTGCAGCCTTATTAATGCAGCCTTGTCCCCAGTGCAGCCTTATCAATGCAGCCTTGTCCCTGCAGCCTTGTCCCCAGTGCAGCCTAGTGTCCATGCCTCCTGCCGCCGCCGCCGCCGCCGCCGCCATACACATAGTAGTTGTTTTAAATATGGCGCCGCGGAGTTCGGAGAGACTCGGCGCCGGCGGAAGTGAACGAACGCCGCCAAGATACACATAGCCGAGGGTTCTCGGCTCTTTCCGGCGCCGCTCACAGTCCCGCCCAGCGTGGGCGTGACAGTGAGCGGCGCCGGAAAGAGCCGAATACACCCGACTATGTGTATCTCGGCTCTGTGATTTCGGCGGCGCTCGTTCAGCACCGCCGAGTCTTTCCAAAGTCCGCGGCGCCATATTTGAAACTACTCGCTATGTAAATGTCGGCGGCGATCGCCGACATTCACATAGCGATAGCAGGGATCGGCGTATAACACGCACCCACGACTTTCCCCTGATTTTAAGGGGAAAAAAGTGCGTGTTATACGCCGATAAATACGGTATTTAACAAAATGGTAACTGAGGACTCTGAAAAACTCAAAATTAAAAGAATACAAAACCCACAAGTAATCAAGAGGGGTATTAAGGAGTTGGAGGAAAATAAAAAAGTCGTGGTAAGAGCAGCAGACAAAGACGGAGCTATCGTAGTGCTTTCCAAGGAATACTACAATACTGAATTAGCTAACCAACTTGGTGATATCAACACATATATAAAACTACAAGGGAATCCAACTAAAGAGTATAAGAGCGAACTACATGAATTAATACAAAGAGGTAAGATGAAGAATATATTGTCTGAAAAGGAAGAGAAGTACCTCCTACCAGATACTTGTAGTGTACCTATCATATACACTGTACCCAAAATCCACAAAAACCAAACCCACCCACCTGGCAGACCCATAATCAATGGAATACAATCCATAAATGCGAAATTGGGGGAGTATGTGGATAATTTTATTCAGCCATTAGTTCCAAACACACAATCATACCTAAGGGATACTAAACACTTAATTCAAATCCAGGTTACTGTTGAAATTGAGTCACAAGAAAGTTATTTAATCGCAACTGTAGATGTAACATCGTTGTATACACGTATTGCACATACGGATGCCATAGATGCTACCAAATGGGCTATGGATACATATAGCAATCTTGTATCAAAACAAAAAAGGTTCATATTGAGATGTTTAGCATATGGACAACAAGATGATATATTTTTGGCACAATATGAAGTACTATCGACAGCTGAATGGGATTGGAATGGGGGCGAAATACGCCCCAAGTGTTGCCAATATTTTTAAGGCAAAATGGGAAGAAGAAGTGATGTATTCCAATCCCCCAAAGGAGCTGGTTCTGTTCAAGAGATTCATAGATGACTGTATAATCATCTGGAAAGGAGATAAAAAATAGTCTTAGCCAGTATCTTGAAAAATTGAATGATAATCGAAAAAACATTAGGCTCTCGTATGAGATTAGTAACAACAGCATAACATTTCTCGAAATGGAAATAACTCTTGAAACCAATGGTTTCTCAACAAAGACATTCTTCAAACCAGTCGAACGTAATAGCTACATCCCAATAGACAGTTGTCATTATGATCCCTGGCTCATCAACATACCCAAAGGACAAATGATAAGAATCAGAAGAAATTGTAGCAATGAAAATACATTTGTGGAACAGGCAAACATAATAGGGACTAAATTCATAGAAAAGGGTTACAGTGAACACTTCATAAAAGGAAAAATTCAGGAGGTTCTGGAAATACCAAAGGAGTCCCTTGTAATAGACAAAGAGAAGAACAAAAAGAATCAGCAAGATATTCCTATGATTTTTAATTATAATATCCAGCATAAAAAAAATTGAGCAGATAATTAGCAAGCACTGGTCATTATTAAAAGCTGATGTACAATTGAACAAAATATTACCGGACAAACCACGTTTTATATACAGAAGAGCCCCCACACTCAGAGATTTGATTGTGAAAAATGTTCCAGACCCCCCAAAAAGAAAACATGATTTTACTTTTTTTCAAGGAAAGGGTTTTTATCCAAGCAAAAAATGTTTTGCGTGTCGAAATACAAATCAGAAGGGACAAAAGTGCAATAAATTTGTATCTAATACCACCAAAAAAGAATATGGAATAAAAGACTTCATCTCATGTCGCACAGAAGGGGTTGTTTACATGCTGGAATGTTCTTGTTCTTTACAATATATAGGAAGGACTAAATGCCCCCTATGGAAAAGATTATGTGAGCATGTACAGAACATAAAGTCAGGATTCCCAAAGCACAGCGTATCCCGGCATTTTGATGAGGTACATGGAAAAAATGCCATGGAGTTAAAATTCTGGGCCATTGAGAAATATAAACCTCACTGGAGGGGTAGTGACAAAATCAGGGAATTGAGTAAAATGGAAGCCAGATGGATATATGAAATCAATTGTTTTGCACCACTAGGACTAAACATTGATTTCGATTTAAATTGTTATATATCCGATTTTTAATTTCAAACATTTTTGATCAAGTAATATTTCCTATCTGCATGCCCATCTTTTAGCCCATACGCTAGTATAGTAATCCCGCGATTTTTTAGGTTTTATGTGGAATTTTTTTAGGTCAGATTTTCACTACTAGATGCAGGGCCCATGCATTTAGTTTTTAACGAATGTATTGTTTTAAAATGTATTAAAATACCCGCTAAGTTTGGTTAACAGTCTATGATAAAGTATACATTGTAACCAATAGTAATTTATCTTTACATTCTTATGTATTGACACCCATTACTAACATACTGCACTGGCAGTTTAAATGATACAGCATGATGTTACAATGAATCCGAAATTACTATGGCAACCCATAAACAAAGTGCGGCTATAAATCCCCACGTTCGTCACAAGGCTTCATTCCCTTGAGAATGTCACGTGACCTGTGACGCAACGCGTCGGGAGGAGGAGCCAGTGACGTCAGCCACACGAAAAGGCTGTGAGGACGAGTGAGCCTGACTGTCATACACGATTTTATCCATTGGGCGTCTGTGAGAGCATCGGCTTTAGTTAGCTGATACTAGTTTTGCAGTATTAGCCCGGGTTCACACCTATGCGAATTAGATGTGCGTTTCCGCACATCTAATTCGCATAGCAGGAGAATGTGACTGGCTCCCTATGGAGCCGGTTCACATATCTCCGGGGCGGCTGCGGAGCACACTGCACAAAAACGCTGTGCGTCTTTGGCTCCGTTTTAGGGCCGAATTCAGGCATAGAATCGGCCCTGATTCGTCCCTGAAACGTGGAACAGGGACGCACAGCGCTCCTGTGCGATCCGCAGCCTTTTGTAGTGTGAACCCGGGCTCACACTATTGTTTTCTCTTCTGTTACATGTTTGAGCTCTGGAGGCTATGGAGAATAAGGACAGAGAGGGGTGACCTAATCAGCTGTTTGAATCAGAATTGGAACTGCGAGCCATTTTATATGGTAGCTCTTCTGGAAGATGAATCATTTTTATTTCTTACTATAATTTTGTTATGCTTTCATACCTGGCTTCAGCTTTACCAGCAGAAACAACATTGGATGGGACCTTTTAAACATGCATATACCTCTTAGAATTGGTCATCATTATTATTATTATTATTATACGAGATTTATATAGCGCCAACAGTTTACTCAGCGCTTTACAATGTATAAGGGGGACAACACAATTACAGTACAGTTCAATACAAAAGGTACAGGAGGGCCCTGCTTGTAGAGCTTACATTCTAAAGGAAGGGGGTGGTGGTACAAAAGGTAATAGCTGCAAAGAATGATTTGATGGGGGTCATCATCATCAGTGTTATTCAGTCCATTGTGCACACCCAGTATTTCATATACCTGGTTTCATACTACCAGCAGGAATTATATCGGATGTGACTGGTTTTAAGCATGCATATACCTTTGTTGTATTTTTTTATTTTAGTGGGAGCAAGTTCATTGTGCACACCCAGCAATTTAGCACATTTGTTTTTATTTGTCAATGAAAAGCTTTCTAGGTATGTCTTCAGGCACTATGCACTTTACATAGTGGCTAGGTTACCTACAGGAATCACTATAGCACACAGCACTTATTAAATACTAGCATTTGTCAGTTTTTACAATCATTGTGATATTAGCGCACCATTTTTTACTACTTTATTATTGCACTAGTGAGAGATCACCTTTTTGGTTGCAGCTTTTTTCACTTCATATATATAAATATTGTTTTAATTTTCTAATTTTCACCACACCAGCGCTTGAGTACTAATATTACCTATAATTATTTATAGGTCTTATATATATATATATATATATATTCACACACACACACACACACACACACACACACACACACACACATACATACATATATATATACACACACATACATACATATATATACACACACACATACATACATATATATACACACACACATACATACATATATATATATATACACACACATACATACATATATATACACACACACATACATACATATATATATATATATACACACACACATACATACATATATATATATATACACACACACATACACACATACATACATACATATATATATATATATATATATATATACACACACACACACACACACACTGTATATATTATAATTTTTGTTGAATAAATGATTGAAAAACCTTTTTTTTTGTGTTTGTGCGTATTCAAGTATAACACCTTTTTCTGTAGGCACTCTTTAAAGAGGAGGCCCAGCCACCCCATAAAAATACAAATACTGTAGCTGCTGACATTTAATATATGGAGACTTACCTGTCCAGGGAGCCCGCGATGTCTGCGCCAGAGCCGATCTTCGGATCAGCTGTCGGGTGCAGCCGCCGCCATTCCTGGTAAGGGAACCCAGCAGTGGAGCCTTTCGGCTTCACAGCCGGTTCCCTACTGTGCATGCGCGAAGCTCGCTGCACTTTCTAATTGGACCGGTGGCAGAGGAAGGAGGAGGGGGCTAAAATTCCAGGAGACCGGGCTGCGGCCTGAACTCCTGGAAGTGGGGAACGGTACCTGTCAAAAACAGGTACCCGTTCCCTTCTCTCCCCCGAAAGGTGCCAAATGTGGCACCGGAAGGGGGGGGGGGGGGTGGATGGATAAGCAGAAGTTCCACTTTGAGTGGAACTCCACTTTAAATAAATGTTTGCCTGTCTAAATATATTGAAAAGGTCAATATTTTCCATGGGGCGCACTTACAAATCATAACTAAACCCAGGACTAAACTAAACCCAGGACCCTGCATTCACTATATCTGTTCTCCCCCAGTACACAGAACATGGAAATGCAATTATTTTAGTAAATATAAACTGCTAAATACCTTCTCTCATCAGCAGTATATAGCAGTCTTGTGACTTCTATCAGTGTCCGGCCGAGCACTGGTTAAAGCTTTTGGGAGATTTCATTCTCCTCTGACTGTCCTATGAGGCTGCAGGCAGTAGTGTATTTAGGTTTTGTGCTGCCCTAGGCCTGACTAAACTTGTGCACCCCCTGATTTAAATATGACCCACCCCTTCCTGTCAAGGCTACACCCCTTGCTGTTTAAGACCCGCCCTGAAATTTTCGAGTGAGGACACTAGTTCTGAGGGCGTGGGGGGGGGGGATGGATTCCCTTAATTTGCGTAGATTTCCTCTCACTTCCTGTTTGGCTATGTGACAGGAAGTGAAGGGAAATCTCTGCAATGGGACAGAGATGTAAAAAATACTTTACCTTACTCTATCCAAAAAAAAAAAAAGTGTTGCCTATAGTTCTACTTTAAGTACAAATTTCTGATAATTTTACGGAGGGGACTAAGAAGATATAACCATGCCAATGGTGCAGCAGAAAACATATAGCACAGTGAGGAAGGTTTGTGGTCCAGGATGATAGGACAGTCAAAATTAGAAGCGGCGCCCCCCCCCCCCCCCCCATTGCGCATACCGGAAGCAGTGCGGCCGCTTTATTGGGGTGCTAGACTAATTTGCCCAGTCTGCCCTATAAGACTGGCGCTACACTAACAGTTTAGCACAAGCCGGCGGGAACCCTTTCCGTGCTGCCCTAGGCCAGGATAAAGCGTTGGCTGCAGGACCCCTGACCCTCTGTCTAGACAGTGCTGATTGGCCCTGTGCCGATCACATGCACTCTCCCAAGAAAAGAAAAATCTTTCTAGCAATATTTACCAAATTGAGCATGTGCAGAGTCCCCTCAAGGCTCTGTTCTATCCGGAGATGGATTGGGGACAGTGGAGGCAGGGGAGGATCAGAGAAGACAGGATCAAACAGCCTTTTTACACAATGTGGATGATTAACCCATTAGGTTCCACATTGAGTATAACAAGCATGCTTTACAGCATATACAGGAAGATTTTTTTTTGCATGCTCTGGTATGTGCATAGTGATGGGGGAATCAGTGCACTTGTGGATACTTGTGTGTCTTCTTCATAGCACCGAAGAGTACTTACATGGACTTCTATGTTGGAAGCATCTTTACTTGGACACTTTAATATATGAACTTGTATTTATGATATTGAGACATTTTACATATATATATATATATATATATGTGGCTTTTTTTCAGCGGGAACGCGGGGGAACGCAGTTCCGGCACCTCCAGCACTGAATGTATTGATAGCATGGGGTGTGGGGTGTGCTGGAGGGTCTATTGATCTTGGCTGCTGGGGGATTTATTGTCACTGGTGGGGGATCTGATTTTGTGTGAGGGTCTATTGTTGCTGATGGGGGATCTATTGTCACTGGTGGGGGATCTGATTTTGTGTGAGGGTCTATTGTTGGTGATGGGGAATCTATTGTTGCTGGGGGGGTCTTATGTTGCTGGAAGGAATCTACTGCTGAGGGAGAGGTCTATTTTTACTGGCTGCTGGAGGATCTATTGATGCTGGCTGCCGGGAGATCTGTTGTTGCTGCTGGGGGGGTCTAATGTTGCTTTGGTGGATATTTTGTTATGGGTGTGATATTTCGTTGTGGGTGGTTCACTGTTGCTGCAGGGAATCTATTGTTGTTGGGGTGGAGTCCATTGTTGCTGGGGGAGCCTATTGTTGTGTGGGGATCTATTGCTGGGATTCTATTGTTGCTGGCTGCAGGGGATCTTTTTTATTGCTTTTCTTTTTATCATCAACATGTTCCATACGAATGATTTAGCACCACAAAATTTGCACTTAATGTAGAATATGTGTTATAAAACGAATCTATCTAATTTGCACTATTGCACTGTTGTTTGCACTAAGTATATTTTGTACAATTGTATTTGCTTATAATTTTTTTGCATATGGTGAGATATTCATACATGCAAACTTTATAATAATATTGTGCACTACTTTTGTATTTATGGCCAAGACTGTTTTTACTGTTGTGGGTTTAGCAACAAGACTTTTACAACTGGCAACTGCTAGCTGGATACAAGTATACTGTACAAAGTATTTACAATATTTTTTTTTTGATATGACCAAAAGAATAAAAAAGTCCCGACCACAAACATTACATACAAAGTGCAGAGGAGTGCAATAAACCACAGTACCCGGTCACATTTCTGCAATGTACAGGAGACATGCTGATGTTACAGGATCAGATTTCGAGTTCCAGGTTGCTATAGAACAGTAGTTCCCAACCTAAGTGAGACCAGAGCCCAATAATTATTCTAAAACCTTCCATGCCCCACCATTTAAAAAAAAAAAAAAAAAAAACTACAGTGAGGGAAAAAAAAGTACTTGATCCCCTGCTGATTTAGTACATTTGCCCACTCACAAAGAAATGATCAGTCTATAATTTTAATAGTAGGTTTATTTTGACAGTGAGAGACAAAGTAACATCAAAAATATCCATAAAAACGCATTTCAAAAAAGTTATAAATTGATTTGCATTTTAACCACTTAAGGACCGAGCCTCTTTCTGAGATTTGGCGTTTACAAGTTAAAAACATTTTTCTTTAGCTAGAAAATTACTTAGAACCCCCAAACATTAGATTTTTTTTCTAACACCCTAGAGAATAAGATGGCGGTCGTTGCAATACTTTCTGTCACACCGTGTTTGTGCAGCGGTCTTACAAGCACACCTTTTTTTTGGGAAAAAATACATTTTGTTGAATTAAAAAAATAAGACAACAGTAAAGATAGTCCATTTTTTTTTTTTATACTGGCTAAGATAATGTTACACTGAGTAAATTGATACCCAACATGTGCCTGCTCGTGGAATGGCGGCAAACGTTTACCCTTAAAAATCTCCATAGGCGATGTTTAAAAAATTCTACAGGTTACCTGTTTTGAGTTATAGAGGAGGTCTAGGGCTAGAATTATTGCTCTCTCTCTACCGATCGCGGCGATACCTCACATGTGTGGTTTGAACACTGTTTTCATATGCGGGAGCTACTCATTTATGCGTTTGCTTCTGCACGGGAGCTCGGCGGGATGGGGCGCCTTTAACAAAAAATGTTTTCTTTTCTTATTTATTTTACCTTTTATTTTTTTTTAGTTTTTTTACACTGTTCTTTTTTTTTTTAAATGTGTCACTTCTATTCCTATTACAAGGAATGTAAACATCATTTGTAATAGAAAAAAAGCATGACAGGACCTCTTAAATATGACATTTGGGGTCAAAAAGCACTAAGATCTCATATTTACACTAAAATGCAATTTAAAAAAATGTCCCTTTAAGAGCTATGGGTGGAAGTGACGTTTTGACGTTGCTTCCGCCTTGCAATGACATCTCCATACCAAGCCAGCAAGAGGACACAATCGCCTCCGCTGCTACCAACGGCTCCAGTAAGCGCTGGAGGTCACCGAAGCGTGGCAGGAGAGGGGGGGGCCCTCTCCCGTCGCCAATAAAAGTGATCTTGCGGCGAATCTGCAGCAGAGACCACTTTTATCTGAAAGCGGACCCTCCGCTGAAGAAGAGGATACTGGGGTTTTGGCAGCTAGCTGCTGCCATAACAATGATATTCCTCTTCAAAGTAGCGACGTAAAACGACGGCGGACGGTCCATAAGTGGTTAATGAGCAAGATTTCTAGCTCCCACGTGTCTTCTATAAAGGTAACAAGCTGAGATTAGGAGCACTCCCTTAAAGGAAGTGCTTCTAATCTCAGCTTGTTACCTGTATAAAAGACATCTGTCCACAGAAGCAATCAGATTCCAATCTCTCAAACATGGCTAAGACCAAAGAGCCGTCCAAGGATGTCAGGGACAAGATTGTAGACCTACACACGAATGGGCTACCAGACCATCACCAAACAGCTTGGTGAGAGGGCGACAACAGTTGGTATTCGCAAATGGAAGAAATGCAATATAACTGTCAATTTCCCTCGGTCTGGGGCTCCATGCAAAATCTCACCTCTTGGAGTTTCAATGATCATGAGAACGGTGAGGAATCAGCCCAGAACTACACGGGAGAAACTTGTCAATGATCTCAAGGCATCTGGGACCATAGTCACCAAGAAAACAATTAGTAACACACTAGGCCAGTGTTTCTCAACTCCAGTCCTCAAGGCGCCCCAACAGGTCATGTTTTCAGGATTTCCCTCAGATGAAACAGCTGTGGTAATTACTAAGGCAGTGAAACTGATGAAATCACCTGTGCAAAATAATGGAGAGCCTGAAAACATGACCTGTTGGGGCGCCTTGAGGACTGGAGTTGAGAAACACTGCACTAGGCCATGAAGGACTGAAATCCTGCAGTGCACTCAAGGTTCGCCTGCTCAAGAAAGCACATGTACAGGCCCATCTGAAGTTTGCTAATTATCATCAGAAAGATTCAGAAGGGAACTGGGTGAAAGTGTTGTGGACAGATTAGACCAAAATTGAGCTCTTTGGCATCAACTCAACTCGCCATGTTTGGAGGAGGAGGAACGCTGCCTATGACCTCAAGAACAACATCCCCACCGTCAAACATGGAGGTAGAAATATTATGCTTTGGGGGAGTTTTCCTAAGGGGACAGGACAACTTCACTGCATCAAAATGGACAATGGACGGGGCCATGTACCGTCAAATCTTGGGTGAGAACCTCCTTCCCTCAGTCAGGGCATTGAAAATGGGTTGCGGATGGGTATTCCAGCATGACAATGACCCAAAACACATGGCCAAGGCAACAAAGGAGTGGCTCAAGAAGAAGCATATTAAGGTCATGGAGTGGCCTAGCCAGTCTCCAGACCTTAATCCCATAGAAAACATGTGGAGGGAGCTGAAAGTTTGAGTTACCAAACATCAGCTTTGAAACCTTAATGACTTGTATGTGTGAAAACCTGGTGGTCAACTACAAGAAACATCTGACCTCTGTGATTGCCAACAAGGGTTTTGCCACCAAATACTAAGTCATGTTTTGCGAAGGGGTCAAATAATGACTTCACTAATATTGAAATGCATTTTTCTGTATTTTTTGTTGTCATTCTGTCTTTCGCTGTTAAAATAAACTAACCATTAAAATTATAGACTGATCATTTCTATGTCAGTGGGAAAATGTACAAAATCAGCAGGAGATCAAATACTTTTTTCCCTTACTGTAGCATCTTAAAAATAGAAGTTTGGGGGGGGGGGGGGGGTTCTTTCAGAATTATACCTACCTAGGTGGATGCAGCATCGGTCCAATGCAGCATCTGTCTCCCGCTGGCTCTAAGACATTGATAGGCTCAAACACCACCAATCGCTCGGTTCTCAGGACTCCTTGAGCAAAGAGCTGGTGACTATCAGTCACAGCTCTCTGCTCTGCCGCCCCCACCCACCGCTCACTGGAGCACTAGCGGCCAGTTTAGCCTCTCAGTGACTCACTAAGAGGCTGAGCCGGGTGACTTCATTGTCGTGATCTTGCCCCAAGCCTGGACCAGCTCTGTGATGTCAGCCGACAGCGGGCTTCAGCCCCCGCAGCACCCACCTAGTGGACAGTACAGGAGAAACAGAGGGACAGTCAATAAATAGCAGTAGAGATTTACAGTCACTAAGCCCACCCAGGCACCCCCCTGGTGCAACCTCTGGTCAGAGCAGACAGGAAGACATGGCCCAGCAGGAGGGAGGAAGCAGCCCAACGGTTGAGAACCCCTGCTATAGAAAAAAATACAGAGCCGCACTAGGTCAGAAAAAAATAGAAGCATTGTTCAATGCATACATCTCAAGGGAAATAGCTTACTCAGAAACCTCAGAGGTGACTAAAAAATGAAACCTCTGTGGAATTCACTACTCAAATGCAGTCCCACATCTGGAACTGTGCTGGGGAAGCCAGCAAGAACGAAATCCATATAAACAAATATTTTCTCACGAAGAAGGTTAAAGGGGTTGTAAAGCTTCGTGTTTTTTCACCTTAATGCATCCTATGCATTAAAGTGAAAAAACACCTTGCACTCTCCGGCCCCCCTGAGCCCCTATTTTACTTACCTGAGCCCTGAATCTCCGTGGGCTCGATCCCGTGTTGCTTTCCCCCAGCTCTTGTGGGCTCTTCATTGGATGATTGATAGCAGCACAGCCACTGGCTCCCGCTGCTGTCAATCAAACCAATGACGCGGCTCGCCGGGGGGCGGGGCCGAGTGATACACTTGGCGGCTATGGCCGCCGACTGTATCACACGGGAGCGCGCCCGCAAGCTAACCCCCTTGGAAGAGCACTTCCCGGAGGGGGGTTAGCTCTTGCGGGGAGGAGACGAGACAGCCGCTGGGGGACCCCAGAAGACGAGGATCAGGGCCACTCTGTGCAAAACGAACTTCACAGTGGAGGTAAGTATGATATGTTTGTTATTTAAAAAAAAAAAAATGAAAGCTTTACAACTCCTTTAAAGCAGGGGTCCCCAACCCCTGGCACCCTGCCGGACCGTAGCCTGTTTGCAGCCGGGCCGCCGCGAAGGCTGCACTTTCAAAGGGTCGGCAGCGGCGGGCGAGCAGAGAGATGACATCACCTCTCGCCACCCGCCCGGCATCACAGCTGTTCCGCCTTTACAGCTGGCTACGAACACAACGCTGAGATGCTGCGTGCGAGCAGAGAGATGACATCATCTCTCACCATCCGCCCCGCATCACCACCGTCCAGTCCTCACAGCCGGCTGCGAACACTACACTGAGGTTCGGCGGGTGAGCAGAGATATGACATCTCTCACTGCCCGCCCCGCATCACCGCTGTTTCACCCGTACCTGGCAAGTGACAATCCGCACCTGGCAAGTGACAAGCTGCATCTGTTGGCAGACGACGGTGGCAAGCTATGCTGTCTCTCTGATTAATGCCCTCCTTGCCCGGTCTGTGAGTTTTGGTGTGCGGCAGGTTTGCTGTTGTGCCATGTTCTTTCCATTTGGTTATGATAGACTTGATGGGGCTCCTAGGGATCATCAAAGATTTGGATATTTTTTTATAACCTAACCCTGACTTGTACTTCTCAACAACATTGTCCCTTACTTGTTTGGAGAGTTCCTTGGTCTTCATGGCAGTGTTTGGTTAGTGGTGCCTCTTGCTTTTGTGTATTGCAGCCTCTGGGGGCTTTCAAAAAGGTGTGTATATGTAATACTAAAACCTCGTACACACGATTGGATTTTCCGCAGAAAATAAACTCGGACTTTTGTCCGAAGGGTGTTGGCCAGGAACTTGTCTTGCATACAAACGGCAAGGAATTGACGGCCAACAAACACGAACGTAGTGACGTACTACGTGGTTTTTCAGCTCTTTAGCGCCACCCTTTGGCCTCACTGCTAATTATGTATTAGTAGAAGTTTGGCGAGTATTGATTCACGCTTTTCATTTCGTGTTTTTCATTTTGCGCTTTTCAGGGTACAGTGTCGCGCGACCGCGCAATTGTCAGTTAAAGCGACGCAGTGCCGTATCGCAAAAAATGGCCTGGTCATTAAGGAGGCAAATCCTTCCAGTCCTTAAGTGGTCAAGGACCAAAAAGTAGTTTCCACTGCAATATTCACCTTCTCTGCGATGCGGTCTCCTCCATAAATTCTATTCAGTCCAAGAGATGACGCCCCACTTCCACTCACCCAACCCAGAAGTCAAAACAGAGGCAACCATGGCTCCACTTTGTAGAGTCCTCCGATTCTGTGCCTCCCAAACTCAGTCCTCAAGTACCCCCAACAGGTCATGCTTACACAGGGTGGATATAAATCATTGATTTAAAAAACAAAAACAAAAAAAATATGATTTTATTTGATTTTTATCAAATTTATTTTAATAAAATGCTTTTAATTTATTTTAATAAAATGCTTTTGGAGTAAAAATCTATCTAAAAATAGTTTTCTATTTAAAGATACATTAATAATTTTGTTTATTCAGCATTAAATGGAGCTTAGTTAGGTAGAATGAGGCTGTATATTTTGCAAGATTTACATTTTAGTAAACTTATTCAATGAATGCAAGCTGAGATAACATGCACTGCACTGATGCATTCACACAATTTCACAGTAAATATGAGGTAAAACAAAGTTCAGGTATATTCCTTTATCCTATTGTTTTGCAAATCTATGTACACTACAAACTGTATGATTAAATCTGTTCCGATATCACTGTATTACTAACCTGACAGCTTATTATTCTAAATAGGAAATTTTTATTCTGTTTGCAAATATTAAAGATTCGAACTACCAGCAAGAATATGTCCGTACATTTAAAGAGCACCTGTCATTTCAGATCCATCATGGCAGCGCCTGTTAGCGGGCATCCCCTCACCTGCTGCCGCCACGTCCCTCACCTTGTTGTGTCACTGCCGCATCACCAGCTGTCCCATTAAAGTGAATAGGACTGTCGGTGAGTCAACAGCGGATCAGAGGAGGAGCCGCTGAGGGACAGAGATGACAGTTGCTCCTTCAAAATTATGATTTAAAAGGAGTTGATTTAAAATCAAATCCACCCTGTGCTTACAGGAATTCTGTTACCTTGCACAGGTGATTTAAATCAATGGCTTGTAATTTATGACAGCTATTTGATCTAAGAGGAATTCCCAAAGCATGGCCTGCTGAGGATACTTGAGGAATGCAGTTGGGAAACATTGCTCTGAACTATAGAAGGCGCAGCCATCAGCCAACGCACAGACGTCACTGCTGTGTGATCTGTGTGTGTCACCCCATGACACGAGCACCGCTCGCAACACAAGTTTCAGATTAATACAGCGGATTAAAAAAAAAAAAATAACCATGTTGAGGGAACAGGATGGAAATAGGACAGATGTTTTTATTCACTGCAATATTCACCTTAATGTGATTATTATTATTATAATACAGGATGTACTGTATATAGCGCCAACAGTGCACTTTGCAATACAATACAATAAAATAAAATACAAAAAGGTTAAGAGATCCCTGCTCATAAGAGCTTACAATCTAGTAGGGTGGGGCAAGTGCTAGAAAAGATAATACATGGGAGAGATGAGCTCATGGAAGAATTAAAAGTTCAGTTGTTAGGTGCAGGCAGGATAGGCTTCTCTCTAGAGTTGAGCTTACAGGGATCACTTAAAGGAATAGTAGACAGCCAGGCAGATTGGGGTAGAGAGTTCCAGAGGACGGGAGAGGCTCTGGAGAAGTCCTGGAGATGGTCATGGGAGGAGGAGACAAGAGAGCTAGAGAAGGCGGCGATCTTGGGAGGAGTTCTGAATTGACTTCACTGGGCAATCGGAAGCCAGTGGAGGGAAAAAATCGGAAGTAAGCCTTCCCATCATGTTCAGTCAAGGAAGCTGCCATCTAGGCCTCTGTTTAATCTACAACTGCCATGGTGCTGCACATGTGATCAGTTATGACACCAGCCATTGGATGGTTAGGCAGCTTGGTTGAGAGCACAACCAATGGGAGTGTTAAATTTCCAGCACGTGCCAGAAACGTAACCGTTGTTTGAAACTGTTAATGGATGGGTTTACTTCCGCTTTAAGTGATTACCAATGTCATGATTTGAATAGTGGCTGCAGGAGAAATTGCACTACTGCGAATGGAGCCTAATTAAAGCTGGGTATACTCTAGCAGAACTTTCTTCAAAATTTTACGTTTTAAGGTTTGTTCACTTTGCTAATGGTTAGTGGCGTTAAATTGGCGTTAGTTTTCTATTGGAGGACACTGGTGCCGAACGGCTGACCTCCTGTGGTCAAAACATTAGGGCAGACGCTTGGCATGGGACCTGAAAGCAAGTGGAGATGACTGGAGTAGTGGTGTCTACTACCGTGACTTCCAACTTCCAGGAGCCAGGTATGACATCTACATTGGTCCAAGCTAGAACAATGTAACTATGTATAAAATATCCATACCTGGAATTCATCTTTAACATTTTTAACATACATTAGAAACTTGTTCAAGAAAAAAGTTCTATTCTGCGCCTTCACAATTTTGTTATCATTGCAGTAAAATACAAATCCCACGCCCGTTTAGGAGATATCTTTACAGTACCTATAAGTAAGCCTTTTATTAGGCCTTATTATAGGCATTACCTATACAGTAGATACAAGTACAGGACTGAGGTTTACAACCACTTTAACCACTTACGGACTGCCGCACGCCGATATAATGTCCCAAATTTGAAGAGAAATATCGTTATGGCAGCAGCTAGCTCCCATAACTCCAGTATCCTGTTCTTCGGCCGGCGGTCCGCTTTCCGATAAGAGTGGTCTCTGCGGCGGATTCACTGCAAGATCACTTTTATCAGCGGTGGAAGAGGCCCCCCCCCCCCTCCGCCGCTTACCTGGGGCCATCGGCAGAGGCGGAGGCGATCGGATGCTGTCACTAGCTGGATATGGAGACGAGTGAGGGGAAAATGGCTCCCACCCATCTTCATAACACTGCAGGGTGGAAGGGCCATTTTTTTTATTATTTTTTTAAATGACAATTTTTTTTATTTTTTTTTTATTTATTACATTTTAGTGTAAATATGAGATCTGAGGTCTTTTTGACCCCAGATCTCATATTTACGAGGTCCTGTCATGCTTTTTTTTCTATTACAAGGGATATTTACATTCCTTGTAATAGGAACAAAAGTGACACATTTTTTTTTTTTAAAACAGTGTAAAAATAAAAAATAAAAGGTAAAATAAATAAGAAAAATTTTTTTTTTTTAAACGCGCCCCGTCCCGCCGAGCACGCGTGCAAAAGTGAACGCATACATAAGTCGCACCTGCATATGAAAGCGGTGTTCAAACCACACTTGTGAGGTATCGCCGCGATCGGAAGAGCGAGAGCAATAACTCTAGCCATAGATCTCCTCTGTAACACAAAACATGCAACCTGTAGAATTTTTTAAACTTCGCCTATGGAGATTTTTAAGGGTAAAAGTTTGTCGCCATTCCCCGAGCGGGCGCAATTTTGAAGCGTGACATGTTGGGTATCAATTTATTCGGCATAACATTATCTTTCACAATTTAAAAAAAAAATTGGGATAACTTTGCTGCTGTCTTATTTTTTAATTCAAAAAAGTGTAATTTTTCCAAAAAAAGTGCGCTTTTTAAGACCGCTGAGCAAATACGGTGTGACAGAAAGTATTGCAACGACCGCCATTTTGTTCTCTAGGGTGTTAGAAAAAAAAAAATAATGTTTGGGGGTTCTAAGTAATTTTCTAGTAAAAAAAACTGTTTTTAACTTGTAAACAACAAATCTCAAAAAGAGGCTCGGTCCTTAAGTGGTTAAAAGCAAACATTTTGGAAGTTGAACATTTGTCAAGTCATTGAATGTGCTGATGAGAACTTTCCTATTTTACTAGAGCATTGGCAGCGTTAGGCTAAGTCTCCATGGACGCTAGATGCCAACACAATAATTCCAATGCGGATGTCTTTCACTTAGAATGCTCAGCTAGCAAAGCCAATCAATAGAAGTTAATGGGAAAGCATGGTTGAACACCGTACTCTACAAACACAGAACGTACTGAGCCATCTGACCCACTGTTGGAGCAAGCAGCTGGAGTCTTTGAAGCCTGTGGAGACAGTCCTGCTTTTGTAAATGGGATTTCTTCTAAATCCATCAGTAATAGATCTATATACTAATAAGGCCTTATGCACACTGAGCTTTAACCACTTAAGGACTGGAAGATTTGCCCCCTTAATGACCAGGCCATTTTCTGCGATTCGGCACTGCGTCGCTTTAACTGACAATTGCGCGGACGTGCAACGCTGCACCCAAACAACATTGACATCCTTTTTTTCCCACAAATAGAGCTTTCTTTTGGTGGTATTTGATCACCTCTGTGGCTTTTATTTTTTGCGCTATAAACAAAACAAAAAACAAAACACAATTTTGAAAAATAACAAAAACAATATTTTTTATTTTTTGCTATAATAAATATCCAAAAAAACAAAACAAATTTCTTCATCAGTTTAAGCCAATAAGTATTCTTCTACATATTTTTGGTAAATTTTTTAAAAATCGCAATAAGCGTATATTGATTGGTTTGCGCAAAAGTTATAGCGTCTACAAATTTTTTTTTTACTAGTAATGGCAGTGATCAGCGATTTTTAACGGGACTGCGACATTGCGGTGGACAGATCTGACACCTTTGAGGGACCATTGACATTTATACAGCGATCAGAGCTAAAAAATAGCTATCAATAACTGTATAAATGTCACTGACAGGGAAGGGCTTAACAATAGGGGGCAATCAAGGGGTTAAGTGTTCTCTAGGGTGGTGCGTCTAACTGTGGGGGGGGGGACAGGGAGTAGAGATAGATTACTTTTCCTGATCACTAGGAACAGCAGATCTCTCTCTACTTCCCTGACAGAACGGGGATCTGTCTGTTTACATTACATAGTTACGTAGTTAGTAAAGTTGAATAAAGACACCAGTCCATCCAGTTCAACCTGAGCGTGTGTGGGCGCGTATTTACAATTGTCCCTATCCCTATACATTGTGTCTCATTAAGATGCTCATCTATTATTATTATTTTATTTAAGGTACCCATATAGCGCCGTCAATTTACGCAGCACTCCACACACACACATCGCACACTCACACCAGTCCTTACCCTCAAGGAGCCCACAATCCAAGGTCCCCAACTCACATTCATATACTAGGGCCAATTTATTTTAGACAGAAGCCAATTAACCTACCAGCATGTCTTTGGAGTGTGGGAGGAAACCGGAGTACCCGGAGGAAACCCACGCAGGCACAGGGAGAACATGCAAACTCCAGGTAGGTAGTGTCGTGGTTGGGATTCGAACCAGCGACCCTTTTTACTGCTATGCGAGCGTGCTACCCACTGCACCACTGTGCCGCCCATCACTGACAGATCCACGTTCTGGCTCTCCGAGGAGCGATCGCGGGTCGTTGGCGGACATCACGGCTACGCACTTCGGCTCCGGTGTCACGCCGTGGGCATGCGTGCACACACCCTATAGCCCTTAAAGCGGCCGCCGTAGGGCTACGATGATTCGCGCATGGGAGCCAACCTGGCAAGAACTTGGTTGGTAAGAAGTTAAAAACGCTGCTTTTATGGACTTCTGGCTGTTTTTTTTTTCTGCCTCTATACACCCCTGCATGTTGGCCTACGTGACCATGCACTCATAAGTGTTTAGAGGCAGAAAACTAAAATCTATTTCCAGTGCATCCAGGAGCAGCAGTGTTTTAGCAGAAAAAACGTTTGACGTGCCTAAATACGTGTAAATGCCTCTAGCGCTTGAGCCAGTAGTGTATTTAGGTTTTGTGCTGCCCTAGGCCTGACTAAACTTGTGTACCCTCTAATTTAAATATGACCCACCCCTTCCTGGCAAGGCCACACCCCTTGCTGTTTAGGACCCGCCCTGAAATTTTCGAGTGGGGACACTAGTTCTGAGGGCCTGGGGGGGGCAATACATTCCCTTAATTTGCTTAGATTTCCTCTCACTTCCTGTTTGGCTATGTGACAGGAAGTGAAGGGAAATCTCTGAAATGGGACAGGGATGTAAAAAATACTTTACCTTACTCTATCCAAGAAAAAAAAGTGTTGCCTATAGTTCTACTTTAAGCACAAATTTCTGATAATTTTATGGAGAGGACTAAGAAGATATAGCCATGCCAATGGTGTAGCAGAAAACATATAGCACAGTGAGGAAGGTTTGTGGTCCAGGATAATAGGACAGTCAAAATTAGAAGTGGCGCCCCCCCCCCCCCCACTGCGCATACCGGAAGCAGTGCGGCCGCCTTATTGGGGTGCTAGACTAATTTGCCCAGTCTGCCCTATAAGACTGGCGCTACACTAACAGTATAGCACAAGCCAGCGGGGGACCCTTTCCGTGCTGCCCCCCTGCAAAGTGCTGCCCTAGGCCTTGGCCTTGTCGGCCTAGGCCAGGATACAGCGTTGGATTGAGCGTTAATCTCAATGGCCAGAATAAATTATTATGACCAATTAAATGTATTAACGCTTAAGAGCTCTTGACGTGCCTAAATGCTCCAAGATGTGTCTAGCCACTTTCTGCCTGCGCTATAGCCAAAAGATGGCTACAGCGCGGGCTTACTTTGCCAGGAGGGCGTATATGGATGTCCTCCTATGATGGCGCGGCACGCTCTGTGATTGCTGAGCCCTTTGGTGACAACGCGAAAAGAGAGTAGAGATCCAATAACTGGCTTGTGTTAAAGGGACATGTACACTGATAATCAGGACACCGATTTATCAGTGTAGTCCCAACAGTGCTGCCAAACAGTGCCCATCAGTGCTGCCAATTAGTGCCCATCAATGTCATCTATCATTTCCTTCCTACCAATGCCCACCAGTGCTGCCAATCACTGCCCATCAGTGCCTCCTCATCAGTGTCATCTATCATTTCCTGCCTACCAGTGCCCATCAGTGCCTCCTCATCAGTGTCATCTATCATTTCCTGCCTACCAGTGCCCATCAGTGCCTCCTCATCAGTGTCATCTATCATTTCCTGCCTACCAGTGCCCATCACTGCCTCCTCATCAGTGTCATCTATCATTTCCTGCCTACCAGTGCCCATCAGTGCCTCCTCATTAGTGTCATCTATCATTTCCTGCCTACCAGTGCCCATCAGTGCCTCCTCATCAGTATCATCTATCATTTCCTGCCTACCAGCGCCCATCAGTGCTGCCTATCAGTACAGAAAATCATCGGTACCCCAGGATGAAGATCTGCCTCTCTACCTTTTCATTATGTGTACAGTAGGCTTCATTCACAATAGCCCACATGGTAAAATGCTGCGTTTTACAGTGCAGGCCGTTGTTAGGCCTCATGTACACGGCTGCTGGTAAACGGACGTTCAGAGGCAGTTGGATGCTTTTTTCAGCTGCCCCTGAACTCATCCAATGTTATCTTATGTGTACATGTACACGGGTTCGTTTAATGTCGTTTTTAGGCAGTTGGGTTTAGTGGCCTTTTTTGGAAAGCAAAAAAATGAGTTCAGACGCTGAGTTTAGAGGCATTTCAAGCGCCAAACACTTCTAAACGCGGCTAAATGCGGTAACCCACGTTTCGTTTACAGGCGTTTTTTGTTTTTAGCTATTTTGAAAATAAATAAATAAATCTTTTTTTTTTTTTCAAGCGTTTCTAAACGCAAATGCGGCTAAACAGACACTTTAAACGTTGGTTACTATCTGTCAAGTTAAATCATTCAGGAGAGGTTGTAAAAACATCTCGTGTACATTGAGCCTTAGTGTGAGGTCCAGGCGGGCGGCAGTGTGATTTTCAGCACGGTTTACTTTTTTCCCAACATAGTTTCACTTCAAGTGCACAAATTTTGCATTCGAAAAGCACGTTGGACACGTATGCGCAGTGCACCTGGCTGCAGCCTGCCATAGACTTTGACAGGCTGCAAGCAGCAGGGCTGGACGGAAACAGCACCTAAAACACCAGGAGGGACGCACTACAATAAGCCCTGCGTGCGAGGGGGAGAGGGGGAGAAGTGTTTAATCAACTGTATAACAACAAGAGGAACCAGTTATCATGTCCAACTCCCCTACATACGTCATGGTGGTGTAGGGTTTACATCTGCTCTGACATTGAAGTATAAGTGACCAGTGACAGGAAGGAGGTTTCATATCCTTTGTCTCTACATCTGTATTAAATACTTTCTCCGCATTACAAATCTGCCCAAGAGACGCTCTGCTACAGCAGGTGACAGCTAGTGAAAAGTGCAGAGATATGACATGACATATATATATATATATATATATATATATATATATATATATATATATATACACACACACATACATATATACACACAGACACATACATACACATACACACTCACACATACGTATACATATATACATACATACATACACATACACACACACACACATACATACATACACATACACACACACACACCCCAGCCACTTTATCAGGTACACCTGTTCAATTGCTTGGTAACACAAATTTCTAATCGCCCAATTACATGGCAGCAACTCAATGCATTTAGGCATCTAGACAGGTGAAGACGACTTGCTAAAGTTCAAACCGAGCATCAGAATGGGGAAGAAAGGGGATTTAAGTCTAGGTTCACATTTATGCGGCTGCGTTTGATGCGTTTTTCAGGCATGTTTTTCAGTGCATTTTGCGTTTTTAAACCAGCGTTTTTTAATGCGTTTTTGCATGCAGTTTTAATGCATTTTAAGTTTTATTCTCTTTTTTTTCTCTTTAAATGCACTGTATATAGTTGGTTGCTAAGGAGGGGGCCAGGAAGCCGTAAGCCACGTCCCTAGCAACCGATTAGTCATCCGCTGTCAGCAGGGTTCTCCACTAAAAGCTTAATGTAAAAAAATAAAAATAAAAATTGCCAGCAAAAAATTTTTGGAAAAAAACGGCGTGGGACCATACCAGCCCCCCCCCCCCCCACACACAATTAAAAAAAATATGGCGTGGGGTCCCCCCCAAAATCAACAGTGTAGTCCCTCGTGCTATCAAGTAAAACAAACTGATCTAATAAAAATTGCAGCTAGACCTAAAGTGTATACAGTGCACAAAATTGGTGTAGGATAAAAAATGATCAGCGCAACTTAATAGAATAAATGGATGTTACCTGTGAACAAATGAAAAAATCTCCTATGTAAAATATAATCCTGTGCAAATTTATGCAATGAAGTGTACTGTGCAAGATGACAATGAATATTGCAAGATACAAAATAAACTCCTGTGCACATAACGTAACGTGTAAATAGCTAATAAATAGATAAACAAACTGTGCAAATAAGCATGAAATCCCAGATAGCTCAAATATACAGATGTATAAGATGTATAATGTATAAGAGTCGGCAGAGAGTGGGCGACAACAAAACAGATGAAGACATCAACAGAATAAGACTTTTTTTTTAAAATTTTAGCGGGAAACTGGCGGGGAGAAAGAAAACAGCGGGAAGAGGCGGCTCGAGGAGAAGACGGAGGAAAGAGACGGCTAGAGAAGACAGAGCTATTAATAAAGGAATTGTCAAAAACCGGCTCGTGTTTTTATTACATTTCTATGCTTTTTCGGTGAATGGGTAGGAGTACGATGTACCCAATACGAATGGGGGGGGGTAGGATCTGGGGGTCACCTTAGAGGGGGGGCTTCCGGATTCCGATAAGCCCCCCTCCTGCAGACCCCGACAACCACCAGCGCTCGCTTGTCCCCTCCCTTTCCAGGCCTGCGGGGGTGTCATGGTTGGATAAGGGTCTGGTATGGATTTTGGGGGGATTTTTTTTTTTTTTTTGGCGTGGAGGGGGGGTCATTACCTTGTTACGTGGGTCTTTTGACTGTTGTTTTCTACTTCCTCATGGCTCAGTGTCTAGCCTGCTTAGTGCATCCATGTGAAAGCTAGGAAACTCATTGAGTATTTTTAAATCACAATTAGTGTCTGTGTATAAAGCCACAAACGTGGGAAAATAACCTTTAATTGCCATTTTAACCTGTGGGCACCACCTTCTGTGTCTGTACCAAGGACAAACATTCCAGGGTATGTAAACTTTTTATCAGGGCCATTTGGGTGATTTCTGTTATTATGATTTAAAAAGCATCCATAAAACTATGTGATAATAAATGGCTTCATGTGATTGCTATCCTTAAATAAAAGACAATTTTTTTGGCATGATCAATCATATTTTCAATATTAATGCCAAAATGTCACAATTTCTGCCAGGTTAGGCAAACTTTTCAACACAACTATATATATTTACACACACACACACATACTATTCAAGTACAGTACATAAAACACGGTTGTGAGATTTGCATTTCTCCAATATAATGACGTTACATTCAGCGGTTAATCCTATATCTAAACAGAAACCACAGAGAACTAAAGAGCGCCAGCTGTATTCATTCTGCTTGAAGGTATTCAGAAAAAAAACGTATCTGCAAAAAAACAGACATTCTGCTTATACTGCTTTCTTTTGGTGGTATTTGATCACCTCTTCAGTTTTTATTTTTTGCACTATAAACAAAAAAAGACTGGCAATTTTGAAAAAAAAAACAATATTTTTTACTTTCTGCTATAAAAAAAACACACCCAATTAAAAAAAAAAAAGTTGAATTTCTTCATCAATTTAGGCCAATATGTATTCTGCTACATATTTTTTGTAAAAAAAAAATCCCAGTAAATGTATACTGATTGGTTTGCACAAAAGTTATAGCATCTACAAACTATGAGATTTTTTTTTACTAGTAACGGCGGCGATCAGCGACTTATAACAGGACTGAGATATTGCAGCGGACAAATTGGACACTGACACTTTTTACAGACTAGTGACACCAATACAGTGATCAGTGCTAAAAAAATAAGCACTGTCACTGTACTAATGACACTGGCAGGGAAGGGGTTAACATCTGGGGCAATCAGGGCTTCTGTTAGAAATCTCGAGTCTCCATACAGCCTACCTGACAGGGCCCCCCGGCCGAAAGTCACTGAGGTCCCTTCCTCTGCAGCCTCAGCTGCACATATGAATGAATAGGAAGCACTCCGAGGCCTCCTGCTCATCCACAAACTGATAAATAAATGGACACAGGAGTGATTTGTGCCTATCGCTTACTGTGTTCCTTCAGGACAGGAGGGGGCCAGTAAATGGCATATTTAACGGCCCTTTCCCCCACTCTCCATCCTGAAACATCCCTGTTTGCCTACGGCAGCTGCCGGCGGGAAAGGAGAGGAGGGAAGCTGGCAGCACTGCGGGGGGAAGGGGCACATGGTGTTGCTCGGACAGCAGATTGAAGGGGCACATGTGCTAGGACCAATCCCGCTGCAGTGCATCCAAAGGGAGGAAGTGTAGTAGAAGCTGACAGTGCTGCAGAGGGAGGTAGAAGATCGGTGGCTGCAATAAGACAGTACAGCCAGTCCTCCTGTTTAGCAGGTGCCCGGGCCCCCTTTTGAGCTGATGGGGCCTGGGCTCAGTACAGGAGGGCTGGCTGTACAGCCTTAGCAGCGGCCCTGGGGGTGATCAAGGGGTTAACTGTGTGCCTAGTCTGTGCTTACTCACTGTGTGGGAGGTGATTTGACTAGGGGAAGGCAAAGATCAGTGTTCCTGCTTTGCAGGAACACAGGATTAATACCCTCCCGTCTGACAGAATGGCAATCTGCCTTGTTTACATAGGCAGATTGCCGTTCTGGCTGGGTACTGCGTAATTGGTGGGTACCGGAAGACATTGATTCCGCGGTACCTGCTGCTGGACTCCCGCTGTGTGTGATCACAGCGGCAACAGGTCACTGGCGGCCCACATGCACGCATCCCAGACCCGGAAGTGTCAGATCACGTACTAGGCATGTGATCTTCACCCTAACTGAGGTTGACCCGCGCCTCCTCCCCCCTCCCTCTGTTACCCATGGACATTCCTTATTATTTTTCCCACCAGAGCGAGATTTTGTCGCCACCCCCAGCATGTGCCCAGATGCACAGCAGGGTACATGCAAAGGCCGCAAAAAGGGAAGCTGGAATCTTTCCATTCCTGCGTGGCATTTCCACGGTACATGCACAGTCATGCTGATGGACTCTACCAGCACCCGAAGGCCATGCAGAGCCCGTAGGAGCGCATGCCATAATGGGAGCACCTGAGGGGGTGGAGCCACATAAATTGACTGAAGTTCCACTTTAAATTCAACAAAGCCATAATCTTTTTCTGGAAGTAAGCAAGTTAGTCATCACTCCTTGGCAAATAGAAGGAGAAGAAATGGAAACAGTGACAGATTCATCTTCCTAGGCTCCAAGATCATGGCAGATAGTGACTGTACCCATGAAATTAAGAGACACTTGCTTCTTGGGAGGAAAGCAATGGCAAACCTAGACAACATTAAAAAAAGCAGAGATAGCACCATACTGACAAAGTGTTGTATAGTCAAAGCTATGGCATTCCCAGTAGTAACCTATGGCTGTGAAAGTTGGACCATAAGGAAGGCTGAATGCCGAAGAATTATAACTATGATGTTGGAGAAGACTCTTGAAAGTCCCTTGGATGGCAAGAAGATCAAACCAGTCAATCTTGAAGAAAATCAACCCTGAATATTCACTGGAAGGACAGATCCTGAAGCTAAGACTCAAATACTTTGGCCACCTAATGCGAAGAGAGGACTCATTGGAAAAGACCCTGATGCTGGGAAGCATGGAAGGAAAAAGGAAAAGAGGACGACAGAAAACAAGATGGATAGATAGCATCATCGAGACAATGAGCATGAAATTAAGCAAGCTCCGGGAGGCAGTGGAGGACAGAAAAGCCTGGCGCTCTATGGTCCATGAGGTCACAAAGAGTCAGGCACAACTAAACAACAACAAAGCAAGTTAGTCCTCTTATTTCTGCCCAGTTTTTTATCAGTTTAACAAGCCTGCCTTAGGGCCATGCACATGACTGTATGCATTTTATGTAGGATTATACTAACCGTAAAATCCTGTCTGTGACATCATTTACATGGGTACAGCGCAAATACATATCGTTGCTAGGGCACAGGCAGCTCCTGCTGCCTGGCATCCTTGGTTGCTAGGATGCAGGTGGCAATTTAGGACCGACACATCAACACAATAGTGTGTAATGAGGTCAATTACACATTATTGATATTTACCTGTTGTCCCTGAGCAGGCCATAATAAAATATAAAATACATGTGTTCTGTACATGTACAGTAATACAAACATTTACATGTATAAAGCCTTAAAGTGTTACTAAACCCAGTAATATGAAAATAGTTCATCCACCCCCCACAGTGTCCACAGCTTATAAATCTTTTTACATTAAAATACTGCCACTATATACTAGGGCTGGGGAAAAAATATATTTGAATCTTGAATCGAGTTGAGGGGTCAAATCGATTCAAAGTTTCAGCAAATAGATTTTTTTTTTCACCAGGACCGGCGCTGACACCGGCAGGCAGGAGTTTTTAGGTGAGGCCACGGCGTCCGGCCTCGCGGACTAGGCCGAAGCCGCGGCCTCAGCTAAAAACACCTGCCGGCAGCTCCTCAGGATCGGCGCGGTGTCCATTAAAAAAAAAAACTTAATTCGAATCGTGAATTTTTTTTTTTTTTTTAAATCGCAGTTTTTTGGGGGTTTTTTTGAGAAAATCGCCCAGCTCTACTATATACCTTTTTGGATGATCTGTATACCATGGTTACAAAATAAAATGCAGAGTTTCTCCAGTGCTGAGAGTTCAGGAGGGAGGAGATTTCCACTACAGCCTGTATACACGCCCACATGTGTGATGTCAATATCATGTGACCTGGCTAGCTCAGAGAACAAGTAAGTGTTCTCTCCAGCATAAAAGACACAACTGAGCATGTGAAGGTTGTCTGCCCTGCCCGTGTTAGCTGGCCTTCCCCAGATACAGTGCAGGAGGGGGGAGGATCTGTGCTTACAGGATCAAACAGCCAATGCAGAAGATTAACCCCTTAGGTTCCACAGTGAGTATAACAAGCATGCTATGCTGCATATACAGACTGATTTTACTGTTGTGGGTTTAGTAACACTTTAAATACAGTCCACTTTATGGGTCTGAGTTTACTGATGTTTACGCAGCTGTGTGCATAATAAGCCCATTGACAAAAAGTACACCTGTGTTTAGATCCATTAAAACAAACACATTGATAAAATGCTGCGTTTATTGTGCCCGTGTGCATGACCCCTTCAAGTGACCCTGTAACTTCAAAAATATATATGAAACTTTCCCTGTAATAGAAGCCTCTGCACTTCACCGTCTTCTAACAGTACAGCCTACAGTCACATGGTTGCAGAGCGGAGGGGTCTGCATTTTCAGGGCAACGCTGGTGGCAAAGAGACCACATACCATCTCTTCACTGCCTATCAAATGCCCTCCAAAAAGCGATCTATCGCTGATCGCTTGTCAGCGGGGTGGCAAGGACGGTCTCACATGAAACTATTCTGAAACTATTCAAGCAATTACCAATCATTCTAAATAAAGCAAACGGAAATGGTGGTTAACAATGCAGACAGGCATGACAGGCCAGGCATGGAAGTTAACCACTTCTTCATTTTAAAATCATTTTTACAGGAGTTGTCATAAAAAGTACTACTTTGCTAATCTATACGGCAATACAATATAAAACACTTACCTGCCTGCTCTCAGTTTTCTATTAAATGGTGTCGAAAAATAAAACAACTTCCATGCACCTGATGAAGCCTTTTCCCTTTCCAATCAGAAACCCGGTGCTAGGAAGCAGCCGAGGAGAAGATGACAGCGACTGGCGAGGGATTAAACTGCTACCTCTCTGGAATGAAGAGGTGAGTGTTTCTTTAAGTTTAGTTCTGCTTTAACCACTTCCTGACCAGAGCACTTTTTACAATTTGGCACTGCGTCGCTTTAACTGACACCCAAACAAAATTTGCGTCCTTTTTTTCCCCACAAATTTTCTTTTGGTGGTATTTGACCACCTGTTTTTATTTTTTGCGCTATAAACAAAAAAAAATAGCGACAATTTTGAAATTTTTTTTATTTTACTTTTTGCTATAATAAATATCCCCCCAAAAAAACAGTTTAGTTTGGGCCAATATGTATTCTTCAACAACTAAAATATTTTTGGTAAAAATAAATAAATAAATAAAAACGCAATAAGCGTATATTGATTGGTTTGCGCAAAAGTTATAGCGTCTACAAACTATGGGAAAGATTTATGGCATTTTTATGGCGTTTTTATTTTTTTTTGTTTTTTTACTAGTAATGGCGGTGATCTGCAATTTTTAGCGGTATTGTGACATTGCGGCGTACAGATTGAACACTTTTGACACATTTTTGGGTCCATTGACATTTATAGAGCGATCAGTGCTATAAATATGCATTGATTACTGTGTAAATGTCACTGTCAAACAGCCTTTTTACACAATGCTCCTTAGGTTCCACAGTGCGTATAACAAGCATGCTTTACTGCATATACAGACTGATTTTACTGTTGTGGGTTTAGCAACACTAACCTGTTAGTGAGTCAAAGTTAAAAAAAAAAGTGTTACTAAACCCACAACAGTAAAATCAGTCTGTATATGCAGTGAAGCATGCTTGTTATACTCACTGTGGAACCTAAGGGGTTAATCCTCTGCAGTGTGTAAAAAGGCTGCTTGATCCTGTATGCACAGATCCTCCTCTTCTTCCACTGACTCCAGAACAGGTCCGCATAAAACAGAGCCTTTGGAGTCAGGCTGCACATGCTCAGTTTGGTGTGTATTGCTAGAGGGTTTTTTTTTCTTGGGAGAGTGCATGTGAGTCAGGGGTCCTTCAGCCTTATAGGACAGACAGAGCAGAAGACACAATACTGCTATATACTGCTGATGAGAAAAAGTATTTAGCAGTTTATAGTTACTAAAATAATAGCCAGACAGAGACATGTCCAGACAGAGAGTCAGAGGTCCTGCATCCTAATAGGACAGCCAGTGCAATATGAAAATGCCTCCTACAAGCTTTACCAAGAACTGCTAGAGGTCTCAAGACTGCTATATAGTGCTGATAAGAAAAAGGTATTTAGCCGTTTATATTAATTACTAAAATAATTGCATTTCCATGTTCTGTGTACTGTGGGACACCAGATATAGTGAATGCAGGGTCCTGGGTTTAGTAACACTTTAACCACTTGCCGACCGCCGCACGACGACGTACGTCCAAACTTTGGCGGCGGATACCGTTGTTATGGCAGCAGCTAGCTGCCATAACCCCGGTATTCCCGTGTTCGTGCGGCGGTCGGCTTTCTGATAAAAGTGGTTCCTGCGGCAGATTCGCCGCAAGATCACTTTTATCGGTGGCGGGAGAGGGGCCCCCCTCCCGCCGCGATCCGGTGCCCTCCGCCGCTTACCGGAGCCGATCACGTCCTGTCAGTGCTGTGTCTGGAGACGAGTGAGGCTAAGATGGCGCCCACTCGTCTCCATGAAACTGCTGGGCGGAAGCGACGTCAAAACGTCACTTCCGTTGACGCATAGGCATATTTTTTTTAATGTCATTTTTTTAAATTACTTTTTTTTTTTTTATTGCATTTTAGTGTAAATATGAGATCTGAGGTATTTTTGACCCCAGATCTCATATTTAAGAGGTCCTGTCATACTTTTTCTATTACAAGGGATGTTTACATTCCTTGTAATAGGAATACAAGTAAAAAAATATTTTTTTTGTTTTAAACAGTGTAAAAAAAAAATAAAATAATGTAAAATAAATAATAATAAAAAAAAATTTAAAAAACCCCCTGTCCCGACGAGCTCGCGCACAGAAGCAAACGCATACGCGAATAGCGCCCGCATATGAAAACGGTGGTCAAACCACACATGTGAGGTATCGCCGTGACCGGTAGAGCTAGAGCAATAATTCTAGCCCTAGACCTCCTCTGTAACGCAAAGCATGCAACCTGTAGAATTTTTTTAAACGTCGCCTATGGAGATTTTTGAGGGTAAAAGTTTGACACCATTCCACGAGTGGGAGCAATTTTGAAGCGTGACATGTTGGGTATCAATTTACTTGGCGTGACATTATATTTCACAATATAAAAAAAAAATGGGCTAACTTTACTGTTGTCTTATTTTTTATTCAAAAAAGTGCATTTTTTCCAAAAAAAGTGCGGACTTTGTTCGGACATTCCGACAACAAAATCCTAGGATTTTTTCCGTCGGATGTTGGCTCAAACTTGTCTTGCATACACACAGTCACACAAAGTTGTCAGAAAATCCGATCGTTCTAAACGTGGTGACGTAAAACACGTACGTCGGGACTATAAACGGGGCAGTGGCCAATAGCTTTCATCTCTTTATTTATTCTGAGCATGCGTGACACTTTGTCCGTCGGATTTGTGTACACACGATCGGAATTTCCGACAACGGATTTTGTTGTCGGAAAATTTTATCTCCTGCTGTCCAACTTTGTGTGTCGGAAAATCCGATGGAAAATGTCCGATGGAGCCCACACACGGTCGGAATTTCCGACAACACGCTCCGATCGGACATTTTCCATCGGAAAATCCGACCGTGTGTACGGGGCATAAGACCGCTGCGCAAATACGGTGCAAAAAAAAGTATTGCAACGACCTCCATTTTATTCTCTAGGGCAGTGATGGCAAACCTTGGCACTCCAGATGTTTTGGAACTACATTTCCCATGATGCTCAACTACACTGCGGAGTGCATGAGCATCATGGGAAATGTAGTTCCAAAACATCTGGGGTGCCAAGGTTCACCATCACTGATCTAGGGTGTTAGAAAAAAAACATATATAATGTTTGGGGGTTCTAAGTAATTTTCTAGAAAAAAAAAAACTGTTTTAAACATGTAAACAGCTAAAATCCAAAACGAGGCTGGTCCTTAAGTGGTTAAAGTCATAAAAGAACGCTCTGCCTCAAAATAAATAAATAAAAATAATTTGTGTACACTGTTTCATGACAAAGTAATTGTCAGTCAAACTATCACAGCACTGAAAGCTTAGCAATGGTCTGGTAATGAATGGGGCTTTTCAGGCTGGTACTGAAGTGGTTAAATAACTGCGCCGGCATACTAAACGACGGCAACCGATTTACTTCCAATAAACGATCATAACACATGCGCCAGCTTTAAATATACACCGCAAAGTAAAACACGAACACAACTCCAACTTACACTCCCAACAGTTATTACATGCAATAAACATTGACGTCCATTTAACAAATACATCCAGACCCATGCATCATCGTAAACTGCTCTTCATCCTGACTTAGCAGAAACTGAATAATTAAAGGCTATTAAGTTACGACGGTCCCATCACACTTTAACACATTCCCTTCATACTACTCCTCGCTAGCTCAGTGCGTTTTATGTTACATGAACTTACGTGAAGGAAACACAGCTGCACAAAAAAAGAACAAGGGAAAAAAAGAACACGTGCATGTAAATGTTCCAGGAGTCACGCTATTGTATCCGACGCGGTTTCAAACTACGCGAAACTGCGCGAACCCCGATCTTCCGCCCTTTGGGGCTCATGCTGTACACCAGTGTTTCTCAAGGCACCCCAACAGCTCATGTTGTCAGGATTTCCCTCAGATGAAACCGCTGTGGTAATTACTAAGGCAGTGAAACTGATCAAATCACCTGTGCAAAAAAAATGGCAAGCCTGAAAACATGACCTGTTGGGGAGCGCCTCGAGGACTGGAGTTGAGAAACACGGCTGTACACCGTCCATATCAGTGTATCTCTGCAGAGGGTGCAGCCATAGGTTTTCGCTCAAAACGCAGACAGGAAGCCTGTATAAAGCAATGATAGTCTGATACTTTCTGCGGCTTTTTAATTCTGTGGCTTTTTAATATGAAGTCGCACATGAAGCAATTACTGATGAGAAGGGGCAGACATGCACCCAAAGCCAAGGATGCCCTTATTGGGCTAATAGCGGGACTTTTAGGCTGGGTTCACACTAGCTGCGAACACAGCTCACGGCAGGTGGTCCGGTGTGTCGAGAAAAAAAAAAAAAACAGGAAGCAGACGCCTCTTAGACAAGACTGTAGTCATTTAATAGAAAGCGCGCATTAAAAACACTCACTTTTAACTATTAGATTGTAAGCTCTTCTGAGCAGGGCCCTCTTAATCCTCTTGTATTTTATTGTATTATAACTGTATTGTCTCCCTTTTATATTGTAAAGCGCTGCGTAAACTGTTGGCGCTATATAAATCCTGAATAATAATAATAAAGTATCATTAATCAGGCACAGTAGAGTCCGATTACACCGATCTCCATCACAGCTTCCAGCAGGGGTCACGTCTTGTGAATCCAAAGCGAGGCTTGGAAGGCAGCTGGTGGATCACAGGGGAGCGCTGGAACACAGCATGCGGCGTGATGGCGTCACGGACGTAATGACGACACGTTTCCGAGGGGGATGTCTTTAGTGCGCGCTCCTTTCTCTCAGCTTGAGTTAGGAGCACGCACTAAAGACATCCGCCTAGTGCGCATGCTCGGAAATGTGTCGCCATCACGCCACATGCTGTGTTCCAGCGCTCCCCTGTGATCCACCAGCTGCCTTCCAAGCCTCGCTTTGGACTCTGCTCGCACGCCGAAAGACCGCTGCTGGACAGGACGCCGGCCATGCTCGGATTCACAGGACGTGACCCCTGCTGGAAGCTGTGGCGGAGATCGGTGTAACCGGACTCTACTGTGCGTGATTAATGGTACTTAAAAGTGAATGTTGCTAATGCGCTTTGTCTATAAGATTTTACCCCCTTCCTGACCAGAGCACTTTTTGCGATTCGGCACTGCGCCGCTGTAACTGACAATTGCGCGGTCGTGCGACGTTGCACCCAAACAAAATCGACGTCCTTTTTTTTCCCAAAAATAGAGCTTTCTTTTGGTGGTATCTGATCACCTCTGCGGTTTTTATTTAAAAAAAGAGCGACAATTTTGAAAAAAAAAACAATATTTTTTACATTTTGCTATAATAAATATCCCCCAACAATATATAAAAAAAAATAATTTTTTCCTCAGTTTAGGCCGATATGTATTCTTCTACATATTTTTGGTAAACAAAAAAAAAAATCACAATAAGCGTATATTGATTGGTTTGTGCAAAAGTTATAGCGTCTACAAAATAGGGGATAGTTTTATGGCATTTTTATTAGTGTTTTTTTTTTTTATTAGTAATGGCGGCGATCTGCGATTTTTATCGTGACTGCGATATTATGGCTGACACATCAGACACTATTTTGGGACCAGTCGTTTATACAGCGATCAGTGCTATAAAAATGCACTGATTACCGTGTAAATGACACTGGCAGGGAAGGGGTTAAACACTATGGGGTGATCAAGGGGTTAAGTGTGTCCTAGGGAGTGATTCTAACTGTGGGGGGATGGGCTACAACTCACATGACAGCGATCGCTGCTCTCGATGACAGGGAGCAGTGATCTCTGTCAGGTCACAAGGCAGAACGGGGAGATGCCTTGTTTACTTAGGCCCTTCCCCATTCTGCGGCATCGTGACACGATCGCCGGGAGACCGGCGGACATTGAGTCCACTCTCGCGCCGTCAATTAAAGGGGAGGTACAGGTACGCCCATTTGCCCACCGCTGCCATTGTGCCGGCGTATATCGGTATACAGCGGTCGGCAAGTGGTTAAATGACTAGAGTCTTATCGAAGAGGCGCCTGCTTCCTGTTTTTTCCTCTCTACATGTTTGGAGTGTGCTTCGGCTCCCCCTGCAAGGCTGCCCTGTCTCCATACACTGTTTTCTCACACTGAGCTTAATAGCTCAAAGGACTCTTGTATGGACTCAGATCTCATGCTACATACTATAACCTGCACCACTATCCATTGTATTCCTTTGGTCCGGTGTGTCCCTGTACACCATTTCAGGTGCTAATCGGCACCGATTTTTTGGCATAATTCACAATTGAAAAGAAGCCAAAGACGCACGGGACCCTTTTCCAGTGCGCGCTGTGGCCACCCCCGGGATGTGTGAATCAGCTTCATTAAAAGTTGGTCACACAGTCTCCTGTCATGTGAATTGGATGAGGGGAAACCCCCATCCAATTTGCATCAGTGTGAACCCAGCCTTAGGCCAGCTGAGGTGGTTTTCCCATTCATTTCAGTGTGACTTTTCGCACTGGGGCGGTACGCTTACGGGACGTTAGGAAAAGTCCTGCAAGCAGCATCTTTGGAGCAGTTTGGGAACCCTTTGATAATTAACTGAGCTATAAAGGAGTATATGGATGGGTGTGGCGCTGTTCTGATTAGGTGGTAATTTACTCCCCTCACCTCTCCAAGGTGGCCGAGGTGGTTATGAGTATTTTTGCCTCAGATATAAAAAAATAGGTGAAAGAATGTATAGGTGAAAACATATATGGAATAGTTTGGGAACCCTGCCCATTGAAATGGAAGCCTGAAAAGCGATTCGGAAGCGCCGCAAAAAGGAGCCTGCTTAACCTCTTTTCCGGCCGCTACAGGGGGTTAAAAGCGCTCTGCTAGCAGCCGAAAAGCGCCGCTAAAATGAGCAGCGATGTAGCGCTAACATGGCCGCGGCTCAGTGTAAAGCTGGCCTTAAGGTACCATAATGTATGGTATATGTACATATGGAGGGAACACAGACAAGTATCCACCCAAAGTATCCAAAGGGTGATAAATCACTGGCCATTAATCAAACAAAATAACTCACTTAGGGCCCTTTCACACAGGCGGACCGATCCAGTCCACCGGTCAGCTTTCAGGCAGACCCGATCAGACCCTCCAGTCTCCTCTATGGAGCGGCTGGTGTCAATGAGCATGTGTCCGTTCACACCTGCCGACATCCGATCGGTTCCGCTAAAAACAGACGGATAGGGATAAGTTCCCCACCCGTCTGGAGGATCAGACGTTAGTCGGGTGTAAACAGACAGGCGGTCCGTTTACATCCGGCTGACCATAGAGGAGAGCGGGCTGTGTCTGTTCTGCATAAGTGGAGTGGACAAGGACCAGCCATCTGCCTGTTCAGCGGTGATCAGCGGACAGATTCCTCGCTGAGCAGGCAGACTCCGACGTGTGGAAGGGGCCTTAATATGCACAAAAACTAAAAACTCTCCATTACTATCCTTGTTAAATTACAAAAGGGACTTACAAGGCAACATTATTATTATTATTATTATTATTATTATTCAGGATTTATATAGTGCCAACAGTTTACGCAGAGCTTTGCAATATAAAGGGAGACAATACAGTTACAATAAAATACAAGAGGGTTAAGAGGGCCCTGCTCCTATGAGCTTACAATCGAATAGGGTGGGGCAAGTTGTACAAAAGGTAATAACTCTGAGGGATAAGCGGATAGAAGAATTGGGGTTCATGTACACTGGATGCTCCCTAGATGCCTTTCCCCTGGTATCAGAAAAAATGCTGAACACTGTGTGTTGCAGATCCCCATGCCTGTGAGCACCATACTGTCACCACATTGGGATGTTGGTATTGTCTGCATAAAAAGTATTTATATTCTAGGATAGGCTATGCTTTCTTTATAACATATGACATACATCTGTCCCTAACCGCAGGTAATCTCTCCATGTGTGCTTACATACAAACAGTCATAAAACAGTGTCAACCTGTCAGTGAGGCTTCCTGTCTGTGTTTGATCGGAAACACATGTCCCTACCTGCCGCAGAAATACGCTAATCTGAATGATGTAGGCTCTAGATGGCCATTTGCATTAGCCCTGGTATGGATACAGCATCCACCAATTTGAACCTAACTACATACATAAAACGATGAACTTTTCAAGGTAAGAATAGGCCCATACACAAACACTAGGGTTGCACCGATACTGGTATCGCTATCGGTGCCAATACTGAGTATTTGCACAAGAATCGGTGCTAGTGCAAATGCACCGATACCTAAAACCCATTCTTTCAGACTCGGTTCTTTGAGCTGTCAGTGGGGTCTCCCCAGTGTTAAAGAAGTCCCGTAATTGGAGCTGTCAAAAAAAAAAAAAAAGCCAGCAATGTTTATTACCAATATTGCTGAAACACTAAAATAAAAAGAAACATTGTTTCTTTTTGTATATTTCTGTTTCTTCATCTGCAGATCAAAGGGATGAACAAATGTTCCTCTGTTTAACCTCTTAATAACCCTTAATATACTCTAATCAGCCTTAATTAACTCCCTCTTCTCCATTGAATTATTATTTTCCTGCTTTTGTTCACATCTTTTTTTTTTCTTCTTTTTTTAGTTTGCTTTGTTAGTGAATATTTTTACACATATATATTAACATATATTTACACATTTCACATTGAAAGACTGCTAAATTAAAAAAAAAAAACAATTTCTTTAATTTATAAATAACTTTTCAATGCATTGTACCATTGCTGACAGCTGAAGTTAAAACAAAACAGTTGCGGTAGGTATCGGTAATTGGCATCGGCGAGTACTAAAAAAAAAAAAGTATCGGTACTTGTACTCATTGTAAAAAAAATGGTATTGGTGCATCCCTAACAAACACCAAATGTAAAAAAAAAAAAATAATAAAAGTGTATGCTTGCACTCCATTAGCTCCTTTCCCGGTAGGAGCGGCTGGGGAAAGTGAAAGCAAACCAAAAGTGATGTGATACACGTTGCTACTGAGTTCTTACTAGGCAAGGGAGATCAGTGAAATCAGGGAACAGCTGAACTGGTCTCCCTACCCTCAACCCGGGGGTCTATTTGGGATGGGGGGGTGAATGTACCAGGGGTGCATGGGACAATCAGGTGAGTGATCAGCCACCCACTCACCTGATAGCCAACTTATCAGATTTACACAGGTTCGCGGCTGCTGTAGCACCCAAAATTCAACATCCTTCATCCCACCATCCATCATCCTACAGCCTTCATTTCACCATCCACCATTCAACATCCTTCATCCCACCACCCATAATCCTACATCTTTCATCCCATCGCCCATCATCCTACATCTTTCATCCCACCATCCACCATTTAACATCCTTCATCCCAATATTCAACATCCTTTATTTTGCAATCCGCCATCCTATTTTTCGGAGGAAGATCTCTTGATAGAAAGGAATAGCTGACTGGTTTGCCTGCACCAACACCAGTTTCAAAACTAAACAAATAGGTTTTAAGACTTCTAATGTCCTGTACACACTGGCGGACTTTTCGGCATCAAAGGTCCGACGGTCTTTCGACTGAGTTATGACAGACTTTCTAATGAACGGACTTGCCTACACACGATCACACCAAAGTCCGACGGATTCGTACGTGATGATGTACACCGGACTAAAATAAGGAAGTTGATAGCCAGTAGCCAATAGCTGCCCTAGCGTCGGTTTTCGTCCGTCGGACTAGCATACAGACGAGCGGATTTTTTTGACCGGACTCGAGTCCATCAGCAAGATTTGAAACATGTTCCAAATCTAAAGTCCGTCACATTTTCGACAGAAAAGGTCTGCTCCAGGTCCGATGAAGCCCACACACGGTCGAATTGTCCGACTTTGTCCGGATTTGTTCCGTCGGACAAGTTTGGTCGAAAAGTCTGGCTGTGTGTACATAAGAGAAGCTGCATGCACAGCACAACCACCCTGCAGACAAATTTTATTCACAAGAATTTCTAAGCACACCAAAACTGTATAATGAGCCTTCTACATGAGTGGAAACACTGCTAAAAATGTAGACCAGCCTTTCCCAACCAAAGTTCTATGGAAGCCTAGGGTTTCTCTTAAGGTTTCTAGGAGTTCCTTGACCAGAAAAACGGTGAATTGATCTTCCACTCGGGTTAACCACCACCGAAAGGGGGCAATTTTCCACTAATTACTAATGTAATAGATCACTTCTTATGTTATATACCCTGAGCTGTAATATTAATCATTTGTAGCAGGCGTTCCGTTCCCCAGGATCTGAAATTGATTTCAAAGGTTCCTCCTAAGTAAGAATGTTAAGAAAAGCCAATACAGACAGTGGACTGTGCGGCAAATCCTACTGAAGCCGGTTAATCCAGCTGTACATACAATAAGATCTGGTGGTTTGTTCTCTCTTCAGGCACAAGTTCAAACCTCAACTCACATAAAATTTCCTCAACCTCACAATTAGGTTAACCAAATTTTACAGAGAATTTATGGTCATACGCGTAATATAAAATCAAAAGAAAAATCACACAACAAAGAAAAAAAACACTAAAGTGGTCAAACTCAAATGAACTTTCGCTTTCGTCCAGGAACAGCCCTTGCTTTTCTATGAGAGTCTGACAGGTACTGCGGCTGGATAATGAACCAAGCAGTACGAACAATTAGGGCAATATGCACTAGAGGTCGACCAATATATCGGCTGATATTTGGCATTTTTAAGAAATTGGCATCAGGCGATTATTATGCAAATTCGGCCAATTTAATCGCACCATTCCTCCTCCCTTCCCCACACTCCATTGGCGGAGCGGCGCTTGACGCTTGCCAGAGCCGCTGAGTGTGTGAAACTTACATGAGTAACTGAATGTAGAGAGAGACCAGCTGTCAGAATTCAGCGTTGATGTCAGGGGTGGCCGGGACCCAGCATCTATCAAACACAAGTCAATGGGATGGGATCTGGGTGGGCCGCTACATGTATGTGGCCCCGTCACCTTTCTTAAGCAGCCCAATCATTGATAGCTGCTGGGTCCCGCCCACCCCGGGCCCCGACATCACCGCTGAATTTTGACAGCTGTTCTCTCTCTCTCTGCATTCAGGTGCATATGTCAGCTTCACACACAGTTACACTATATGGGCTCAGTGTAAAAACCTGCCAGTGCCAACCAGTGCCACCTGCCAAAAAAAGAAAAAAAAATCAGCCTAAAATATTGGCAGCAAAAATCGGCATCATAAATCAACCATCGGCCTTTCCGATATTTAAATTTCAGCATCAGCAAGAGAAAAACCCATATCGGTCGACCACTAATATGCACCCTGGGACGAATGCCCAGATTGCAAGACCAGTAAGCACCCTAAAATGTTTCACCCTGGAGAAAAAAATATATACCTGTGTCTAGGTCTTGGTTTACGTCCTTGTGGTTCTGTGGCGGTGCATTTGCGCGGGCACAACGGCCCATTCATTTGAATAGGCGGTTGTACATGTGGGAAAAAACACCGGGGAAAAAAAGTCCCCAACCCTTTTTTTTTTTTTAAACCGCAGCCGCACGGAGCCGCATGGTGCTATGACACCATGCAATCTTGTGCTGCGGTTTGCCTGCAGGTCGCGAAATGCGTGCTTCTCTGACCCGCACATGTTAAGCGACAAGAATTTGTAGGAAGTGCGATTACATTGACCATACATCTAACCATAGGTAGTGAAGGTTCTGCGTAATGGTTTGTCCTGAAAAGTATATGTATATTGCCCACGTGAACAAATATCTTTATTTGTTCCTCTGAATGGTATAGAAGCGAGCTCTGTATGTATTGTGCTTAGCGATTCATTGCAAGTGATAAGGTCCACACGTGTTTAAATCTTGTGCAAACAGACAACAAACTCCTTTCACGGTAAGATGACGGTCAGCGCGCTGCTCAGAATTCACTGTGCTGACGTAAGCTGGCATGTAACCATTTTATGTATACTCTAAATGCTTGTAGATTCTTTCATAAAGACTATCAATATAGCAAATAATCGGATTGTAATGTGTGTAGACAGGATAATATTAATTGCTCGTTATCACTAGTTAAACAGACATCTGTGTAATCCTCGTATAATGCCTCATATATGGCAAAACAAGTCCAGTGTTTAAATATTAGCCTAGGACTAGCTTCAACCCCTTCGTGCCTACGGGTAAAACAAATATAAATGCCTAAGCACAATTTTGAAACTTTGACATGTGTTAGAAAAACTGTACAGATCACCACAACTACTTTGTGCATCCAGGTGGATTATACCACATTTTATTCAGGACAAAATGTAACTTTTTTTGGTGGTTAATGGTAATGGATACCTCCTGTTTTTTTTTTTTTTTAATCAAAGGAAAACTGGCCCCAAATAGTAAAAAGAAATCTTTTTTGTTTTGTTTTGTTTTTTTATGTAGCTGTATATTTTTTGCTACTACCATAACCTTTCATCAAAGAACAACCCAAATTAAAGGGGTTGTAAAATCTCAAGGTTTTTCACCTTAATGCATCATATGTATTAAGGTGAAAAACAATCTGTGCTGCAGCGCCCCCCCCCCCCCCTTTTTCCTTACCTAAGCCCGATCCAGCGATGTGCCTGAGCGCAGTGGCTCCAGCTGCTGTCGCTCTCCTCATTGGACAGATTGATAGCAGCAGGAGCCATTGGTTCCCGCTGCTGTCAATCAAAAGCTGTGACATGGGAGCGGGACTCGGGACTGAGCCTGCATGGGTGATGCCCCCATGGAAAGCGGTTTTCCGCGGTGGGGCACCTGATGAAGAGGGGCCTGGGGCACCGGCGGGGGACTCCAGAAGAAGAGTGCAAAATGATTACACAGAGCAGGTAAGTATAGGCATGTTTGTTCGTTATTTTTATTAAAAAAATATATATATATTGAAGCTTTACAACTCCTTTAAATTCTCCTACTCCTGACGATCGCAGTGAGAACACATATGTTAGTTGTTATATGTACCCGTAGTACAGCCCAGAAACAATAGTCCCTTCCTAAAACACAGTGACATAAAAAAAAAAAATCCTGTCAAAAAAGAAATGAATGAAAAAAAAAAAGTTTATATAATATATATATGTGTGTTTATATAATATAATATATATACATATATATATATACACACATTATATATATATATATATATATATATATATATATATATATATATATATATATATATATATATATATATATATATATATAAACACACACAGTCAGACATATATATATATATATACATATATATATATATATATATATATATATATATATATATATATATATACATACACACACACACACATATATATATATATACACACACACACACACATATATATATATATACACACACACACATATATATAGATCCTCACCTGTGGCCCAAACACTAACCCTAGCGCTGACCTACATCAAACCTTGTCCATTCTTGTCCATTCACAGAGAAAGAACACACAGGTGCGGGCTTCACTTATCACTGTGATAGCCAATCAGGGGCCATCACAGTGATCAGGTGACCCGGAATCAGGAGATCCGGGTCGCAATCATTAGTATTGGGCCCGGGGGCTCTCGCTGCAGCATGCTCCCAGCACAAACAGAGATAGGAAAATATGTGGCCCTATAGAAGAAAAAAAACAATCCAGTGGGGCCACATATTTGCGTACGGTGGGCGTGAAGGGGTTAAAGAATTACAATGTTTTGTGTCCTCCGCTCAACTTAGATAAAAAGCCCTTTAAGTGCATTTCCACTTTTGCAGCCATACTGAGATAACACCTACTTTATAATTGTCATTTGTTACCGTCCACAATTATTCATTTAAAAATTGATACTTACTACTTGCTTAAGAAATCCTACCCAGCTCTCTCCTGCTGCTATGTCATGTAAAGCAGGGGACTGGGGAGTTGTAACTATAATTAACCCTGTGTGTAATGTGCTGTCAAATCTCATCATCAGTTGTAAACTAGAAGTGCACCGTGTCTGTTTGAACAAGCTCTCTTGCAGATGTATGAGGCAAACCACTTGCTGCAGAGGTTTAAGGGATGGAGGTCAGTCTGTCAGTGCTCAGACCATACGCCGCACACTGCATCAAATTGGTCTGCATGGCTGTTGTCCCAGAAGGAAGCCTCTTCTAAAGATGATGCACAAGAAAGTCCACAAACAGTTTGCTGAAGACAAGCAGACTAGGAACATGGATTACTGGAACCTTATCCTGTGGTCTGATGAGACCAAGATAAACTTATTTGGTTCAGATGGTGTCAAGTGTGTGTGGTGGCAACCAGGTGAAAAGTACAAAGACAAGTGTGTCTTGCCTACAATCAAGCATGGTGGTAGGAGTGTCATGGTCTGGGGCTGCATGAGTGCTGCCGGCACTGGGGAGCTACAGTTCATTGAGGGAACCATGAATGCCAACATGTACTGTGACATACTGAAGCAGAGCATGATCCCCTCCCTTCAGAGACTGGGCCGCAGGGCAGTATTCCACCATGATAACAAACCCAAACACAACTCCAAGATGACCACTGCCTTGCTAAGGAAGCTGAGGGTAAAGGTGGTGGACTGGCCAAGCATGTCTCCAGACCTAAACCCTATTGAGCATCTGTGGGGCATCCTCAAACAGAAGGTGGAGGAGCACAAGGTCTCTAACATCCACCAGCTCTGTGATGTCGTCATGGAGGAGTGGAAGAGAACTCCAGTGACAACCTGTGAAGGTCTGGTGAACTACATGTCCAAGAGGGTTACGGCAGTGCTGAAAAATAATGGTGGACACACAAAATATTGACACTTTGGGCCCAATTTGGACATTTTCACTTAGGGGTGTACACACTTTTGTTGCCAGCGGTTTAGACATTAATGGCTGTGTGTGGGGTGTACTTACTTTTGTAAGATACTGTGTGTGTGTGTGTGTGTAAATATATATATATAAAAGCTAAATAGCATTTTTTTTTTAAGTTTTCAAAAAAAAAAAAAAAAAAAATTTTTATATATATATATATATATATATATATATATATATATATATATTTTTTTTTTTTTTTTTTGAAAACTTAAAAAAAAAAAAAAATGCTATTTAGCTTTTCCCTTCTATGTTATGTTAGGCAGGCCGTAACCACAGACAGGAAATAAATTCCCCTATAAACACAGACAGTGTCGCTGCGGGAATCCTTCCTGCCAGGCCACTCTCTTCTTCCGGCGGGGGTCGGGGGTCGGGGGTAAGACAGTGCTTATTTCTAGTGGTTATAGCAGCCACTAGCAATAGTCGCAGGTAAAAACCGGCATGTTGGTTGTACCCAAGTTGATCGATCGATCAACTTGGTACAATCAGCCGATCGATACACGGTTCGAATCTCAGGCCGGTCCCTACTGAACCGGCCGAGATTTGAACCATGCATGGCCTGCCTTAGGAAGGGGGCTGGGAAGTTATGTTTACCATCATTGACTCTGACTGTACTGTGCCTGCAGATCTCATTATCAATTGTACACTGGATGTCTGCGCTAACAAAGAGTTAAGGATCTCAAGGCTTGGGTGGTACATTGTATGTCAAGGCTCTTTCAGTCTGTCTCCTAATTGCACAATGCATGTTATTCTAGATACAAGCTGCCTATAAAGTCCTAATTCTAATCCTGCTCTAATTTTATTACAGGCAATTTCATACAGATACATGTTATATAATATTGATTACCCTCCACTAAAACCATCCGATGCACTCGGGTTCCCAACTCTGGGGGCCCCATCACCTTCCCAAGGTTCGAGATACCGGATGTCAGGAATTCACCTTATATATACTGCTGGGTTCTCCCCCCCCTCCCCCGTCCTACCCCCTCCCCCCCCCCCCATTTACTTCTCCTATACCCCCCTTCGACTGTTAGCTCCTGAGTTTTATATTGTTACCTGTAACCAAAGTAATATGGATATCGCATTGGGTTATGAAGAACTGCTTCAAGTACTTATACAACTGTTTACAATGTTTGGTATGTTATGAGGGATATGTATGTCACTACCCCCCCCCCCCCCCCCTTTTTTTCTTCATTCTGTACCCCCCTCCTTTGCTCTAGTTTTTACCTTTTGGGAATCAATAAAAAATATATTCAACCGTAATTTTATTACAGGTAATTATGCTGACAAATTATGCTGCACTTTACATACTGTACATCATTAATGTTAGGCACGCTGTGTGAATCATGGCACATTTTTGATTTGTGAAAATTATTTTTAGATCTAACGTGTAAAAGGGAAGACATAAATATTTAAAAAAATATTTTTAGGTATGCTGTGTAAATAGGAATGCATACATTTTTTTTTAAATATTTTTAAATATGTTGTGTGAAAGGTAAGACATATTTTTAATTTTTTTTTAGTTATGCTATGTGAATGGAAAGACCAAAATATTTAAAAAATATTTTTAGGTATGCTGTGTGAAAGGGAAGACATAAATAGTTTTTTTAATCATTTTTAGGTATGCTGTGTAAACAGGATTGCATACATTTTTTTATTATTTTTGGATATGCTGTGTAAAGGGAAGACATGTTTTTATTTTTTTTATTTTTTTTAGGTATGCTGTGTGAATGGGAAGACCTAAATATTTTAAAAATTATTTTAAGCTATGCTGTGTAAATAGGAATGCATACATGTAAAAAAAATATTTTTGGGCATGCTGTGTGAAAGGGAAGACATAAATATTTTTACAAATATTTTTGGGTATGCTGAGTGAATAGAAAGACATAAATATATTTTAAATTATTTTTGGGTATGCTGTATGAAAGGGAAGACATACATTTTTTTTATTTATTTTTGGGTATGCTGGGTGAAAGGGAAGACATACATTTTTTTATGTATGCTGTGTGAAAGGGAAGACAAATATTTTTTAAAAAATATTTTTGGGCATGCTGTGTGAAAGGGAAGACATAAATATTTTTACAAATATTTTTGGGTATGCTGAGTAAATAGAAAGACATAAAAAAATGTTTAATTATTTTTGGGTATGCTGTGTGAAAGGGAAGACATACCTAGTTTTACAATTATTTTTGGGTATACTGAGTGAATAGAAAGACATACATAAATATTTTTTAAATTATTTTTGGGTATGCTGTATGAAAGGGAACACATGCATTTTTTAAAATTATTTTTGGGTATGCTGTGTGAATGGGAAGACCTAAATATTTTAAAAATAATTTTTAGCTATGCTGTGTAAATAGGAATGCATACATTTAAAAAATATATTTTTGGGCATGCCGTGTGAAAGGGAAGACATAAATATTTTTACAAATAGTTTTGGGTATGCTGAGTGAATAGAAAGACATAAATATTTTTTTAATTATTTTTGGGTATGCTGTATGAAAGGGAAGAAATACATTTTTTTAAATTATTTTTATGTATGCTGTGTGAAAGGGAAGACATAAATATTTTATTTTAATTATTTTTGGGTATGCTGTGTGAAAGGGAAGACAAAAATATTATATTTTAATTATTTTTAGGTATGCTGTGTGAAAGGGAAGACATAAATATTTTAAAAATTATTCTTAGGTATGCTGTGTGAAAGGGAAGACAAATATTTTTTTTAATTATTTTTGGGTTTCCTGTGTGAAAGGGAAGACATGTTTTTAAAATGATGTGTTAGGTATGCTGTGTGAAAGGGAAGACATAAATATTTTTTAAGTTTTCAGGAATGCTGTGTAAACAGGAACACAAACATTTTTTTAAAAACAATTTTAATATATGCTGTGTAAATAGGAACACACAAATATTTTTTTTAATGTATTTTCTGGTATGGTGTGTGAATAGGTCATATAGAGTGAGGTGGGGGGGGGGGTTGAGAGATTTGACTGCAAAAGTGGAAATACACGCCTGTGCGCTTTGTCACGCTAAACATGGAAATTCCCACTGTTTTAGACTCTGCCTGGTCACATCTCAACCGTCAGACTCATGTAGCTCAAATCCTGGCACTTAAAAGAGTACAGGAGCTTTGGCAAAAGCAAACATTTTTGGCCCCATAGACTTTAATGGGAGCATGCAAAAAAATAAAAAATAAATAAAAATAAAAAAAGGTGCACTAACACGTTACATACTTTTTTTTAGGCACCCTCTATAATTAAAAGTCCGTGGAGTCAAAAACGCACCATCCTGCCCCAAGAAAGCACCTGTACTGCACATGACTTATAAAAAACACTATAAAAAAACTACCACAAAAACGCCTGAATATAATACGCTCAAGCGCAATAATGGGGGGGGGGGGTTAAAGTCGCTTATTCTGCAGGTTAGTTACATGGCAGCACAAGCGGGGAACAGACGCACATGTAGAATGCCTGCAAGGAGCCTATTCTGTGCATTTAAAGGGCCAGTACAAACAGGCTTTGAGATGACTTAGGAGAATTAGAGGTTTAGTGTCTTCCACTCAATTTAGATGGTAAGCTCCTACGTACAAGGAGCTCCTCATCTCCATCCATGATAAGTTCCATCTTCGATCACACACTCAGCCAGATGATACTTTGTAAAGCATTACATAATACAAGGATGGACATCCAGGAGTCAGCAGATTAGAGGGACTGTCATTCACTAACAAGGACCCCCAACATCGGGAAGCAACTCACACCACTTACATTTCCAGAGAAGTGCGATCAATCCCAGCGCCTCTCCGATCACATCGTTCCCAATCAGAGTCAGGGGAGAGGATAATCCTAGGAATGACGAGGACAATCAAAAACAGGCAGAAAAAGTGAAAGGGAACAGGGGCAGACTCTTCCAGCCATCCACCGGAGGTATCATTGTTCTAAGTTTAGAGGAAACATGTAGTAACAGTCCTTGGCTGAGTGTAGTGGGGGGAGGTAGTGTGTGATGAGGAGGTGGAGGAGGAGGAGGAGGGAGGAGGGTGTGGGGCAGGGGAGATCTGTATACTGCAGGCTGCCAGCTAATCCCAGAACATTGCTGGGAGAAGTGCACAAAGTACTCCCGATCGGGTCAGCGGGGAGTATTAGCGATCAGGTCACGAAAAGTTTTCGTGATCGAACCATCAGGAGTATCAATGATCAAACCAGCAAAAGTATTAGTGATCGGATCAGCAGAGAATATTAGTGATCCGGTCAGCAGGGAGTATTAGTGATCAGATCAGCAGGGAGTATTAGTGATCGGATCAGTGAAGAGTATTAGTGATCGGGTCAGCAGGGAGTATTAGTGATCGGGTCAGCAGGGAGTATTAGTGATCGGATCAGTGAAGAGTATTAGTGATCGGGTCAGCAGGGAGTATTAGTGATCGGGTCAGCAGGGAGTATTAGTGATCAGATCAGTGAAGAGTATTAGTGATCGGGTCAGCAGGGAGTATTAGTGATCGGGTCAGCAGGGAGTATTAGTGATCGGATCAGTGAAGAGTATTAGTGATCGGGTCAGCAGGGAGTATTAGTGATCGGGTCAGCAGGGAGTATTAATGATCGGGTCAGCAGGGAGTATTAGTGATCGGATCAGCAGGGAGTATTAGTGATTGGATCAGCAGGGAGTATTAATGATCGGGTCAGCAGGGAGTATTAATGATCGGGTCAGCAGGGAGTATTAATGATTGGATCAGTGAAGAGTATTAGTGATCGGGTCAGCAGGGAGTATTAGTGATCGGGTCAGCAGGGAGTATTAATGATCGGGTCAGCAGGGAGTATTAGTGATCGGATCAGCAGGGAGTATTAGTGATTGGATCAGCAGGGAGTATTAATGATCGGGTCAGCAGGGAGTATTAATGATCGGATCAGTGAAGAGTATTAGTGATCGGGTCAGCAGGGAGTATTATTGATCAGATCAGCTGGGAGTATTATTGATCGGATCTGCAGGGAGTATTAATAATCGGATCAGCAGGGAGTATTAGAGATCGGATCAGCTGGGAGTATTAATGATTGGATCAGCATGGAGTATTAATAATCAGATCAGCAGGGAGTAATAGTGATCGGGTCAGCAGGGAGTATTGGTGATCGGATCAGTGAAGAGTATTAGTGATCGGGTCAGCAGGGAGTATTAATGATCGGATCAGCAGGGAGTATTAATGATTGGATCAGCAGGGAGTATTAGGGATCGGGTCAGCAGGGAGTATTAATGATCGGATCAGCAGGAAATATTAATGATCGGATCAGCAGGGAGTATTAATGATCGGATCAGCAGGGAGTATTAATGATCGGATCAGCAGGGAGTATTAGTGATCGGATCAGCAGGAAATATTAATGATCGGATCAGCAGGGAGTATTAATGATCGGATCAGCAGGGAGTATTAATGATCGGATCAGCAGGGAGTATTAGTGATCGGGTCTGCAGGGAGTATTAATGATCGGATCAGCAGGTAGTATTAATGATCGGATCAGTGAAGAGTATTAGTGATCGGGTCAGCAGGGAGTATTAGTGATCGGATCAGCAGGGAGTTATTAATGATCGTTTCAGCAGGGAGTATTAGTAATTGGATCAGCAGGAAGTATTAGTGATCGGATCAGCAGGGAATATTAATGATCGGATCAGCAGGGAGTATTAATGATCGGATCAGCAGTTAGTATTAATGTTCGGATCAGCAGGTAGTATTAGTGATCGGATCAGTGAAGAGTATTAGTGATCGGATCAGTGAAGAGTATTAGTGATCGGATCAGCAGGGAGTAATAATAATCGGATCAGCAGGGAGTTATTAATGATCGTTTCAGCAGGGAGTATTAGTAATCAGATCAGCAGGGAGTATTAGTAATCAGATCAGCAGGGAGTATTAGTAATCAGATCAGCAGGGAGTATTAGTGATCGAATCAGCAGGGAGTATTAGTGATTGGATCGGTGAAGAGTATTAATGATTGGATCAGCAGGGAGTATTAGTAATCAGATCAGCAGGGAGTATTAATGTTCGGATCAGCAGGGAGTATGACTATCTTTACTTCGCTGCTATGGGCTCTAGCCTCAGATCTTTTGTAGACCTAGCAACGCCCCTGGCAGGGAGTATTAGTGATCGAATCAGTAGGGAGTATTAATGATTGGATCAGCACTTAATGATCGGATCAGCAGGGGGTATTAATGATCGGATCAGTGAAGAGTATTAGTGATCGGGTCAGCAGGGAGTATTAGAGCCCCTTCACACTGCCAGCGCAGGGGCATCGGCGGTAAAGCGTTGCTAGTTTTAGCGGCAATTTACCATCATTTTTGCGGCGCCTTCAACCCCCCGCTACTGGCCAAATAAAGGGCGCTGCTGAAGCGCTTTGGCAGCGCTGCCCACTGATTTCAATGGGCAGGGGTGCTTTAGGAGCGGTGTATACTCTGTATACTGCGCAGTGGTCTTAGTGATGGGGGTCAGCGGGGTGTATTAGTGATGGGGTACAGCTGTATCAGTACAGGGGTGTCATTACTTATGGGGCGATAGATCAGGTAATACATAGAAGAGGCCATCAGAGGGCACAGTATACAGAGGGGGCAGTATACAGAGGGGGCAGTATACAGTATATATATATATATACACTGGCAGTTTATGGGGAATAATTCCGCAACTCCTAATGTGAGCAAATGAGAGCTGTTATAGCACCAACATATACTGGATTATATTCACCATACAGTGTGTATATGGGGGGGGGTGACAAGGCATGCAGAGGATATATATATATATATATATATATATATATATATATATATATATATATATATATATATAGGAGTAGGAGATATATATATATATATATATAGATATATCTATATATCTATATATATATATAGATATATCTATATATATATATATATATATATATATCTATATATATATATATATAGATATATATATATATCTATATATATATGAAGAGTGACGGGGATCAGAGCTTAGAGACTATATAAGTGGGGGTTGGGGGGGTTCGGTGTCGCTCTGGCCGGCCGGTGCTCCTCCCCGTATTACCCGATCTCTTCTCCCCCCGGCGTGACGTCACCAACCCCGGCGATCTCCATCACTGTGTAGCGGATCAGCCTGGTGGGCGGGGTGCTGCCCGGCACGAGACGTAAAAGAAGGGGAGGCGGGTGGGTGACCAGCCAATCGCGGCACGTCGACCAGAGCCTGAGCCAATGATGCCAGGCAGCGGATTCCTGAAAGAATACGTGCGCGATGGGCAGCCAATGAGAAACTTTCCCCGGGACTCGCCCAGCGCCGCAAGGTCGGGCAACTTTCACGGGACGGTCACATGGTCAGTGGCTGGGGGGGGGGGGGGGGTCCAGGGGAGCACATGGCTGGGTTGGAGGGGTGACAACGTCTGTACCTTTCCCTTCCTTCCCCCCCAGTATCTCCTCCTCAGTAAATCAGATGGCACTGATTCCTAGGGCTGGCATTATACTTTTAATGCTCCATGAACCACATTCCCAGCCCAGGCCAATCCTGACATTCTTCTCCTACACGTAAAAATCATCATTTCTTTGCTAGAAAATTACTGAGACTCCCCAAAGAGTATATATATATATATATTTAGTAGAGACCCTAGGGAAAAAAATTATATCACACAGTATTTGCGCAAAATTTTGCAATTTTTTGATAAAATACACTTTAACGGATTTTAATGCAAAAAAACAATATATAACCCAATTTTTTGGGGATTAAAATATAAAAGACGATGTTGTGCCGAGTAAATAGATACCTAACATGTCACACTTTAAAATTGCGCACACTTGTTTGGATTGGCGCCAAAGTTTGGTACCTAAAAATCTCCATAGGCAGCACTTTAATTTTTTTTTTTCTTTTTACAGATTACTAGCTTAGAGTTACAGAGAAGATCTAGTACTAGAATGATTGGTCTTGCGTTTGTGGCGCTACCTCACATGTGTGGTGCGAACACCGTTAACACATGCGGGCGCACCCTACGTATGCGTTCAAGTTTGCATGTGAGGACAGGGGGCGCTTTAACCACTTAAAGACCCAGCCTTTTTCTGACATTTGTTGCTTACAAGTTACATAGTTAGTCTTTCACTCAAAGATAGGTTGGCACCTAACTTTCTAAATCCCCCTACTATCAAAAAAGGATTTTTTGAGAATCTGACCGTTTTTTACCAATGCAGAAGATGTCGGGTCTGTTCACTTAACGGCTGCTCACATAGACGAACTCAAACTTTTGTTTCCTCTAGTTTGTCTCGTGAGCATACCATAGAGCCCTTTATCACTTGTTCCACAGAGGGGGTCGTCTACTTACTTCAGTGTCCCTGTGGACTTCAATACGTTGGGAAAACGAGGGGACCCCTTTCTGTTTGCCTTAACGAGCACATTACCAACATTAAAAACGGTTTCCCCAAACATTCTGTATCCAGGCATTACCTCCTGTTTCACAACAAGGACCCCACTAAAACAATTTTTCTAGGTATAGACAAGTATCGCCCACAATGGAGGGGCAGTTCCCTCGTTAGGAGCGTATCCAGGTCGGAAATGTCATGGATCTATAAGTTGAAGTGTTATGCCTCCTTCGGCCTTAATATCGATGTGGATGTTAACTGTTATATAGACCACTCCTAATTTACATACTAAGATATTTTTCCTTTTTGGTGCTTGTGGATTTTGTCATCATTAATATTATTATTTCTTTTTTTCCCATTTTCAATATTTATTTTTTATTTTAATAATATGAGTATATTTTTTATTTTTTATTTATTGGTTACTATTATAAGCTATACTAATTATGTAAACTCGATGTGAGTTGATGATTGGGACATTTCCATTATGTGGCTCCCTTCCCCAATTTTTTGATACAATAGGTACCACTTTGTCGATTTAATTTATTTTTAAATTTATTTTTACTTATATTCCCTTATATAATAGTTTCTTATTTATCCCTAGTCCTCAGAACTTGTGGAAATATCACCCTTGGATTTGCTTTTGAACTTTCTAACCCCCTTGGGATTCCTACGTTAGGCTATGGGTGGTCCTGTTTATTCACTTTTCTGACGACCACAATCAGCCTTTGATACCCCTTTTTTTATTTATGCTTCGATTTCTATCAACCTTGGTGATTATGATAAATACATTAATTAATATTTCCCATCCTGTAGCTTACCTCCTGGTATTGCTACTTTTTATCCTTGCTCTCTACCCTCTTGCCATTACTTTTGCCATCATGCAATATGGCTTAATGCTGAATCTGATTTTGTCTCTGTCCTCACCTCAGATCGAGGCTTGGCTAACAATGTTGTGTATATAAACGTGATGCGTCAGTGCGTCGCCCGTGCCCCAGACAATGTCATTATATGACGAAACGCGCGTCGGGCGGACAGGACGTACTGACGTCATCGCGTGTGATCATTGGAGCAAACGGGTGTTCGCAAGCCAGCCAGCTGTTTATGTCTTTTATTATTCTATGCTTGTAAGTGTGCCTGTTTATATTTTTACAATAAAATTTATCATGTTATTACACCATGGGAAGCCCCCTCTTTTATATACGGTATTTCTGGGTGACACGCTTTCTGAGAGTCTCTTTCACATCTGAGCGGTTTGCTGGTCCTGGTTTGGTGCCCCCTGAGTTGCATATCTCGGATCTCCTAAGACAAGGCCCTGGCTGGGTGTTTAGCTGCAAGCTTCTCTTTGCTTGCCTTCCAGTGAGCGTGCATTTCTCTTGGTAAATTACACTCAATGGTGATGGAAGATTGCACTATTTTATCACAATAACCTAGTTGACCGTTTGGACTGTCATGTGGAATTTGACTTTTCATTCAAGCCTATTTTCACCTTTTGTTACTCTGTTGTCACATTTATTTTAAAATATTTTTTTTCTTTTTCTTTTTTCACTTATTTTTCCCTTTGGGTTGTCACTTGCAAACCTTATAATTTTTCATATATTTTAACTATATATGTGTTCATATTCAATTTTTCTAAAAATAAAATTAATAATAAAAAAAAAAAAAATGACCTCTGCTTTCCAGGGAAAAAAATGGCAGTGTTCTGTCAAAATAGCCAATTCGTCAAGAACTCCAATCATATCGGTTACTCTAAAGTGGGGGGGGTCAGCAACCAGTAGATTGCGGACAGGTGACTGGTAGATCGCGGTCTGGGTTTGCTGACCCACCATCCCAGAGCATCAAACAGAGTGCAATGTAGAGGGACTACTTGGAGTTGTAGTAGGGAACACTACACTACTACATGGCCCATGGCTCCTCTGTAGTGCTGGCTCCTGTCCCATGCCAGGTGGCCCCATTTACTTGAATGGGTCGTGATTGGCAGGTGGTAGCATGCACCAAAAGCATCAGGGGGCTTAATTCCTGCTGTAGCAGTGCAAGTACACTCTGAGCATGAGAGGCAGGAAGTGATGCGGCCTCTGTGTTTCCTGGCTAGAGCTTTTCCAGGATGGTGATCTGAACATGCTCAGGCATTGAGATCATCACTAATGGCAAATGAAAGCACAGACGATTTATCGAATGACAACTCAAGGCATACAACGTATTTAAAAAAGAAGTTTGAAGCAAAAGCCCCATCTCTCTAAAGGACTATTCAACACATTTTCTAAGATGGAGCCCTTAGATATTCTGTGCCTCAATGCCCCATGATAAAGATTTTGCACTTATCCTTGCTGGATTCCGTTGGAGAGAAAACCTTGATTGTCATATGAGGAACGCTCCCGGGTCAGCATTCTTTGGATAGTACCTTGGTGTCGCTGGCTAGCCTTCCTGTAAGCTGGAGGAACATCTACAGAGCTCCCTGCGGGATACTTTCTGAGGTCCACATATCTCTACTGAGCCTGTTTTGACCCCCCTGAATAAGGGCGGTCACAGGCTGTCTGGTAAGCCTACAACACTATTCATTAGGTGGTGGGCAGCACCTGCGGTGGAATATAGATCCAGGATTTCATATTGGAACACCACTGTTTTTTTGTGACTTTTCTTTTTTTGGGACTTTAATAATTTTTCAATTTTTTATCTTTCACTTATATTTATTTTCCTTCACTGTTATACAATCTACTATGTTTGATTAACCGTACACTGGTTGATATAATTTTATTAGTTGTCACTCGTAGATATCATAATTTTTTTTGTATGGATATATTGAATTTACACATTTTTCATTTGAGATCCAGCGCTGCACTGTTCTTTCTATATATGCGTACACCTTTGGCTGCTGCCCCAGCCGCTAAAGGGGTTAGGGACTGGGGGCGGTAAAACTGCAACTCAACCACAGGCTTTTACGTGTGAATGAGTCCTAAGAGTGCAGCTGTAGAGTGCAACTAAGAGCTCATTCACAAGTGCAGCAGGCACTGCTGCTCCTATAAAAAGCGATCTGAGTGTGTTTGACAGGTGGTGAGGAGGCAATATGATTAAAACCCATGATTGCCGTACAATGCATGTGATTGCGACACGGTAGTACACAAATAAAAGTTTATAATTGGTGTGAGGAGGCGACACTGTGCCCGGCGATCTTTGTCTTCTCCCATGTTGTTCAGGTAGATCTCCACCTCTTTAAGGTTGCCTACCCCTGAGCTAAAGCATCAGTAATTGAGGATTTGGATGAGTTGCTGTTTTGATACAACACGGGCTAAGGAGGAAAAAGTTGTCACCGCCTTGGAGGCCGCCATGTTGTTGGTTAATATCGGGCGGACTAACAATGTGCGCTCATAATATCGTGTAGTGGAGTCTATACAGTGTTGTGTCAAAACAGCAACTCGTCCAAATTTCCAATTACTGATGCTTCAGAGCAGTGGTCTCCAAACTGCGGCCCAGGGGCTGGATGCGGCCCGTTGCTTGCTTTTATCTGGCAGTCCAATATATAGAGATGTAAGTAGAGTCTATGAAAACAGTTCATAAAAGAAAAATCCTACGTGTTAGCAGTAATCTTAGTGCTTAGTGCTCAGAATTCCATGCTCAAGTGCCTAAAGAGTCTAAACACGCTTAGGAGCCATCCCACGGCTCAGTGATGGTATCCAGATACACAGTTATTCAGCAGCAGCTCCGGAGTTGAAAATGAGGGAAAAGAGAAAACTGGATAGTGTGATACCGTTTATAAAGTATTTATTGGAATAAAAACTCCTCACAATAGGGTACTCACATTTACAAGGTGCGTAAGTGCACCAATCTAATAACAGTCTCCAAAATGTGTCTGTCAGAAGGGATAAGCTGTGCATCGCATCACAGTGAAGTTAGTAGCTCCGTGCTCCGTCCTGGCCCCTCCCCTACGCGTGTTCGACACAGGGTCACGTGTCTTCATCAGGGGGATCCCCCATCCCTCCCTCACCTCCCATGCCCCCTGGTACCGGGTCAGTGAAGATGAACCTTAATTTTGGCCAGGCAGGTCACTTTTTGAAGTCTTGTCCTACCCGTCCATGGAATGCCCGAACCTTGAGGTCCTGTCAGGGACAGACCTTAGGTGGCGTGGTTTCGTCCCCAGTTATCCTGAAGGATAAGCCCCTGGTTTCGGTTACCCTTTCTTGGGCTGAGTTGTCTGTCGAGATACAGGCTCTAATGGACTCTGGGGCTGCAGGCCTGTTCATTGATGCTGCCTTTGTATCGAAGCACTCGATTCTGCTGCAGCTGCGTGACACTCCACTTGCCATTGAGGCTTTTGACGGGAGATCTCTACAGCCTGCCCATGTGACTCATGAGACTGTTCTGTTGTCCATGGCCGTAGGGGCTTTTTACCATGAGATAATCCAATTCCAAGTTATTTCCTCACCTAAGTTTCCGCTGGTTATTGGTTATCCTTGGTTACAGAGGCACAACCCCTCTTTTGATTGGCTCCATGCTGAGGTTCTCTCCTGGTCACCACAATGCAGTAAGCCATGCTTCCAGAAGGTAGCCAAGATCCTGTGCACCTCTTCACTCTCCTCCCTGGCGGAGGAGTACCGCGATTTTAGCGATGTCTTTGACAAGGGTCAAGCCGGTAGTTTGCCTCCACACCGGTCGTATGATTGCGCAATTGACCTTCAACCTGGTGCCATACCCCCTCGTGGTTGAGTTTACCCTTTGTGGGTCTTGAAGGATAAGGCCATGGAGCAGTATGTTGCAGAGGCACTTTCTCAAGGTTTCCTCCGCAAATCCTCGTCTCCTGCTGGTGCTGGCTTCTTCTTTGTAAAGAAGAAGAGTGGTGAACGGAGACCTTGTATTGATTATAGGGGTCTCAATCGTTTAACGATTAAGAATGCCTATCCGATTCAGTTGATTACGGAGTTATTTGACCGCCTCAGGGGAGCAATGGTTTTCACGAAGCTTGATTTGAGAGGGGCATATAATCTCGGGAGGATTAAGGAGAGTGACGATTGGAAAACTGCGTTTAATACCAGAACAGGCCATTATGAGTACCTCGTAATGCCTTTTGGCCTTTGAAATCTATTAGGAATTTATTAACGATGTCCTCCGAGATTTGTTGCAGTTATGTGTGGTGGTTTATCTCGACGATATTCTCATATTTTCCAAGTCCCTGGAGAGCCACCACACAGATGTCTGTTGTGTGCTTCAGAAACTAAGAGAGAACAATCTCTATTGTAAATTGGAGAAGTGTGAATTAAATCATGAACAGGTTAAATTCCTGGGTTATGTAATTTCCACTGCTGGTTTTTCGATTCACCCAGAGAAACTTTCAGCAGTCCTACAGTGGCCCGACCCATGGGTTTACGTCCTCTGCAGCGTTTTCTTGGCTTTGCCAATTATTATCAGAAGTTTATTCGTAACTTCTCGTCTGTGGTCAAGCCCCTGACTGATATGACCAGAAAGGACGGTAACCCACAGAGTTGGTCTCCAGAGTCCATTAAGGCCTTTGAGAGTCTCAAGGCTGCCTTTGTTTCTGCTCCTGTGTTGGCACATTCTGATCCTACGTTACCTTTTATACTTGAGGTTGATGCTTCTGAGACTGGAGTTGGCGCCCTTCTGTCTCAACGTCCTACCTCTGAGAGCACTATGCATCCTTGTAGCTACTTTTCCAAGAAATTGTCACCTGCAGAGTGCAATTACGAGATTGGTGACAGAGAGCTGTTAGCGATCATTTTAGCCCTGAAAGAATGGTGCCATCTCCTCGAAGGTACCACTGTGCCGGTTTTCATTCTTACTGACCATAAGAATCTCACATTCTTGTCTGAGGCTAAACGCCTCTCTCCCAGAAGGGAGCGATGGGCTCTTTTATTGTCTAGTTTCAATTACATTGTCTCATTCTTACCCGGTACTAAGAATGTAAGGGCTGACGCTTTGTCACAACAATTTTCCTCCACTTCCAAGATGGAGTCAGTTCCAGTTCTTGTGATTCCTCCTGATCATATTCTGGCTACGGTTCGCACCAGTCCCACTTCTCCTTTTGGGTGACAAAATTCTTGCTGCTCAGGTCCATGCTCCTCCTGAGAAACTTTGTGACCGCTGCTTTGTTTCAGAGAGTCTCCGTACTGCCGTGCTCCAGACTTACCATTCTCCCAAGGCTGCTGGCCAAAACTGGGAAGAATCAACTCTTTTGGGCCATTTCCCAACAATTCTGGTTGCCTAGTCTATGTGTTGATGTAACCGCCTTCGTAGCTGCCGGTTCCGTGTGTATTCAGAGCAAGACTCCACGACACCTTCCAGTGGGTCTCCTACAACCTATACCCAATGTAGAGAGGCCCTGGACCCAACAGTCTATGGAATTCATTGTGAAGTTACCCAACTCCCAGGGCAACACAGTTATCCTTATGGTGGTTGACCAGTTCTCGAAAATGTCTCATTTTATTCCACTTAAGAAGTTGCCCATTTCTAAGAAACTGGCTTCCATTTTTGCTCTTCGTGTTCCCTCTCTGAAGTTCGCACCTCGGTTTACTGGGCCTTTCTGTATTCTTTGCAGGATTAACTCAGTGTCTTACGCATTAGACCTTCCTTCTAATATGCATATCTCAAATGTATTTCATGTCTCCTTATTAAAACCTTTGGTCTGCAACCGCTTTAGCACCTCAGTGCCTCGTCCTCACCCTGTACAGGTTGAGAACCATGAGGAATATGAAGTACAGTCCATTGTTGACTCCCATAGGTTCCGTGGGAGAATACAGTCACTGGTGCATTGGAAAGGGTACGGTCCGGAGGAACGCTCTTGGGTCTTATCCTCGGACGTACATGCCCCTGTCCTCCTCCGTGATTTCCATGGATGTTTTCCCCTCAAGCCAGATGGTCCTCCGAGAGGGAGGGGTCATTGAGGAGGGGGTACTGTCAGAGCTGTGCTCAGCCCTTCCTTCTCTGAGCTGGTCGCTCAGCTGTCGGCTAATTGCCAGCTCCTATCTCTCCACAGTGACTCACCTGTTGATGATATCCGGCTCATCATCCTACTTAAGCCGTTCAGTCCAGATGATCTCTGCCTTCGCCTTGGTCACATCTCTAGAGACGCTCTCCTGTGTTCCTGTTAAAGACTTGCTTGGTTGACATTCCTTCTGGCTCCATATCCTGCTTGCTGTTCTACTACGCTGTTCTCTGGCTCCCTAACGTTTTGGCTTGTCTGACTATCCGTTACGGTTCCTGAACTCTGGCTATGTTTTGACTACGTTTACTCTGTTTACCTTTTTTTATTATTATTAAACAAGTGTGATTTAACTGTACTTCTGTCTCAATCTGATTCATGGTTTCTGACACCCACCCCCTCAGTACAGACACCCCAGCACAGACCCCTTCCTCCCAGACTAACCTCTCAGTACAGACCCCCCAGCCCCACCCCCCTTAATTGCCAGAAGCAGCAGCGGTTCAGAATGAGAGGAAATTCTCCCCACAGCTGTGTCTTGTGACTGGAGCAGAGAAAAGGCTTCCTTTGGCTCTGAAGTTTGCTATCAAGAAAGAAAGAAAGAAGGATAGAGGGAGAGAGAAAGAAAGAAGGATAGAGGGAGAGAGAAAGAAAGAAGGAAGGATAGAGGGAGAGAGAAAGAGAAAAAGATAGAAAGGGAGAGAGAAAGAAAGCAATCTGATTGGAAGCGCTCTGAGGCTTCCTGCTTCCTTCAAAAACTGAAGCATAGTAAGCACAGTTTACTATGCTTCAGCGATGAATGGACACATGAGTGATTGGTACTGATCACTCACTGTGTTCATTCAGGAAATGAAGGAGCCAGTGAATTACATATTTACCAGCCCCTTCCCCTTCCAGCCTGAAACATCCCCCTGTGTGCCCGCAGCAGCTGCCGGAGAGAAGGGAAACCAGCAGTGCTGCAGGGGAAAGGGGCACACAGGGGGGCCCAGACAGCAGATGGAAGGGGTGCATGTGCTAGAACCACTCCCCTGTAGTACAGCCAGAGGGAGAAGCTGGCAGCATTGCAGGGGAAGGCAGAAGAAGACTAGTGTTCACAATAAGACAGTACAACCGTCCCTTCTGCTCAGCAGGTGATTGGGCCCCCCTTTTGAACTGATGGGGCCCGGGCCCAGTACAGGAGGGCTGGCTGTACTGCCTTATCAGCGGTGCTGGGAACTTTTAGACTTGCAAGAGTAGTCAGAAGAAGGAAATCTTCAAAGAAGCTCAACTGCCCTTGCAAGGAGGCTCTCACACATCAAGGCTTCCTTCAAACCCAACAGCCAACCTCAAACCATAAAAATACAGAAAGATGTGCTAGACCAAGATCAGATAAAAGAATCTAGGATCATATTAATTATCATATTAACCACTTCAATACAGGGCACTTATACACTTTCCTGCCCAGACCAATTTTCAACTTTCAGCGCTGTCGCACTTTGAATGACAATTGCGCGGTCATGCTACGCTGAACCCAAACTAAATTTTTATGATTTTGTTCCCACAAATAGAGCTTTCTTTTGGTGGTATTTGATCACCTCTGCCGTTTTTATTTTTTGCTAAACAAATAAAAAAAGACTGAACATTTTGAAAAAAATAAAAGTTTTGCTTTTGTTTCTGTTATAAAATGTTGTAAATAAGTAAGTTTTCTCTTTCACTGATGGGCACTGATAAGGCGGCACTAACGGGCACTGATAAGGCGGCACCAATGAGGTGGCACCAATGAGCGGGCACTGATGGGCACCGACGATGGGCACTGATATGCGGCACTGATGGATTGTACTGATATGCAGCACTGATGGGCATTAATAGGCGGCACTGATGGGCACTGAAAGGCTGCAAAGATGGGTACTTATGGGTGGCACTGATAGGCGGCACTGCTGGGCACTGATAGGCGGCACTGCTGGGCACTGATGGGCATTGATACGTGACACTGATGGGTGCTAAAACGCGGCACTGATAGGAGACACTGATAGGCATCCCTGGTGGCACTGGCAATGGTAGACATTGTGAGTGGGCACTGATTGGCAGCTGCCTGGGCATTGATTGGCAGCTGCTTGGGCACAGATTTGGATTTCCCTGGGGATCTAGGGGGGGCATACTAGGTGGTCCAGTTTGGATGGGCATCCTAGTGGTCCTGGGCGCCATGGTGGTGGTCCTGGGCGGGATAAACAATCAGCACAGACCCCCCATGTCAGGAGAGCAGCCGATCGGCTCTCCTCTACTCAAGTCTGTCAGCCGCGAGTGAGGAAAAGCCGATCACCAGCTCTTCCTGTTTACATCGTGATCAGCCGTGATTGGACACGGCTGATCACATGGTAAAGAGCCTCCATCAGAGACTCTTTACCTAGATCGGAGTTGTTGTGTGTCAGACTGACAAACCGCAACAATGATCGCCGCGATGCGCGCCCCGGGGGGACGTCATATGACGCCCAGTCAGGATATTGAAACCACTTTGCCGCCGTCATTCTGCTATAAAAAGTCATATAAAAACAGCCAACACGTTTTGGGGGCAACACCACTCCCTCTTTATCGGGGCCTAACACAGGATAAAACTTCGATGGATTCAGAGAAATCATTGACTTTACAGATCTGTATTAGAATCTGCATTGGCTTCTGATCATGGAGGAACAACCTGACAGTAGTTGCAGAGCAGCAATGGAGCTCCACACAAACACACTGTCATGAATCTGCGGTAATGTTTCATGCCCTGTCTGTCTGCTTACATCTCTGGTCTGTGTATCAGCTTAAGGACCGCACTTTCACATCTGCATGTTTAAGTAATCTTCTCTCAGCATGGCTCCACCCCAGCCTCTAACAGGAAACACTACGAAACTCCATGCACTGCAAGCCAGCCTTGCCCGAGCAATAGTGTGTTAAGGCCTCCCCGTGTTGCCGTGTGCTCTACGTTTGATTCCGACTTTGGCTTGTTATCTTGACTATACCTGTCTGCTTGTTGCCCTGACCCTTGGCTTGTCCTCCTGACTATTCCTTGTTGCCCTGGATTGCTGCTTCCTCTCCATCCACCAGAGCCAGCCGTGAGCATGAGCTAGAAGACCTTAGGGGCCGAGACCTGGAGTCAGCTGCAGCAAAGTCCATCTTTACCATCAGAGGCTCTGGTGAAAATCTACTGGCTCTTAGACTCCGCACAGTAGCTCCCTGTTTGATCCATGTCGGTGCTCAGGTGGAGCTGCTTTCCTGAACCACCCAGAGCTCCATCCGCAGCAGTCAGCCGAAGGGGCCACAACCTTATCCGTGCGCTCCTAACCCCAACGGTGTGCACCTGTCACCTGGCCTCAAGTGACCTAACAGTTTGCTCGGGCCCTGGACCCAGCTGATGTGCCACTACCCATCGATGATCAGCTGCAGGGCATGGTCCGCAGACTCGAGACCCAGGAATATAATCAGACTCAGGTGATGCGATTCTTTCAGGATTTGGCTTCCCATTTTGAACAGCTTCAGGCCTCCTCAGGACCCCCGGTTCGACAACCTCAACCGCAATCTGCGGTTGTATCTGTTCCAGTCACAGTCGCAGCCACAAACCCTTTGCATTTACCAGCTCCATCCCTCCGTTTACTCTGGGGACTCCAAGGTCTGCAGGGGGTTCCTTAGCCAGTGTACCATTCATTTTGAAATCCAACCCCAAAACTCCCCAACTGATCGGGTAAAAGTAGCCTATATTATTTCCCTCCTGTCCAGGGAGGCTGTAGCCTGAGCTGCCCCTCTGTGGGAGAAGAATGATCCAGTGGTTTCTAGCCTGTCTAATTTCTTGAAACTCTTTCGGGAAATCTTTGAGGAACTTTGTAGATAACGCAATTTTTTCAACACTGTAGTAAGGAGAGATTGGAATGTGAAAATGCGCCAAGAGCTCTACCTGCTGGCTGCATGGATGAAAACATAACGTTCACTTGTCATATAAAAAAAAAATAGAGGGGGCGGGAGCAGATGGCTCAGGCTCTCAGTGGTTCGCTGAGAGGCTGAGCCAGGTGCCGGTCCAGGGTTGTGGGCAAATCCCGACCATATTGTTGCAAGCTTCAGCCCACTGTCTGCTGAAAATGGGTCACAGGAGTGCTGAACGAACTGCACACCTGTGTTCCACAGGAGAAGTACAGCCAAATGAGCTTTGGCTGTACTGTACTTCTCCTTTAATACAGAGGATACAAGAGCAATGTAGTTTGAAGTTGGTTCAAAGTTTGGTGTCTTAGTTGGTTCCAGTCTTTTTGTCTGGCAGGCCACTTCTAGTCTAGTAGCTTTTCCCAATGTTGTCCCACAAAGTTCACTAAGGTCACCACTACTATTTGCAATTTAGAAATAGTACAGTGCCATGGACTTGGTTGCCTTGGTTATGCAGATAATTCATAAGTGTATTTATCCCTCCCTAAGCAAGGCATACAAAATCCATCATCATCCACTACCGCCTGCCAAGAGAAAATGTAAAACTGGATTCAATCCAGCAGCTGGAAAGTGAACTCTGATGAAAAGGAGGTACTTTTGGCCTATGGATTAACTGTACCTTAGCCTCCACAGATCACTAATAATGGCAAAGTGTACACATTTTGCTTCTGCCATGTGTGTGCGAAACACTGAAAGATTTGTGGAATTTTTAATTGCATGTTAAGTAGTGGTAAATGTTGCATTGGTGGCAAGATTATATGAAAAGGATGCTTGCAGGTACACGAGTAATGTGATAAATTATTCCATTTTCCTAAAGAAACCTGTATTCCGAAGGAATACAATGGTTTCCATGGCTGATTTCCTTCTGAAAGAAAGGCTTGTAAAGCTGGCATTGACTTACTATAACATATTAATAATCGACCGCACTGAAGTTTGGGGCCCCCCTCAGCATCCTGTTATTACAATATGCTACAGGGCTGCCTGCATGTAACAAAATGTTTATAAAAATCTGCAGCCTTTTGACTGACTATTGGGGAGGGTACCTATAAGGAAGGCCAGATTCTCAGCATCAGTAAGAAACCAGTGTATGCATGGGCGCATTACGCTGCCCACACCGCATAAGGGAAATGCCGGAGGTGCGTGTCAGCCTGCACAAGAATTAGCATGCACGCTCGCAAAAAATTATCATGCACACTTGATACTGGCACTCAATGGCCTATGTAAACTGAGGCACCACAGAAGGACAGTTTTGAGTCATCTTCAGCTTGTTCAGCTGATTCGGCTTTACCATATATGACCCAGCTTGCTTTCTGTACAGTGGGGACGGAAAGTATTCAGACCACAGCACTTTTATTGACCCTATTTGAACCTCCTACCTCTCTACGGGATCTCCATAGATCAAAGAAATTGGGTGGTTCTAGTTTCTCCCCTGTTGAGGTTAGTTTTATGGCTTGGCGGGAGGGGGGGAAACTCTGACACAGTCTTCTATGGGTATCTCGCCACAGACTCCTCTGTGGCGGAACCCCAACCTCCCTGAGCTCTTCTGTCACCCGGACTCAACATGGTGGAGTCGATTTGGTATTACACATCTAACCCACCTAATCGAAGAGAATACATTACTATCCTTTGATGTACTAAGACTTAAATATGGCATGGATAATAAAGAACCAGTGACAAAATGAGGGACAGTTGGGCGCTACAAGGTTTGCTTCGGTACAGGTATACATTAAAATGGCTAGCAGGTTTAATTCAGCGAGCAATAAATCCTGCTTTTTGGATTTGCGATGGAAGTGATAATAAGTCAACACTTTCTGTATTTTAAAGTTGTTCTACGGGGAGCTGAGCAACTTCATGGTTATCTGTCAAGATGACAAATGTCTGGTAACGCAATGCCAGCTCCTGGATACAACAGGGAACAACAAATGACCAGGATTGGTTAAGAATATCACACTCACCAGATGGGCTGATTGATTTTTCCCTTGTTATACAAGTCTATACACCTTACCTTTACTTATACTCTATAAAACGAACACAAAACTAATACTTGATAAGGTATAACAGAAGCTCATCCTCACCAATCAGATCAACCTTTAACCAGGAAATGGTGGTAAAGATTAAAAAGCATTTACCTATAGCATATCTCCTGTCTGTGTATACAAAGCATTATCATGATGTAGTCAATGTTCGGTTAAGGTGGGTTCACACTATAAGAACAATCGTCTGGTTTTCCTTGATGTTTCACAGAAAGTCAGAACCGAGGATGGAAATAATGTATGAACATTCTCGTACAACAAAGGCTTTTTTTTTGGTTGTTTATTGTCTATGATCATGCATAGTCTTTCGCATATGATTTTTCTTGTACAAAAACAGTACACATTACATGAAAATTGTTTGTTCTGTTCACATACCAGAAAAATGTTGGAGTTTGTCCCTTCAGAAAATTTTTGTGGGGAAAGTCTGAATCGGATGTTGAAAGTTGTGTACACACTATATGAAAAACGAACAATCGTGCCTTATATGGAATTTTTTTTTTCCGATTTTCTCATAGTGTGTACCTAGCTTTAAAGTATAACTCCAATTTTGTTGAAACAAAATCTCCTCCAGGTAAACGTTACACGTTGCAAGGATTTTTAGTAAACCTAAAAATTTAGTAGGAATCAGGGCCCTCTGATTCCTACTGTGTTAAAGTGTATTGTATATGTACTGTCCACCCTCAAGTGCTGCGTAAACTGTTGGCGCTATATAAATCCTGTATAATAATAATAATAATAATAAAAGACCTTCTTTGCAGATTTGCATGCCCAAGTCGGCAAAAGATGGACCAAATCTTGGCCAGTTCAGCAGGGACCGGACTAGATTCTAATCATCTTTGCGCAGGCTGGTTGTAGTGAAGTCGATCCATCCATCAACTTCAGTACACAATCAGCCTGTCAGATTTTTTGCATGTGCTCACTGCCAGAGGCTATACAGTAGTCGCTAGCAGTGATGATTGAGTTCTGCCAGCTAGGAACAACTGCTGGCAGAGCACAATGGCACTGTGGGAGGCATTCCTCCATCAACACTGACTGTCTCGATGAGGGAATCGAGCAATTTTCTTTCCTTCCACCAGTGGTCATCTATAGCCTGCCTTAGTGATGATGTGACAGAAGGTTTGCATCCTTTTAGAAGTGGGCGTGCCTTAGATAAACTTTTTAAACAAAATCACTCTAATGCCCCGTACACGCGGTCGGACATTGATCGGACATTCCGACAACAAAATCCTAGGATTTTTTCCGACGGATGTTGGCTCAAACTTGTCTTGCATACACACGGTCACACAAAGTTGTCGGAAAATCCGATAATTCTGAATGCGGTGACGTAAAACACGTATGTCGGGACTATAAACGGGGCAGTAGCCAATAGCTTTCATCTCTTTATTTATTCTGAGCATGCATGGCACTTTGTGCTTCGGATTTGTGTACACACGATCGGAAATTCCGACAACGGATTTTGTTGTCGGAAAATTTTATAGCCTGCTCTCAAACTTTGTGTGTCGGAAAATCCAATGGAAAATGTGTGATGGAGCCCACACACGGTCGGAATTTCCGACAACAAGGTCCTATCACACATTTTCCGTCGGAAAATCTGACCGTGTGTACAGGGCATAAGACCCCTTTCACACTGGGGCATTTTTCACTTTTGGGCTAAAAATAGCACCTATAAAGCGCCTGAAAAACGCCTATCCTGCAGTCCCAGTGTGAAAGCCAGAGTGCTTTCACACTGGGATGCAGCGCTGGCAGGACATTAAAAAAAGTTCTGCGAGCAGCATCTTTGGAGCGGTGAAGGAGCGGAGTATACACCACTCCTCCACCGCTCCTGCCCATTGAAATGAATTATGAATTAAGTTATACAGAGGCATTAAACCCTTTATTCGGCCGCGGGGGATAAAAGCACCCCGCTAGTGGCTGAATAACGCCGCTAAAATGTGGTAAAGCGCCGCTAAAACTAGCAGTGTTTTACTGTCATTGCCCGCCCACTCCAGTGTGAAAGCAGCCTTAAGCATTTCGTTGTGGTGCAATTATTCTTGTGTGTTTACGTGCGTTGTGTTAGGGATTCCCATTTATTATTAATTGGTTCTCTTTCAGGAGACATCAGAGGTTCTACTGCACCCCTAATATTACCCCTGCACACTTTTCTGACCATGTTTTTTATGTTACACCTACAGTATATTTTGAGTGTAACATGAAACATGGTCACAGTCTGCAGCCCTCTCCTCAGTGACTGTGGTTTCAATGCTTTGTTGGCTTCAGTGCATAACATTATTAAAGTGGGAGTAAACTCCGATGCATGAATTTTACCTATAAGTAAGCCTATAATAAGGCTTACCTATAGGTACAGTAAATATCTCCTAAACGTGCACCGTTTAGGAAATATTTACTTTAGATGCAGCCGGTGACGTCACCAGGGCATGCGCTCTGAAGAAACAGCATACCCGTGCTGTTCCTTTAGAGCCGTGCTGTAAACAGTGACTCCCACGCATGCGATGTTAATGCTGACTTGGCCAATTTATATCTTCAAATCGTCAAAGCCCGCTGACCCGGAAGGAAGACAGATGAAGATGGAAGCGCCTTCAGTGATGCATACTAGCACATTATGAATAAAACAGCCCGGCCCAATTTTTTTTTTTAATCAAATATTTTTTTATTTTTTGTTACAAAACACATATTAACAAATATAACAAATTAGTCCATATCATATCATAGAGTAAAAAGTCCAATAAAAAACAAACAAAAACATAAACCAAACCTACTTTGTACCTCTCGGAGTAACTTAGCATATAATGAATATAACATACTAAAATTATAAGTACACTGTGCACAGCCTGAATTCCCCCAATGTAAATCATCTAATTATAGCCATTTCCTCCAAGCAGCAACAAATTATCTTTCTTTTACACCCTGCCACCCTCTTCTACCACTACTCCTCCTTACTCCTCCTCGTCTATCTCCTCTACCTTCACTCCTCTCTGCTAGAAAAACCATCATATAATTCGTTTAGGTTTTATCCAGTGTAACCATATTTTATTAAATCTTTGGGGTGTACCTCTATGTTTGTATGTTCATTTTTCTCTTTTAAGTATATAATTGAGTTTCTCAACCCATTGTTTATGGGTTGGGGAGTCAATAGATGTCCATTTTTTTGAAAAACTTTATGTGCTAAATAAAGGGATCGTATCCACATAATATGCACTTCAGGTATCCATCAGGTATTATACCCAGTAGTGCCAGTTTGGGCGTCTTTATTATCTCAGTTGAGCATACTAAGTTTAAGGTTATAAGTACATTTTCCCAATAACGATGAAGCTTTGGACATCGCCAGAGCATATGGATAAGGGAACCATTAAATAGAGAGCATCACGGACATAGTGGTGTTATATATTTTCCCCAGGCAGAAAGTTTTTGTGGAGTATAATAGCCTTTGAGACGTTGAGAGAGGTGTCCTAAGAAGTGTTTCAAGAGCACGTGTCCAGTCCTCCTCATCTAAACCTTCTATATCTTCTTGCCACCGAACAAAGCTATTTTTGTATTTTTCAGTATTCGCCATTATTTGTAAATTAGCATAAAGATCTCCTATTAATACTCTTTTCATACATGCAGCTGAGGTTGCCTTTGTTAATATTTGTATAGTGTTCATACTGTAATTGACTTTTTGAGCTTTGGATTTGTAATGCATGACATATTTGAAGGTATTGAAAAAAGTTTTTTATTTGTTAGCTGATACAGATCTTTCAATATATTAAAAGGAAGTAAAACGTCCCCTTCGTATAACTGATACAGGAAGATTATGCCCACCTTTTTCCAGTCTAAATATTCCGATAGTTTATTTAATTCATAGAGGCAGTAATTATCCCATATGGGCATCTGTTTCGTATATCCCTTATGTTGAGCAATATTTCGTACTGCTTCCCATACTCTATAAATCAAATGGATCTATAATTATCCCATATGGGCATCTGTTTCGTATATCCCTTATGTTGAGTAATATTTCGTACTGCTTCCCATACTCTATAAATCAAATGGAAAGTAGGGAACCTTTTTTTATTATAAAAATGGTGTGCTACTACTAATTGAACTAAAGGGTCATTTTTAAATTGGGATGCTATTATCTTCTGTATAGGGTCCTCCATGTCCACTGCATTCCAGCCATGCCAGTGTTGTAATTGTGAAGCAATAAAATATAATCTTACATTAGGTATCGCAATTCCCCCTTTATCAATGAGCTGTTGTAATATTTCAAATCTAATCCTGATTTTTCCTCCCCTCCACACAAAGTCTCTAAAGACTGTGTCAATGGTCTTAAATAATCGTAACGTCAACCATATGGGGCAATTATGCAATAGGTATAACATCTGTGGCATCCACACCATCTTCACCAAATTTGCCCTCCCCACCATAAATATTGGGAGTTTACTCTATATTTTACTCTGTTGTCTAAATTTAACAACAAGAGGTAGTATATTCCTATCTGTATAATCTATAACATTCAGTGTATTTACCACTCCCAAGTATTTAAATGATGTGACCAGGGCCATCCACTGTGTCTGGCGCAGATGTCCTGTACACAAGCATTATTACAGATTTGTCCCAATTACTATTAAATCCTGAGAAGGATCCATATAACTTTATTAAGGACATAACTGCAGATATGGATGGACCCATATCTCCCAGAAACACAAGAGCATCATCCACATAGAGTGCTATCTTGTCTTCACCTGTAGATCTGCGGAATCCCACAATATCCACAGATGAACGAATAGCCTCAGCCAATGGTTCAATGGCCAGAGCAAAGAGCAGCGGGGATAAGGGACATCCCTGTCTCGTCCCTCTGGTCAACGAGAAAGGGGTCGATGCACATCCCTTCACCTGTACCCTTGCTCTTAGAGAGTCATATAAAAGCTGTATCCATTTAATAAATCTAGGACCAAACCTGTATTGTTTTAAGCAATTTCACAAGAAGACCCACTCTATACTTTCAAATGCTTTAGCCGCATCAAGTGACATTATAGCTTAATTTCCCATGTTATCTGTTAGCAGTTGTAAATTCAAAAATAACCATCTAATATTATTAGCTGTAGATCTATTGGGGATAAAACCTGATTGATCATGGTGGATCAATTTGGATATATATCTTGATAATCTAAATATCTGATGTTAGCAAAGATATGAATCAGGGTTACTTGGGTCCTTATCGAGTTTCATAAGAACAATAATTACTGCTTCATTCATTGATGGGGGAAGTGAACCCACCTCCATGGCATAGTTAAAAACATCAAGCAGTTCAGGCAATAGCGCATCCCCATATTTTTTTATATATTTCCCCTGGAAGGCCATCTGGTCCTGGTGCTTTATTATTAGGCAAATTACCTGATGCTTTTTTTAGTTCATCCAAAGTTAATGGACCCTCCAAAGCCTCCCTTTCATCCTTTGAGATATTTGGTAATTGAATAGTATCAAAGAATCCATTTAAGGACTCTTCCGAGAAGGATACCCTGCTTTTTTATAATGCCTGATAATATTCCCTAAATACACCCAATATCTCGGCAGTAGTATCAACCCTCTTATAAAAGGATGATTGTATTTTAGTTATAAATGATGCTGCCCACTGAGCTTTTACAATAGTTGCCAATAGGTGTCCTGTCCCCTCTCCCTCCTCAAAGTATGGTTGTTGTTTAAAGAATCTTTTATTTTCTGCCTTCTTCTTAGCCACTGCTGCATAGTGTATTTAACTCTGAAGCCATTCTTTTTTTGTGTCCTAATTTGGGTTGGTTATAAATAGAAGTTCAGCCCTCATCATATCATCAGCTAGAGTTTTTTCCCATTGCCTAGATAGTTTCCTAATTTTTGAGATTTGTGCAATAAGGATACCTCGAAGATACACTTTCGTTGCATCCCAATATAATAAGGGTGAGGCCGAGGTTCTATTTATATTCTGATAAATAAATAATTCCATCATAATTTCTTCTGATGAAGGGAATAATGACAACCAATATGGGTTCACCTTCCATAGGGTATTTCCCAACTTAGTCCCAAATGAGAAATATAGTGTTAAGGGAGAGTGGTATGAGATACCCCTAGCCTCAAATTTAATATCACGAATCTATGGTAACATAGAATATGTTCCCAACGCTAAATCTATCCTAGAGAGGGTTTTATAACTACTTAAAGAGCAAGAATATTGCCTATTTGTTGGATTATGCTGTTGAAGGAGGAGAAAGAGTTAACATTGAAGTGGAATAAAAAGGTATTTCTATATACCTGACAAGACCAGCTAGGTATAATCGCGGCAATTACCACACTCACAAGACCCTCTTAGTACTGCAGTACTGAGGAGACAGGTTCTTTGTGAACACAAGAAGAGATGAGTCAAAGTCGATGTTCAAAGCTGTCTGATTTAATTGTGGGCGGGTATACAACTTATATACGTTATCATTAGCCAATCATAAATGGAAAATGGGCGGGGTTAATACAAAGGTGTACATTACATATCATTACATATCATTAATTATGCCATCTGCTTTCATGACTCATAATCATGAGTCCTGCTTCCCTGTGCTTTTCTATACGTGTGCTTTATAGAGAACCTGTTATCAACTAGTTGACTTTAGAGTCTGAATATACAAGTTTAAGATACATGAATCCAAAATGGAGTCACCTCTGTTCAGTCATATTACTACAAACCCCTCTTTCAGACACGAAGGTCACAAAGGTGACGAAGGTGCCTGACCTCTCTGCATTGTGACACACACACATAACAAATTCAAAGCAGGCACACAGAAATAATGCCAGAAACAAAGTCACTATAATACACACAACAATATCCTTAATCCAGGAAAATTCTCCATTGAAACCAAACCATCCCATATTACCCAGGGGGCTCCCAAGTAATTATTTAGCCTTTTCATCATGTCAATACCCCCTTTGGTTCCTGAGGGGAACCATGTCCAGGTCATGTCCTTTTCCAAAAACAATGACCTGGCATAACGATGTTTAAGGGGGCATTTAGGAGGAACACAAGCCTTGAGCAAGTGACGTCCCTCATTGTCTCAGAGAATTCCCATTATCGGAACCAATGAGGCCAAGTAACACCATTCCCTGGGATCACTCGGAATCCATGGATGGCATGTCCCTCCACAACAAATGTACGTGCTGTTGCCCAAGGCCAGTGGCTGTCTGCTAAGGACCCGTTGGGTACCTTCAGAGAATCCTGCAAAGGCAAGCTGTGAGAGTAGCCTAGCCATCTCAGTATGGAAGTCAGAGGCATGCATGAAGGTATATATAGTGTGATGTAGGGCAAGATCCAAGGTGTCAAACACTGTGGAGTTCCCTCAGACTTTGAATACACATCCCCTCTATGTCTAATGAGTGTGTTATTAGTGGTGTTATCAGGTGGGCCACATATAACCTTAAGGGCCCCCCCACAGAGGCTGGCGAATGACGTGTGAACCAATACATATATAGTACAGTGGTCATGCCTTCATCCCTCGAATTATCCAACAGCTGCAGTTTCAAACCATCCTACACACTGAAGTGGTTGAGCACGTCCTGAGCACACTACAACAACAATCCCAATATGCCCCCAACCCTCACCTGGACCACTTTCTAAACTCGCAAGAATAGAAAACAGCAAACACATAATCTCAACTGCATAGCAATTGTAATGCAAAAAGGAGGAAGGGGCGTGACAGTCCATAAAAGCAAGTGGCAGGGGCATGACAGCCTTTAGGCCAAATAAAAATAGTCCCAAAGAAATACACAAAAAGAAAGTCTCTTGGATGGCTTCTGAATGTCCATTAAATTCGCAAAAAAGGAAGGAAAAGGAAATGTCCACATTATAACTCTCATTCTCTTCAACTTTTCCCAAAACCTTTGGTTTAATTCTGTGATCGTTCATATGTACAGACATGAATTCTCTACCCCAAAACACTACCTCTTTGTAAGGACAGAACTTGATATCCACAGACAAACTGGAATTGATGCGTTGGGCTAGACCTGGGTCTTCGGGTTGGCACATCTGGATATCTTTCATGTGGTGCTCACTAGAATTTCGTACCTCGGGTTGCGTCATTTAGTTTCCCCTCAAGGTGTCATGCCCAGGAACACTTTCCAGCGGGAGTCCACCTTTAGTCATCTAAGCACCTCCTATGGTATTTGAACAACAAAGATGAACAACAAAGATTTTCATGTAAAAGCTGTAGTCATCACTTCATCCGGATAGAGTATAGGGCAGGGTATGAATGGGGTGTAGGGTATGACTGGGATGGGCATTTCTTTAAGTGTATGGGGCTGTGGGTGAATGCTGGCTGGCTGGGATGGCAGAGATGGGGCAGATACTCCTCATCCGACATGAGTAATCACAGAATCTACCTGATCAATTCAGGCCTTAACCATTGGAGGTATTAAAAATAATATTCTTCATTAGGGATGGGCCAAACACCCCCCTGTTCGGTTCGCATCCAGTACATGCAAACAGACAAAAAATGTGTTCGAACACGCGAACACCGTTAAAGTCTATGGAACATGAACATGAAAAATCAAAAGTGCTAATTTTAAAGGTTAATATGCAAGTTATTGTCATAAAAAGTGTTTGAGGACCTGGGTCCTGCCCCAGGGGACTTGTATCAATGCAAGTTTTAAAAACGGTCGTTTTTTCGGGAGCAGTGATTTTAATAATGCTTAACCACTTGCTTACAGGGCACTTAAACCCCCCTCCTATCCAGACTAATTTTCAGCTTTCAGCGCTGACGCACTTTGAATGACAATTGCGCGGTCATACAACACTGTACCCAAATTAAATTTTTATCATTTTTTCACCACAAATAGAGCTTTCTTTTGGTGGTATTTGATCACCTCTGCAGTTTTTACTTTTTGTTAAAAAAATGTAAAAACCTGAATTAAAAAAAAAAAAAAAAATTTATTTTTTATATTTTGTTATAAAAAATTTAAAACGGGTAATTTTTCTCCTTCATTGATGTACGCTGATGAGGCAGCAGTGATGGGCACTGATAGGCGGCAGTGATGGGCACTGATGGGTGGCAGTGATGGGCAGCACTGCCAGGGGGCACTGATTGGCACTACATTTGGGCATTGATAGGTGGCACTTGTGGGCATTGATAGGTGGCACTTGTTGGCATTGATAGGTGGCACTTGTGGGCACTGTTAGGTGGCACTGTGGGCACTGTTAGGTGGCACTGTGGGCACTGTTAGGTAGCACTGTGGGCAGTGTTAGGTGGCACTATTAGGGGGGAACTGATGAGGCAGATGTGCCTCTTCCACTTGGGGACCGATGTCCCTGACATCCGAGCCGGTGATCGGCTTTTTTTTCTACTCACGCTGTCAGCGTGAGAAAAAAAGAAGACATTTACCGATCTTTTGTTTACATCATGTGATCAGCTGTCATTGGCTGACAGCTGATCACATGGTAAGGGGCAGGGACCGGCCCCTTGCTCGGATCGGTGATCAGCTGAGTCTCAGCGACTCCGTGATCACAGCGCGCCCGGGAGCGTGCACAGGGGAGGTCGTCATATGACGGCCTCCCGGGAATTCAGATCCGCGCTGTGGCCGTCATTCGGCCATAGCGCGGATGCGTAGTGGTTAAAGTGAAACAATAAAAGTGAAATATTCCTTCAAATTTCGTACCTGGGTGGTGTCTTTAGTATGCCTGTAAAGTAGCGCATGTTTCCTGTGTTTATAACAGTCCGAGAGCAAAATGACATTTCTAAAGGAAAAAAAAGTCAAAAAAGTTAAAAGTGCTAGCGCTTGTGCCGGCTATTAATGAATTGTCAGTCCCGACAATACACATAAAAAGTCATTAAAAGTCATTGAAAAAAAAAAATGAGTGGGGGTCCCCCAAAATTCCATTACCAGGCCCTTCAGGTCTAGTATGGAAATTAAGGGGAACTCCGTGCCAAAATTTTTTAAAAAATGGCGTGGGGTTCCCCCAAAAATCCACACCAGACCCTTATCCGAGCACACAACCTGGCAGGCCGCAGGAAAAGAGGGGGGGATGAAAGAGCGCCCCCCCTCTTGAACAGTACCAGGCCACATGCCCTCAACATGGGGAGGATGTCCCCATGTTCATGGGGACAAGGGCCTCATCCCCACAACCCTTGCCCGGTGGTTGTGGGGGTCTGCGGACGGGGGGGCTTATTGGAATCTGGAAGCCCCTTTTAAAAAAGGGGACACCCAGATCCTGGCACCCCCTCATGTGAATTTGTAAGGGGTACATTGTGCCCCTACTATTTCACAAAAAGAAAGTGTCAAAATGTTAAAAAAACCACAGGAGACGGCTTGGGACAAGTCCTTTATTAAAAATAAAAAAATAAAAAAGAGAATCCAGCGATGTAATCCAATAAATCCATGCTCCTACTCCAGCGATGTAATCCAATTCTCGATCTCCAGCGATGAATGATCTCCAGCGACTCCAGCGAGGATGCAACGCAGGATTCCCCTTGCATCAGAGGGGGCGGGGTCACCCGTACACATCACTGGGAAACCCTTGGCGTTTCCACTTGTCAGAGGGGGATGGGGTCACATGATGGGTGGCCCCGCCCTTAGTTAGATAAGAGCTGTCAAGCTAGCGCTGCGTCATTGGCTGGGTGCCTCCGGTGGAGGCAGGATCCTCTGTGTGTTTCTCGGTGGAGATCATCCATCGCTGGAGATCGAGAATTGGATTATATCGCTGGAGTAGGAGCATGGATTTATTGGATTACATCGCTGGAATCAGTTTTTTAATTTTAATTTTTTTTTTTATAATAAAGGACTTGTCCCAAGCCGTTTTTTAACAATTTGACACTTTATTTTTGTGAAATGGTAGGGGTACAACGCACCCCTTACCAATTCACATGGGGGGGGCCGGGATCTGGGTGTCCCCTTTGTTAAAGGGGGCTTCCAGATTCCGATAAGCCCCCCGCCCACAGACCCCCACAACCACCGGGCAAGGGTTGTGGGGAAGAGACCCTTGTCCCCATCAACATGGGGACATCCTCCCCATATTGAGGGCATTTGGCCTGGTATGGTTCAGGGGGGGCGCTCTTTTACCCCACCTTTTCCTGCGGCCTGCCAGGTTGTGTGCTCGGATAAGGGTCTGGTGTTGATTTTTGGGGGAACCCCACGCCATATTTTTTTTAAATTTTGGTGCGGAGTTCCCCTTAAAATCCATACCAGACCTGAAGGGCCTGGTAATGGAATTTTGGGGGACCCCCATGCAAATTTTATTTTTATTTTTCAATGACTTTTAATGACTTATGTGTATTGTCAATTCATTAATAGCCGGCACTAGCGCTAGCACATTTAAATGACTTTTTTTTCCTTTAGAAATGTAATTTTGCTCTCGGACTGTTATAAACACGGCCCCCCAGGTACGAAATTTAAAAGAATATTTCACTTTTATTGTTTCACTTTAAGCATTATTAAAATCCCTGCACCCGAAAAAACGGACGTTTTTAAAACTTTTTTTTGCATTGATACATGTCCCCTGGGGCAGGACCCGGGTCCCCAAACACTTTTTATGACAATAACTTGCATATTAACCTTTAAAATTAGCAATTTAGATTTCTCCCATAGACTTTTAAAGGGTGTTCCGTGTCTTTTCGAATTTGCTGCGAACACCCCAAATTGTTCGCTGTTCGGCGAACAAGCGAACAGGCAATGTTCGAGTCGAACAGATAGCCCATCCCTATTCTTCATTGACTCAAACATAAGTAAAGCATGCAGGAATAAAATGTTTCTTAGCAATGGTTTTCATTATATAGATTCAATATTTTTAACTAAACATTTTTCCAAATCCAGTATTACAGCAGAACTGCGACAAAACTTAAACCCCTTTAGTTTCTTCTATTCCCGGGACCCAAGGGGACCCCGAGGTACCTGGAACAGAACATTTTACCCAAACATATATTCTGACTCAGAAGTGTCCCAACTTTGCAAATATGTCTGATCATCAGCAACAAACAAAACATTGATGGATAAACATCAATACATCATCAACACTTCATGACTGACACGCTGGGAATTCAAAAGGTAAATATCCAGAATAGTTATTCTGATTGCTTATTTCAAACAAATCCTTCCCATCACATTTCAGTACCCCATGGACTCAATATATGCAGCAATGTATTTCGATTCCAGTTACTTAATTTCAGTAACTCTTCAATAATTTTTCCCAAATTTCACCCTTCTGTTACCAAAATCCCTTTATCACTTTTTTAATTTAACCCCAAACTTTTAGTGAAAATATAACATGGGCCTGAACACAACATGAGACAACTTGTGTACATTCTAAACACACACTTAAAATACTTTACCAATCAAAATGATACCCTATGCGTTCATTACACACAATACTACCACTTGCTCATTCCACATTAATTTGGCCAATCCATTCACCATTCACTCTCCAATTTTTCAGATTTTCCCTTCAAACACCTCTAAATACCTTTTAAAACATTAATATTTTTCTCTAGTGCACAGCATTACACAACATAGTTACTTTTCTTTTTCCTTACTAACCACAATTCCTCTGGCGTAGCACCTGGAATACATAACTATCTCATTCTTAGAGTAATAATAATAATATTATTCTTAAACTTATATTTGGTTAAAATTAGACATTTTAAAATCCCAATCAATGTTAAAACATCTTAAACACAATTAACCCTATTTGTACCAATGATCATTCCCTTGCTTTATAACAGGCAATGTCCCTATACAATGCAAAACTCCCTTTCTTTTTTTTCTTTCTTTCAACATCAACAAATGCGCTTGTTGGTCCAACTTCCCCTTAAACGTACGATCTATTGTTTTATAACATATTTTTTCCCTACACAAAACACCACTCTAGGTTCTGTTATTTGATAACAGTATAATGTAATTTACTGAACACCTCGGAACCCAGGGCAATTATATCAATCCGATCTATAGCACATTTGCCGATACCGAAAAACCACCTTTTAATTTCAATAAAGCAAGAATAAACAACTTACACAACTAAACCAGTCCCTAAAACCAGACTTTAAAGTGGGGGTCCACCTATCTATCGTTTTTTTTTTTTTTTGAGTTCATTCACAAACTTTTCTTCTCAGCATTACATAGTCACATATTGTGTGTAATATGTCCGCCTGTGTCAGATTTCGTCAGAAAGAATAACTTATATTACTCACTGCAGGCGGTTTCCATCTTCATTGTGGGCATTTGAAGCCCACAAGCATTTATTTCCTGGATGTGGTGAATGCTGTGCTCCCAGCATTCACCGCTCATTCCCGCACATGCTCAGTGGCATCCTGGAAAGCCTGAGACTAGCTCCCAGGAGTCTGGGAGAGGCTAGAAACACGCCTACTCCCACGGGAGGAGAACCAGGAAGTGCAAAGTAGAATAGAAAAATAAAAGGTAATTACGGCGATTTTAATTTTTTTAAACGGCATGTCAGCATCTAGGCAAGGAAGAGACTACATACAGATATTGTTCAAAATTTGAGTGGAACTCCACTTTAAGGCTCCCCGTTCCAACCGGTGTGACCCAAGTCGCAGCGATTCCAAAAAAGGCTCTTGCGCTTCTTTGTTCCGACTTCGTCGCGACTTGTTCCCACACGGTTTTCACTGGTTGCATAAAATCGCACTGCAAACTGAAACTGATCAAACTGAAACAATCAAAACACCCCATGTATAAGTTGAAATGTTACTCCCAAAGAAATTGTATCTGATCAGATTCCTCAAAAAAACAAAAAAATTTGGTACCAGCGCATACATATCATTTTATCAGTGATGTGTCACATTCCCCTTTTAAAGTTCCCAATTAACTATGCAGTGGGCATGGGCTTTATATGTGCCCAACACATTTCATGAACAGACTGATGATTGTTGCAACATTTTAACAATAAACACGTACTTTTATACAGTAGATAACTTTTCTGAATCAAATCCTTCTTTAACCACTTCAATACAGGGCACTTATACACCTTCCTGCCCAGACCAATTTTCAGCTTTCAGCGCTGTCGCACTTTGAATGACAATTGCGCGGTCATACAACACTGTACTCAAACTAATTTTTTATCATTTTGTTCCCACAAATAGAGCTTTCTTTTGGTGGTATTTGATCACCTCTGCGGTTTTTATTTTTTGCGAAACAAATAAAAAAAGACCGAAAATTTTGAAAAAAAATAAAAGTTTTGCTTTTGTTTCTGTTAAAATTTTTTGTAAATAAGTAAGTTTTTTCTTTCACTGATGGGCACTGGTAAGGCGGCACTGACAGGCACTGATAAGGCGGCACCGATGAGGTGGCAGCAATGAGCGGGCACTGACGGGCACTGACGATGGGCACTGATATGCGGCACTTATGGGCACTGGTAGGCGGCACTGATGGGTGGCACTGATATGCAGCACTGATGGGCATTGATAGGCGGGACTGATGGGCACTCATGGGTGGCACTGGTGGGCACTGATGGGCACTGAAAGGCTGCAAAGATGGGTTCTTATGGGTGGCACTGATAGGCGGCACTGATGGGCACTGATAGGTGGCACTGATGGGCACTGATAGGCGGCACTGCTGGGCACTGATACATGGCACTGATGGGCATTGATACACGGCATTGATATAAGGCACTGATAGGCATCCCTGGTGGCACTGGCAGTGGTAGGCATTGTGAGTGGGCACTGACTGGCAGCTGCCTGGGCATTGATTGGCAGCTGCCTGGGCACAGATTAGTATTCCCCTGGGGGTCTAGGGGGCATACCTGGTGGTCCAGTGTGGATGGCCATCCTGGTGGTCCTGGGCGGCTTCCCTGGTGGTCCTGGGTGGGATCCAAAGGGGGGGCTGTGCTGATAAACAATCAGCACAGACCCCCCCCCCGTCAGGAAAGCAGCCTCGGTCTCACAGTCCTCCTCCCCCACATCAGATATGTCTGGTGTAGTAGAGGCACCATGCCCCGATGCCACCTGGGAACCAGTCCCCACCACACTCTGTACCTGTGCCTATTGCCGAACAGTGATCTGCACTGATCTGCAAATTTACCGACCCACCTGTACCGCCTCATTATAACTTTAGCAAACAACAATAAACAAACAAACTCTGATTGCTAACTTCCTGTTTTTAAAAGTACTTTCCTTCACTTTTTTTTTCTTTCTCTATGTGTCAGTTTTAAAACAGCTTTGAAATCGGCTTGTCTAAAAAGAACAATGCATTGAAAAAACCTTATAAAATGCAAACCTTCTTAAATAAAAAACTCAAATCTCTCTTTAGCTTCTCAACTTCACTTGCTTTATCCTCTACAATGTAGGATGTTTTTATTAAACACCTTTTAAACTACTCACTTACTAATCTCATGGCACCGTTACCTTACACAAACCCCCTTCCAACTAACACATTTCTTCACAAGCTTCAAAAATACCACTCTTTTCTTTCTCCACAGAGTTACCAGACCATGTTAACATGAACATAACAAATTACGCATTTTTCAAACAGAATCAAGCACTTATAATTCCAAAGCTCTATAACCAAAATACTAGCAAAGGGGAGAAGTCATATTATTCATATAACAGTACTCAACCCTTCCACGATACCTGAACATAACAAGGGAAATTTACTTCACTCTAAATTAATTTGCCCCTCTTGGGACATCATATAACACAGTGAAAACCCCATACAGCCCCTTATCCCACACAATAGATATCTTATTACTTTTATGCAAATGCGATAGACAAGAAAAGCCAGAGCTTTTCTTGTCTATCAGAGCAAAAGTTTGTGGGTCCCAGTAGTAATTGCCTTATTACTCCTTTATCTTATTCTCCTTCACCAAAATGGAGTGTAATATTACGCTTTAAGGTGTCCGTTTATGTAGCAGTGAAATCTTTCTCCTCTGTGTGCCAGTTTATGAAGCTTTGTAGATCGCTTCACCTTTGGAGGAGTGAAGTGATCTACAAATGCTTCCAACAGTGGAGAACGGCCCCTGATACTGGAATCTCGTGAGACTTTACGAGATTACAGTACCAGAAATACAGAGATGTCAGTTTATTAAGCAGTGATAAATTATCACTGCTCAATACACGGACAAGACAGCGTGGATTAATGTTAATAAAATAATGAGTCCCCCTACATTATATACATATGTATACACACACACACATTATATATACATGTATATACACACACATTATATATATATACATATACACATTATATGTATATATATGTATACACATAAATATGACAGGGGGACATTCTTACAGTGTTGGGGGGTCTGAACGAGGCATAAGGAAGTTAAAAATCTTCCTCCTCCCCCCTCAGAACCCCCGGGATTTCCTCTTCACTCCCCGATTCACCACCTCTGAGCTGGTGAATCGGGGAGTGTGAATTCTGACTCAGATCGCCAGTGAAGCGGTGAGATCACCGCTTCATAAACTGGCCGTTACTGTTTCATTCAATGAGGATTCTCCGTGTGTAGAGATAATCGGCGGGAGAACAAGTTCAAACACGTTCTCCCCCGATTATCACTGTTTCATAAACTGTTTATGGACTGTGATCAGCGGCGATCCTCGGGATCACCGCTGATCACTGCTTCATAAACGGACACCTAAAACTTCTCACAGGCTTACCTAAAGCAAGGGGCTTCCCAAAAGCCACACTACATTTTAAACATCTTAAAAGGCTTACCTAAAGCCAGAGGCTTCCCAAAAGCCACTTCTTAACATGGTCCATCTCACACTTCTCTTTTTTTTTTTTCAAAATACTAAGGTTTTATCAGAGCTGAGGCAAGAAGAACCTTGCCACAGGTGAGCCTTACCTAAATTCAGTCCTAAATCCAAAAATATCAAGCAGTGCCTCCAAACTGAAGTGGAATAAAACGGTATTTCTATATACCTGAAGAGACCAGCTAGGTATAATCACGGCAAGTACCACACTCACAAGACCCTCTTAGTACTGCAGTACTGAGGAGACAGCTTCTTTGTGAACACAAGAAGAGATGAGTCAAAGTCGATGTTCAAAGCTGTCTGATTTAATTCTGGCCGGGTATACAACTTGTATACGTTATCATTAGCCAATCATGGTATGGAAAATGGGCGGGGTTAATACTGAGGTGTACATTACATATCATAACATATCATTAATTATGCCATCTGCTTTCATGACCCATAATTATGAGTCCTGCTGACACAGGAAGGGCCCAGAATTATTGAGCAACAATTCTTTATTTAGACGGTACAAAATAAAACTGCTTACACAAGCTATATTTTCCTATATGCGTGCTTTATAGAGAAGCTGTTATCAACTAGTTGACTTTAACTAGAATCTGAATATGAAAGTTTAAGATATATGAATCCAAAATGGAGTCACCTCTGTTCAGTCATATTACTACAAACATGACTAAAACTTTAACCACTTCAATACAGGACACTTATACACCTTCCTGCCCAGACCAATTTTCAGCTTTCAACGCTGTCGCACTTTGAATGACAATTGCGCGGTCATACAACACTGTACCCAAACTAAATTTTTATCATTTTGTTCCCACAGATAGAGCTTTCTTTTGGTGGTGTTTGATCACCTCTGGGATTTTTATTTTCTGCTAAACAAATAAAAAAAAGACAGAAAATTATGAAAAAAAAAAAGTTTTTATTTCTTTCTGTTACAAAACTTTGTAAATAAGTAAGTTTTCTCCTTCACTGATGGGCACTGATGGGGCTGCACTGACAGGCACTGATGGGCACCGATGAGGTGGCACCAATGAGGTGGCACTGATGAGGTGGCACTGATGGGCACTAATATGCGACACTGATGGGGCACTGATGGGCATTGATAGGTGGCACTGATATGCAGCACTGATGGGTACACATAGGTGGCACTGATGGGCACTGAAAGGCGGCATGGATGGGCACTGATAGACAGCACAGATGGGCACTGATAGGTGGCACGGATGGGCATGGATGGGCACTGATAGGTGGCATTGATGTACAGTAATTGATGATACGGATGGATGCCAATCAGTGCCAAACAATAATGCCTGCCAATCAGTGATACCCATTGTGGGCACTGATTGGCATCCATTGTGGGCACTGATTGGCATCCCTGGTGGTCTAGAGTGGCATACCTGGTGGTGACATCCCTGGTGGTCCTAGTGGCGTCCCTGGTGGTCCAGTGTGGGCAACCTCGGAGGGGTGCACTGATAATTAATCAGCACAGACCCCCCCGTGAGAGAAGCAGCCGATTGGCTCTCCTCTACTCGTGTCTGACAGACGCGAGTGAGGAAAAGCCGATCAACGGCTCTTCCTATTTACACTGTGATCAGCTGTGATTGGACACAGCTGATCACGTGGTAAAGAGTCTCCGTCAGAGACTCTTTACCTAGATCGGTGTTGCGGTGTGTCAGACTGACACACCACACCACCAATCGCCGCGATGTGCGCCCCCACGGGCGCGAGGTGGCTGTTATCTTGCTGGATGTCATATGACGCCCGGTCAGGATATTGAAACCACTTTACCGCCGTCATTCTGCTATATGGCAGGTGCCAAGTGGTTAAAATAGCTGACAGAGGAATATCCTTATTTTAGGGTCTTGTTTATCACGATGACCACAGGATAGATAAGGTCTGGTAAAAACTGGTTTTGAAATGATGTCTTCATACAAAGTCAGAACATCAGCATTACATAGTTAAATGATGTTTTTAGATAATATCCCCTGTCAGCTAAAATACTAGTTTAGACTATGTCTGAGATGCTATGTTTGTATAGGAATTATGTGTCATGTGATGAACTCTGTCCTCCTTCCCTCCCTCCTTTCTCTTTGGGTTGTGCAATATTCTTTGTCCATAATTTGTATAAATATGCAATTCTTACCATTAAAAGCAAGCATTCATTGAATGCTTACGGAGATCCAAAAGAATTCGACTGATTGTCCATGTCTAAGCAGATTTCACCCTTACAGCTGTCTCCAGAGATCTATCAATCCCAGTTCCATTATGTACCTACTAAAGGCAGTAGGCCCCAATAAAGTTTGCTTATCAGTTATATTATATTTATCTAATGCAGAGTTCATATGATTATTAAAATCACCAACCAACTGGCATACACTATCTATTTTATCGGATATAAACTGAATATATTCTTTAAATACTTCCGTTGAATATGGCGGAGGAATATTTATATTTCTTATCACATATGAACGACCTAATAATGTACAATACAAAAAAATAAATTGGCCTTTACTATCCTTCTTAATTTGTCTACATGTAAAATCCAATCCATTTGATATAAGTATAGACACTCCTCTTGAATAAGATGTGTATGTAGAATGATACTAAGTATTAAACTGATTTTGTTTTAAATAGTGTATCGTCTCAGGGTTTAAGTGGGTTTCCTGGAGACATATTATAGATGGTGAGTACCCCCCTAATGATGTAAACACTGCTTGCCGCTTAGAGGGGCTACCAAGACCCCTTACATTCCATGAAATTAACACTTCATTTGAGGGAGTCATGTCAAATAAACCACAAATTAACCAACCAAAGTACTCAGGCCATGTGCAGCAATTACAAAGTTTTTCACTCCAACCCATGTCACCCTACTTCCCTCCCCCTCCAGTCCGCAACCCCCATCCCCGAATACCTCTCCGGTATCTCCAGTGATGGAAGGGGGGGAGGCGCGAACAGGGGGGAGGGGAGGGCGAAACAAAAATGTAAATTCCGAGAGGTACACATAAACTAACATACAAAACAAGCATACACAGAAATGAACACAACAAAACAAAAAGACATACAACAAACATATACATACAAGGACACAACAAAGCACAAACATATTGGCTGATCGAGAGAGCTAAAAAAGAAAAAAGAGTGCTCTCTCAGCCCTTCTTCCCCTCCAAAAATGTCCAATCATCCTCCCAAAAAAAAAAAAGAAAAGGGGGAGACTTTCCTTCTCTCTTGGGGAGTTAATTTGACCGTTTATAGTTGTCCAGCCATTGAGTCGCTAATTCCAGGGATGTAAAGAAATTTGCAACACCCTGAGCTGTAACTTTAACTTTAGCTGGAAAAGATATAGAATAAGATAAGTCTTTCTCAGTCGCTGCTTCACTTCAATAAATCCCTTTGGCGCTGCACTGTTGCTGAGAAATCAGGGAAAAAAGCTTATTTTTGATCCGTTCATTCGTATATCTGCAAGTTATCTAGCTCTCTGCAGGATAGTGTCTCTATCTTTATAATTCCTCATTCTCAGAATCAAAGTTCTAGGTACCCCACACCTGCAGATGATAATCTGGTGGGGACTCTGTGGGCTCTTTCCACTGAAAAAAAGGGAAAAGTGTTCTGAGCCCATCGTAGATATAATCCATTTCCATTAAATTCCGTTGGCGTGTTTCCTTCCACCCGTTCAGGAAGGCCTATGTAGCTGCTCCTTGCTGTAAAATGGGTGATATAGGCAAAGTTTCCTCTTTATCCATCTCTGAAACGTGCAAATTTCTGGAGACGAGTAGAAATATCTTGAGTATTATCCTTCACAATACTCTGTGTCTTCTTTTCTAAACTATTCTGAACAGTATTTTCGGCTGCAGACTGGTCTCCAACATGATCAACATTTCCCACATCCTTCTTAGTTCTTCTTGTCATTCTAACAATCTTTGTATCCCTATTGGCAGTGATCCTGTATTCGGTATTCAGTTTGTATTTTAAGTATTATGGTTAAAAACAAATTTTAAAAAGCTAAGTGCAGTCCAGAAACAGGTCAAGGCGTAGACCAGGTGGATCACTTTAATCATCACTTATCACTTTCATTGTCCCTTATTATTTTAATTATGGGAATGGAAACTAAAGCAAGATGGCGCCCAACCAAGGTGTTACACAGCAGCGAAAGTATATTAAGCAGCGCATAAAGTTATCAGACAGTTCATATTGCGATCATCTGATGTATCCAATTATGCATAGAATAATTAGCTAATATAGCGAGTAGTGTAGACAATAAAGGAGGCAGCAGCTATATCAATCAGCCAGTGTAACGAGGAGAAAAATAGAACAAAAATAAGCAAAAATAAAGCAGATGGCTAAATGTGTTTTTTTCCTTTTTTTCCCCTATTTTTTTTTCTTTATATATCAAATAAAGATAATGGTAGAAACAACGGGTATTTTTCCCCTTTCCTGTTGTAGTATGGGTCTATATTCATATATAACTTTAGTTATTGAATGACAAGAAACTTAGTAATAGTTTTATAAGTAATCACTTCTATCTATATACAACATGTTTAATGCATCTGCTTCATTATGCTATGGGAAGTTGGGAACCTTTGACCTTTTCTTTTCATCAGTTGTAGCTTTTGTTTTCCCTACCATATAAATATGACTGGGAGGCAGTCCCAAGTTTGAGGTTTGATTCAGGACTGAAGTCTGAATCATGTTGGCTATCCTCTCCAGGTATCTCATTTCTAATGCAATTGTGACTCCCCTGGATTGAATATGCTGTATTTATCCTGTATCGTATCATCTGTAATACATCTTTAATCAAAGCTAAGCAAAACTTTTTATTACATTCTTTGTGTGTCGTGTGTTTTAATCCTTGCATTTACTGACCACATATCTGAAAGGGTAAATACATGAATGAACCTATGAATAAATGTAACACAGAATTTAACCCCTTGTTACACCTGTTTTTTAATGTCACTTAAATACCTGCTTTAAAGTTTCTTAAGTACCTGCAGTACAGTGTTCAGGGCTGTCAGAGATGATCCAGGACCAAGAAAATAGGATTACCAAAAAACTGGAAAGAGATCGTTGAGTAGGTGACTGAAGCCGGTAGGGTACTGCTGATGCCCCCGCTAGTTGTCAGCTATCTCCGGCAACTGCTGCACTATCACATCTGATGAAGCACGCTGTGAGATGACAGACACTGCTGCTACAGGCTTTGAGTGAGACATTCACCAGACAGCACGATCAGCTGATACGCCGGCTATAGAAGGAGAGTGAAGGGGTGAAGGGATGAAGTCAGTGGAGGAGAACCAGCACATAGGGCCGGGAACAATGTTGGGAGATCCAGAGACTGCAGCGCAAACATGTCCAGAGTAAAAACACTGATAAGGAACAAACGCTGCTGCTGACAATGTGTCAATCATCAATGAGTCAGCTGTGTATTAGCTGACATGCTGAGTAAGAACTTGGTGTTCTGTCGAATAATGCCTCCCATCGAAAAATGCATCCTATGCACTGCGCATGATCAGCTGACGTGACGTATCGACTGGGCATGCACAGTTCGTCGGATGTATTTTTCAATGAGAGGCAAGCCACGGGGAGCGCGCGGAGCAAGAATTTAAATTTAAGATTCTGCCTCGCTCTCTGTGCATCTCAACAGTGAGGTAAGGGAGAACTCCGCAGGGAACACTGATGTAATCGAGAACTCTGCAGGTAACACTGATGTAAGGGAGAACTCTTCTGAGAACACTGATGTAAGGGAGAACTCTTCTGAGAACACTGATGTAAGGGAGAACTCTTCTGAGAACACTGATGTAAGGGAGAGCTCTGGAGGTAACACTGATGTAAGGGAGAACTCCTCAGGGAACACTGATTTAAGGGAGAACTCCGCAGAGAACACTGAGGTAAGGGAGAACTCTGCGGAAAACACTGAGGTAAGGGAGCACTCTGCAGGGAACACTGAGGTAAGGGAGAAATCCTTAGAGAACACTGATGTAAGGGAGAACTTCGCAGAGAACACTGAGGTAAGGGAGAACTCCGTAGAGAACACTGATGTAAGGGAGAACTCAGCAGGGAACACTGATGTCAGGGAGAACTCTGCAGGGAACACCGAGGTAAGGAAGAACTCCGTAGAGAACACTGATGTAAGGGAGGACTCCGCAGAGAACACTGAGGTAAGGGAGAACTCCGCAGAGAACACTGAGGTAAGGGAGAACTCCACAGAGAACACTGAGGTAAAGGAGAACTCTGCAGGGAACACTGAGGTAAGGGAGAACTTTGCAGAGAACACTGAGATAAGGGAGAACTCTACAGAGAACACTAATGTAAGGGAGAACTCCACAGGAAACACTGATGTAAGGGAGAACTCCGTAGAAAACACTGAAGTAAAGGGCAACTCCGTAGAGAACACTGAGGTAAGGGAGAACTCCATAGAGAACACTGATGTAAGGGAGAACTCCACAGGGAACACTGATGTAAGGGAGAACTCCGCAGAAAACACTGCGGTAAGGAGAACTCCTCAGAGAACACTGAGGTAAGGGAGAACTCTGCAGAGAACACTGAGGTAAGGGAGAACTCTGCAGAGAACACTGATGTAAGGGAGAACTCTGCAGAGAACACTGAGGTAAGGGAGAACTCCGCAGAGAACACTGATGTAAGGGAGAACTCTGCAGGGAACACTGATATAAAGGAGAACTCTGCAGAGAACACTGATGTAAGGGAGAACTCTGCAGAGAACACTGAGGTAAGGGAGAACTCTGTAGAGAACACTGATGTAAGGGAGAACTCTGCAGAGAACACTGATGTAAGGGAGAACTCTGCAGAGAACACTGAAGTAAGGGACAACTCCGTAGAGAACACAGAGGTAAGGGAGAACTCCATAGAGAACACTGATGTAAGGGAGAACTCTGCAGGGAACACTGATGTAAGGGAGAACTCCGCAGAAAACACTGAGGTAAGGAGAACTCCTCAGAGAACACTAAGGTAAGGGAGAACTCTGCAGAGAACACTGAGGTAAGGGAGAACTCTGCAGAGAACACTGACATAAGGGAGAACTCTGCAGAGAACACTGAGGTAAGGGAGAACTCCGCAGAGAACACTGATGTTAGGGAGAACTCTGCAGGGAACACTGATATAAAGGAGAACTCAGCAGGGAACACTGATATAAGGGTGAACTCCGCAGAGAACACTGAGTTAAGGGAGAACTCTGTAGAGAACACTGAGGTAAGGGAGAACTCTGCAGAGAACACTGATGTAAGGGAGAACTCCGCAGAGAACACTGAGGTAAGGGAGAACTCCGTAGAGAACACTGAGGTAAGGGAGAACTCCATAGAGAACACTGATGTAAGGGAGAACTCTGCAGGGAACACTGATGTAAGGGAGAACTCCGCAGAAAACACTGAGGTAAGGAGAACTCCTCAGAGAACACTAAGGTAAGGGAGAACTCTGCAGAGAACACTGAGGTAAGGGAGAACTCTGCAGAGAACACTGACATAAGGGAGAACTCTGCAGAGAACACTGAGGTAAGGGAGAACTCCGCAGAGAACACTGATGTTAGGGAGAACTCTGCAGGGAACACTGATATAAAGGAGAACTCAGCAGGGAACACTGATATAAGGGTGAACTCCGCAGAGAACACTGAGTTAAGGGAGAACTCTGTAGAGAACACTGAGGTAAGGGAGAACTCTGCAGAGAACACTGATGTAAGGGAGAACTCCGCAGAGAACACTGAGGTAAGGGAGAACTCCGTAGAGAACACTGAGGTAAGGGAGAACTCCACAGAGAACACTGAGGTAAGGGAGAACTCTGCAGAGAACACTGAGGTAAGGGAGAAATTCCGAGAGGTACACATAAACTAACATAAAAAACAAGCATACACAGAAATGAACACAACAAAACAAAAACACATACAACTAACATATACATACAAGGACACAAAAAAGCACAAACATATGGGCTATCTGATCGAGATCGCTAAAAAAAAAAATAGTGCTCTCTCAGCCCTTCTTACCCTCCAAAAATGTCCAATCATCCTGACAAAAGAAAAAAAGAAAAAGGGGACTTTACTTCTCTTTGGGGGAGTTAATTTGACCGTTTATAGTTGTCCAGCCATTGAGTCGCTAATTCCATGGATGTAAAGAAATGTGCAACACCCTGAGCTGTAATTTTAAGTTTAGCTGGAAAAAGTATAGAGTAAGATAAGTCCATCTGTCTCAGTCGCTGCTTCACTTCAATAAATCCCTTTGGCGCTGCACTGTTGCTGAGAAATCAGGAAAAAAGCTTATTTTTGATCCGTTCATCCGTATATCTGAAAGTTGTCTAGCTCTCTGCAGGATAGTGTCTCTATCTTTATAATTCATCATTCTCAGAATCAAAGGTCTAGGTACCCCTCCACCCGTAGATGATAATCTGTTAGGGATTCTGTGGGCTCTTTCCACTGAAAAAAAGGGGAAAAGTGTTCTGAGCCCATCGTAGATACAATCCATTTCTCTATAAATTCCGTTGGAGTGTTTCCTTCCACCCGTTCAGGAAGGCCTATTATTCTAATATTATTCCGGCGAAGACGGCTCTCCATATCTTCCAATTGAGAGTTGTGTGTAGATAATTGTTGCATAACCTTTATTATTAGAATTCATAACTGTATTTAAAGAGTCTTCAACTGTGCTTATTCTCTCCTCAGCGGCTGTTATTCTCTCTTTAAAAACTTGCATGTCTTGTCTAATTGATCTTAGATCTTCCCTCATTTCTTCCAGATTATAGGAGAGGATATTCACAGAGCTATTGCGTGTAGTAATGGCCTTCAGTATATCTGAAAGTGTAATTAGGTGCACTGTTTCTCGGATATTCGGTGAACTTGGGGGTATGCCAGATTTATTACCCAAGGCTTTCTCTTGAGATCCATTGTTCGTTGTTCCCTCTAAATGTCCCTGATGAGTACCATATATAAGCGAGTATAAGCCTACCTGAATATAAGCCGAGGCACATAATTTTACCACAAAAAACTGGGAAAACTTATTGACTCGAGTATAAGACGAGGGTGAGAAATGCGCAGCTACTGTAAGTGCAAAAGAGGGTCAACAATGCCCATTTGCAGCCTCACTGTGCCCATTTGCATGCCTCACTATGCCTATTTGCAGCTATAGGTCCCCCAAACTGCAAACTCAGCAGTTAAGGGTTCCTAGATGCCCCCTAGCTGCAGCCAAAATTTGAGGTCTCTGGACCCAAGGGGTCCCAAAATGACATTGCTGCAGATGGACACAGTTGACCGAATTTGGGGCCCTGTATCTCGGGCCACTTGGTGCTGGGAACCCCAAATTTGGTGTATGAACCCAGTGGAACTAGCACTACAACATATCCAAAGTTGGGGTTCCTAGCACCAGGTGGCCCCGAGATACGGGGCCCCAAAGTTGGTTCGGAAAATGTCAAGCACTTTTCTGCAGCAGAGAATGACATTTTCTAAACCGACTTTAGGGCCGTATCTCGGGGCCACTTGGTGCTAGGAACCCCAAATTTGGTGTGCAAACCAAGTGGAACTAGCACTACAACATATCCAAAGCTAGCACCAAGTGGCCCCGAGATACGGGGCCCCAAAGTCAGTTCGGAAAATGTCATTCTCTGTTGCAGAAGTGCTTGACATTTTCAGAACCGACTTTGGGGCCCCGTATCTTGGGGGCCACTTAGTGCTAGGAACCCCAAATTTGGGGTTCCTAGCGCCAAGGGACCCCGAGATAGGTGGCCCCAAAGTCGGTTAGGAAAATATCATTCTTTGCTGCAGAAAAGTGCTTGACTTGAGTATAAGCCGAGGGGGGCACTTTCAGCACAAAAAAATGTGCTAAAAAACTTATACTCGAGTATATACGGTAATTGTTCCTTTTCCATCCACATTTTGGGGTTCATCTGTACTATAAGGTACTCCCCCTGAAGCTGCTCCTTGCTGTAAAGTGGGTGATATAGGCAAAGTTTCCTCTTTATCCATCTCTGAAACGTGCAAATTTCTGGAGATGAGTAGAACTATATTGAGAATTATCCTTCACAATACTCTGTGTCTTCTTTTCTAAACTATGCCGAACAGTATTTTCGGCTGCAGACTGGTCCCCAACATGATCAACATTTCCCACATCCTTCTTAGTTCTTCTTGTCATTCTCACAATCTTTGTATCCCTATTGGCAGTGATCCTGTATTCGGTACCCAGTTTGTATTTGAAGTATTATGGTTATAAACAAGTTTTTAAAACTAAGTGCAGTCCAGAAACAGGTCAAGGCGTAGACCAGGTGGATCACTTTAATCATCACTTATCACTTTAATTGTCCCTTATTATTTTAATTATGGGAATGGAAACTAAAGCAAGATGGCGCCCAACCAAGGTGTTACACAGCAGCGAAAGTATATTTAGCAGCGCATAACGTTAGCAGACAGTTCATATTACAATCATCTGATGTATCCAATCATGCATAGAATAATTAGCTAATATAGCGAGTAGTGTAGACAATAAAGGGGGCAGCAGCTATATCAATCAGCCAGTGTAACGAGGAGAAAAATAGAACAAAAATAAGCAAAAATAAGCAGATGGCTAAATGTTTTTTTTTCCTTTTTTCCCCTTTTTTTTATTTATATATCAAATAAAGATAATGGTAGAAACAACGGGTATTTTTCCCCTTTCCTGTTATTTAATGTCACTTAAATACCTGCTTTAAAGTTTCTTAAGTACCTGCAGTACAGTTTTCAGGGCTGTCAGGGATGATCCAGGACCAAGAAAACGGGATTACCAAAAAACTGGAAAGAGATTGTTGAGTAGGTGACTGAAGCCGGTAGGGTACTGCTGATGCCCCCGCTAGTTGTCAGCTATCTCCGGCAACTGCTGCACTATCACATCTGATGAAGCACGCTGTGAGATGACAGACACTGCTGCTACAGGCTTTGAGTGAGACATTCACCAGACAGCACGATCAGCTGACACCCCGGCTATAGAAGCAGGGTGAAGTCAGTGGAGGAGAACCAGCACATAGGGCCAGGAACAACATTGGGAGATCCAGAGACTGCAGCGCAAACAGAGTAAAAACACTGATAAGGAACAAACGCTGCTGCTGGCCGTGTGTAGATCATCAATGAGTCAGCTGTGTATTGGCTGATATGCTGAGTAAGAACTTGGTGTTCTGTCGAATAATGCCCCCCATCGAAAAATGCATCCTGCGCATGCGCAGTACGACACGTCACTCCAGCTGATATCCCGATCAGCTGAAGTGACGTATCGACTGGGCATGCGCAGTTCGTCAGATGCATTTTTCGACGAGAGGCAACCCACGGGAGCGTGCGGAGCGAGAATTTAAATGTAAGATTCTGCCTCGCTCTCTGTGCATCTCAACAGTGAGGTAAGGGAGAACTCCGCAGGGAACACTGAGGTAAGGAAGAACTCTACAGAGAACACTGATGTAAGGGAGAACTCCGCAGGGAACACTGAGGTAAGGAAGAACTCTACAGAGAACACTGAGGTAAGGAAGAACTCCGCAGGGAAAACTGATGTAAGGGAGAACTCCGCAGGGAACACTGATGTAAGGGAGAACTCCGCAGAGAACATTGAGGTAAGGGAGAACTCCGCAGAGAACACTGATGTAATCAAGAACTCCACAGGGAACACTAAGGTAAGGGAGAACTCCGCAGAGAACATTGAGGTAAGGGAGGACTCCGCAGGGAACACTGATGTAAGGGAGAACTCCGCAGAGAACACTGATATAAGGGAGAACTCCGCAGAAAACACTGAGGTAAGAGAGAACTTCTTAGAGAACACTGAGGTAAGGGAGAACTCTACAGAGAACACTGAGGTAAGGGAGAACTCCGCAGGGAAAACTGATGTAGGAGAGAACTCCACAGGGAACACTGATATAAGGGAGAACTCTGCAGAGAACACTGAGGTAAGGGAGAACTCCGCAGAGAACAACCAGATAAGGGAGAACTCCGCAGAGAACACTGATGTAAGGGAGAACTCCACAGGGAACACTGATATAAAGGAGAACTCTGCAGAGAACACTGAGGTAAGGGAGAACTTATTAGAGAACACTGAGGTAAGGGAGAACTCCGCAGAGAACACTGATGTAGGGGAGAACTCCGCAGGGAAAACTGATGTAGGAGAGAACTCCACAGGGAACACTGATGTAAGGGAGAACTCTGCAGGGAACACTGAGGTAAGGGAGAACTCAGCAGAGAACACTGAGCTAAGGGAGAACTCCGCAGAGAACAACGAGATAAGGGATAACTCCGCAGAGAACACTGATATAAGGGAGAACTCTGCAGGGAACACTGATATAAAGGAGAACTCTGTAGAGAACGAGAGGTAAGGGAGAACTCCGCAGAGAACACTGAGGTAAGGGAGAACTTCTTAGAGAACACTGAGGTAAGGGAGAACTCTACAGAGAACACTGAGGTAAGGGAGAACTCCGCAGGGAAAACTGATGTAGGGGAGAACTCTGCAGGGAAAACTGATGTAGGAGAGAACTCCACAGGGAACACTGATGTAAGGGAGAACTCTGCAGGGAACACTGATGTAAGGGAGAACTCCGCAGAGAACACTGAGGTAAGGGAGAACTCCACAGAGAACACTGATGTAATCAAGAACTTCACAGGGAACACTGAGGTAAGGGAGAACTCCACAGGGAACACTGACGTAAGGGAGAACTCCGCAGAGAACATTGAGGTAAGAGAGAACTCCGTAGAGAACACTGATGTAAGGTAGAACTCCGCAGAGAACACTGAGGTAAGGGAGAACTCCGTAGAGAACACTGATGTAAGGTAGAACTCCGCAGAGAACACTGAGGTAAGGGAGAACTCCATAGGGAACACTGAGGTAAGGGAGAACTCCGCAGGGAACACTGATGTAAGGGAGAACTCCACAGAGAACACTGATGTAAGGGAGAACTCCGCAGGGAACACTGATGTAAAGGAGAACTCCGCAGGGAACACAGATGTAAGGGAGAACTCCGCAGAGAACACTGATGTAAGGGAGAACTCCGCAGGGAACACTGATGTAAGGGAGAACTCCGCAGAGAACACTGAGGTAAGGGAGAATTCCATAGAGAACACTGAGGTAAGGGAGATCTCCACAGGGAACACTGACGTAAGGGAGAACTCCACAGAGAACACTGTTGTAAGGGAGGACTCCGCAGGGAACACTGATGTAAGGGAGAACTCCGCAGAGAACACTGATGTAAGGGAGAACGCCACAGAGAACACTGAGGTAAGGGAGAACTCCGCAGAGAACAATGAGATAAGGGAGAACTCCGCAGAGAACACTGATGTAAGGGAGAACTCCGCAGGGAACACTGATATAAGGGAGAACGCTGCAGAGAACACTGAGGTAAAAGAGAACTCCGCAGAGAACACTGAGGTAAGGGAGAACTTCTTAGAGAACACTGAGGTAAGGGAGAACTCTACAGAGAACACTGAGGTAAGGGAGAACACCGCAGGGAAAACTGATGTAGGGGAGAACTCCACAGGGAACACTGATGTAAGGGAGAACTCTGCAGGGAACACTGAGGTAAGGGAGAACTCTACAGAGAACACTGAGGTAAGGGAGAACTCCGCAGGGAACACTGATGTAATGAAGAACTCCACAGGTAACACTGACGTAAGGGAGAACTCCACAGAGAACACTGATGTAAGGGCAAACTCCGCAGGGAACACTGATGTAAAGGAGAACTCCGCAGGGAACACTGATGTAAGGGAGAACTCTGCAGAGAACACTGAGGTATGGGAGAAATCCACAGAGAACACTGAGGTAAGGGAGAACTCCGCAGAGAACAATGAGATAAGGGAGAACTCCGCAGAGAACACTGATGTAAGGGAGAACTCCGCAGGGAACACTGATATAAGGGATAACTCTGCAGAGAACACTGAGGTAAGGGAGAACCTCTTAGAGATCACTGAGGTAAGGGAGAACTCTACAGAGAACACTGAGGTAAGGGAGAACTCCGCAGGGAAAACTGATGTAGGGGTGAACTCCACAGGGAACACTGATGTAAGGGAGAACTCTGCAGGGAACACTGAGATAAGGGAGAACTCTACAGAGAACACTGAGGTAAGGGAGAACTCCGCAGGGAAAACTCATGTAAGGGAGAACTCCGCAGGGAACGCTGATGTAAGGGAGAACTCCGCAGAGAACACTGAGGTAAGGGAGAACTCTACAGAGAACACTGAGGTAAGGGAGAACTCCGCAGGGAAAACTGATGTAAGGGAGAACTCCGCAGGGAACACTGATGTAAGGGAGAACTCTGCAGAGAACAACGAGATAAGGGATAACTCCGCAGAGAACACTGATGTAAGGGAGAACCCTGCAGAGAACACTGAGGTAAGGAGAACTCCGCAGAGAACACTTAGGTAAAGAATAACTCCACAGAAAACACTGATGTAAGGGAGAACTCCGCAGGGAACACTGATGTAATGAAGAACTCCACAGGTAACACTGACGTAAGGGAGAACTCCACAGAGAACACTGATGTAAGGGCAAACTCCGCAGGGAACACTGATGTAAAGGAGAACTCCGCAGGGAACACTGATGTAAGGGAGAACTCCACAGAGAACACTGATGTAAGGGCAAACTCCGCAGGGAACACAGATGTAAGGGAGAACTCCGCAGGGAACACTGATGTAAGGGAGAACTCCGCAGGGAAAACTGATGTAGGGGAGAACTCCACAGGGAACACTGATGTAAGGGAGAACTCTGCAGGGAAAACTAAAGTAGGAGAGAACTCCACAGGGAACACTGATGTAAGGGAGAACTCTGCAGGGAACACTGAGGTAAAGGAAGAACTCTACAGAGAACACTGAGGTAAGGGAGAACTCCGCAGAGAACACTGATGTAATCAAGAACTCCACAGGGAACACTGAGGTAAGGGAGAACTCCGTAGAAAACACTGATGTAAGGGAGAACTCCGCAGAGAACACTGAGGTAAGAGAGAACTCCACAGAGAACACTGAGGTAAGGGAGAACTCCGCAGAGAACAACGAGATAAGGGATAACTCCGCAGAGAACACTGATGTAAGGGAGAACTCCACAGGGAACACTGATATAAAGGAGAACTCTGCAGAGAACAATGAGGTAAGGGAGAACTCCGCAGAGAACACTGAGGTAAGAGAGAACTTCTTAGAGAACACTGAGGTAAGGGAGAACTCTACAGAGAACACTGAGGTAAGGGAGAACTCCGCAGGAAAACTGATGTAAGGGAGAACTCCGCAGGGAAACTGATATAGGAGAGAACTCCACAGGGAACACTGATGTAAGGGAGAACTCTGCAGGGAACACTGAGGTAAGGGAGAACTCTACAGAGAACACTGAGGTAAGGGAGAACTCCGCAGGGAAAACTGATGTAAGGGAGAACTCCGCAGGGAACACTGATGTAAGGGAGAACTCTGCAGGGAACACTGAGGTAAGGGAGAACTCCGCAGAGAACAATGAGGTAAGGGAGAACTCTGCAGAGAACACTGAGGTAATGGAGAACTCCGCAGGGAACACTGAGGTAAGGGAGAACTCTGCAGGGAACACTGAGGTAAGGGAGAACTCTGCAAAGAACACTGAGGTAAGGGAGAACTCCGCAGGGAACACTGATGTAAGGGAGAACGCTGCAAAGAACACTGAGGTAAGGGAGAACTCCGCAGAGAACACTGAGATAAGGGAGAACCCTGCAGAGAACACTGAGGTAAGGAGAACTCCGCAGAGAACACTTAGGTAAAGAATAACTCCACAGAAAACACTGATGTAAGGGAGAACTCAGCAGAGAACACTGATATAAGGGAGAACTCTGCAGAGAACAACGAGATAAGGGATAACTCCGCAGAGAACACTGATGTAAGGGAGAACTCTGCAGGGAACACTGATATAAAGGAGAACTCTGCAGAGAACAGTGAGGTAAGGGAGAACTCCGCAGAGAACACTGAGGTAAGGGAGAACTCCGCAGGGAAAACTGATGTAGGGGAGAACTCCGCAGGGAAAACTGATGTAGGAGAGAACTCCACAGGGAACACTGATGTAAGGGAGAACTCTGCAGGGAACACTGAGGTAAGGGAGAACTCAGCAGAGAACACTGAGCTAAGGGAGAACTCCGCAGAGAACAACGAGATAAGGGATAACTCCGCAGAGAACACTGATATAAGGGAGAACTCTGCAGGGAACACTGATATAAAGGAGAACTCTGTAGAGAACGAGAGGTAAGGGAGAACTCCGCAGAGAACACTGAGGTAAGGGAGAACTTCTTAGAGAACACTGAGGTAAGGGAGAACTCTACAGAGAACACTGAGGTAAGGGAGAACTCCGCAGGGAAAACTGATGTAGGGGAGAACTCTGCAGGGAAAACTGATGTAGGAGAGAACTCCACAGGGAACACTGATGTAAGGGAGAACTCTGCAGGGAACACTGATGTAAGGGAGAACTCCGCAGAGAACACTGAGGTAAGGGAGAACTCCACAGAGAACACTGATGTAATCAAGAACTTCACAGGGAACACTGAGGTAAGGGAGAACTCCACAGGGAACACTGACGTAAGGGAGAACTCCGCAGAGAACATTGAGGTAAGAGAGAACTCCGTAGAGAACACTGATGTAAGGTAGAACTCCGCAGAGAACACTGAGGTAAGGGAGAACTCCGTAGAGAACACTGATGTAAGGTAGAACTCCGCAGAGAACACTGAGGTAAGGGAGAACTCCATAGGGAACACTGAGGTAAGGGAGAACTCCGCAGGGAACACTGATGTAAGGGAGAACTCCACAGAGAACACTGATGTAAGGGAGAACTCCGCAGGGAACACTGATGTAAAGGAGAACTCCGCAGGGAACACAGATGTAAGGGAGAACTCCGCAGAGAACACTGATGTAAGGGAGAACTCCGCAGGGAACACTGATGTAAGGGAGAACTCCGCAGAGAACACTGAGGTAAGGGAGAATTCCATAGAGAACACTGAGGTAAGGGAGATCTCCACAGGGAACACTGACGTAAGGGAGAACTCCACAGAGAACACTGTTGTAAGGGAGGACTCCGCAGGGAACACTGATGTAAGGGAGAACTCCGCAGAGAACACTGATGTAAGGGAGAACGCCACAGAGAACACTGAGGTAAGGGAGAACTCCGCAGAGAACAATGAGATAAGGGAGAACTCCGCAGAGAACACTGATGTAAGGGAGAACTCCGCAGGGAACACTGATATAAGGGAGAACGCTGCAGAGAACACTGAGGTAAAAGAGAACTCCGCAGAGAACACTGAGGTAAGGGAGAACTTCTTAGAGAACACTGAGGTAAGGGAGAACTCTACAGAGAACACTGAGGTAAGGGAGAACACCGCAGGGAAAACTGATGTAGGGGAGAACTCCACAGGGAACACTGATGTAAGGGAGAACTCTGCAGGGAACACTGAGGTAAGGGAGAACTCTACAGAGAACACTGAGGTAAGGGAGAACTCCGCAGGGAACACTGATGTAATGAAGAACTCCACAGGTAACACTGACGTAAGGGAGAACTCCACAGAGAACACTGATGTAAGGGCAAACTCCGCAGGGAACACTGATGTAAAGGAGAACTCCGCAGGGAACACTGATGTAAGGGAGAACGCTGCAGAGAACACTGAGGTATGGGAGAAATCCACAGAGAACACTGAGGTAAGGGAGAACTCCGCAGAGAACAATGAGATAAGGGAGAACTCCGCAGAGAACACTGATGTAAGGGAGAACTCCGCAGGGAACACTGATATAAGGGATAACTCTGCAGAGAACACTGAGGTAAGGGAGAACCTCTTAGAGATCACTGAGGTAAGGGAGAACTCTACAGAGAACACTGAGGTAAGGGAGAACTCCGCAGGGAAAACTGATGTAGGGGTGAACTCCACAGGGAACACTGATGTAAGGGAGAACTCTGCAGGGAACACTGAGATAAGGGAGAACTCTACAGAGAACACTGAGGTAAGGGAGAACTCCGCAGGGAAAACTCATGTAAGGGAGAACTCCGCAGGGAACGCTGATGTAAGGGAGAACTCCGCAGAGAACACTGAGGTAAGGGAGAACTCTACAGAGAACACTGAGGTAAGGGAGAACTCCGCAGGGAAAACTGATGTAAGGGAGAACTCCGCAGGGAACACTGATGTAAGGGAGAACTCTGCAGAGAACAACGAGATAAGGGATAACTCCGCAGAGAACACTGATGTAAGGGAGAACCCTGCAGAGAACACTGAGGTAAGGAGAACTCCGCAGAGAACACTTAGGTAAAGAATAACTCCACAGAAAACACTGATGTAAGGGAGAACTCCGCAGGGAACACTGATGTAATGAAGAACTCCACAGGTAACACTGACGTAAGGGAGAACTCCACAGAGAACACTGATGTAAGGGCAAACTCCGCAGGGAACACTGATGTAAAGGAGAACTCCGCAGGGAACACTGATGTAAGGGAGAACTCCACAGAGAACACTGATGTAAGGGCAAACTCCGCAGGGAACACAGATGTAAGGGAGAACTCCGCAGGGAACACTGATGTAAGGGAGAACTCCACAGCGAACACTGAGGTAAGGGAGAACTCTGCAGAGAACACTGAGGTAAGGGAGAACTCCTTTAGAGAACACTGAGGTAAGGGAAACTCCACAGGGAAAACTGATGTAAGGGAGAACTCTGCAGGGAACACTGATGTAAGGGAGAACTCCACAAAGAACACTAATGTAAGGGAGAACTCTGCAGGGAACACAGATGTAAGGGAGAACTCTGCAGAGAACACTGATGTATGGGAGAACTCCACAGAGAACACTGAGGTAAGGGAGAACTCCGCAGAGAACAATGAGATAAGGGAGAACTCCGCAGAGAACACTGATGTAAGGGAGAACTCCGCAGGGAACACTGATATAAGGGAGAACGCTGCAGAGAACACTGAGGTAAGGGAGAACTCCGCAGACAACACTGATGTAAGGGATAACTCTGCAGAGAACACTGAGGTAAGGGAGAACCTCTTAGAGAACACTGAGGTAAGGGAGAACTCTACAGAGAACACTGAGGTAAGGGAGAACTCCGCAGGGAAAACTGATGTAGGGGTGAACTCCACAGGGAACACTGATGTAAGGGAGAACTCTGCAGGGAACACTGAGGTAAGGGAGAACTCTACAGAGAACACTGAGGTAAGGGAGAACTCCGCAGGGAAAACTCATGTAAGGGAGAACTCCGCAGGGAACGCTGATGTAAGGGAGAACTCCGCAGAGAACACTGAGGTAAGGGAGAACTCTACAGAGAACACTGAGGTAAGGGAGAACTCCGCAGGGAAAACTGATGTAAGGGAGAACTCCGCAGGGAACACTGATGTAAGGGAGAACTCCGCAGAGAACACTGAGGTAAGGGAGAACTCCGCAGAGAACACTGATGTAAGGGCGAACTCCGCAGGGAACACTGATGTAAAGGAGAACTGCGCAGGGAAAATAGGTGTAAGGGAGAACTCTGCAGGGAAAATAGGTGTAAGGGAGAACTCCCCAGGGAACACTGATGTAAGGGAGAACTCCACAGAGCACACTGAGGTAAGGGAGAACTCTGCAGAGAACTCTGATGTAAGGGAGAACTCCGCAGGGAACACTGATATAAGGGAGAACTCCGCAGAGAACACTAAGGTAAGGGAGAACTCCGCAGAGAACACTGATGTAAGGGAGAACTCTGCAGAGAACACTGAGGTAAGGGAGAACTCCATAGAGAACACTCAGGTAAGGGAGAACTCTGCAGGGAACACTGATGTAAGGGAGAACTCCGCAGGGAACACTGACATAAGGGAGAACTCCACAGAGAACACTGATGTAAGGGAGAACTCCGCAGGGAACATTGATGTAAAGGAGAACTCCGCAGGGAACACAGATGTAAGGGAGAACTCCGCAGGGAATACGGATGTAAGGGAGAACTCTGCAGAGAACACTGAGGTAAGGGAGAACTCCGCAGAGAACACTGAGATAAGGGAGAACTCCGCAGAGAAGACTGAGGTAAGGGAGAACTCCGCAGAGAACACTGAGGTAAGGGAGAATTCTGCTGGGTACACTGATGTAAGGGGGAACTCCGCTGGGAACACTGATGTAAAGGAGAACTCTGCTGGCTTAATAACGTCAGCACCGCATCCAGCCCCGCCCCTAGCATGCCCCTAGGCTGCTCTAGAGAAAGGGGCGAGCCCCGTGCATGAGCAGTGTATTTGTCAGGGGAACTAGGATTGACACAGCGGTGCCAGTGGGAGGTCCAAGGTCTTTGCTTCGAGAGGCCATGAATAGCTATGCATGTGTAAGTGACCTACACTGCAGTTTAAGGAAGCCCATCAGAGATACCCATTCCCAAGAGCTTCCAATCTATTAAAATGCCATACAGTTTATTTCTGTTTACTCTTTGTTCTTTTGACAAGTGTGCTTTAGAGCCTAAGTGACCATGAATGAGGACCCTACAGACTTGGTCATGTTGAGTGACCAAGTCATCAAGTGGCATATCCCCCACACCATCCCATACCCCACTCCATCTCCCCTGGGGACAGGGAAACCCTAGGCCACTCACCTGGGGACAGGGACCCCCTTCTCCCCTGTGGACAGGGACCCCCTTCTCCCCTGGGGTCAAGGACCCCCCTTCTCCCCTGTGGACAGGGATCCCTTTTCTCCTGGGGAAAGGGACCCCTTCTCCCCTGGGGACTGGGACAACCATCTCCCCTGGGGATTGGCATCCTATCTCCCCTGGGGACTGGAATCCCTTCTCTCCTGGGGACAGGGACCCCTTCTCCCCTGGGGACAGGGACGCCTTCTCCCATGGGGACTGGGACCCCTTCTCCCATGGGGACAGGGACCCGTTCTCCCATTGGGACAGAGATCCCCTTCTCCCCTGGGGACAGAGACTCCCTTCTCCCATGGGGACTGGGATCCTATCTCTACTGGGGGTAGGAACTCCATCTCCCCTGAGGATGGGGACTCCATCTCACTTCACCTGATCACCCTGTGTGTGCCAACATCACTGCCCTGCCCCGATCACCCTGTATGTGCCAACATCACTGCCCTGCCCGATCACCCTGTGTGTGCCAACCTCACCGTCCTGCCTGATCACCCTGAGTGTGCCAACCTCACCACCCTGCCTGACATGTGTCCTGTGTGAAGGCCCTCCTGTGACAGCTCTTATCAGGACTTTACCCCACTGCGTGCTCCCCCTACATAGATACATGGAAGTGCTCCCACTACACGACTGACCCCTCTGTGCGCTCCCCCTACATGTCTGCATACTCTTACCACCTCCTGTATCCTGTGTGCATCCTCTCACCACCTTCTGCATGGTGTACACAGCCTCCTATACCATGTCCGCAGCCTCTAACCACCTCCTGTACACTGTCTACAGCCTCTAACCACCTCCTTAAAAGTGCTATGTGAGTGGATGCGCTGCTCCCATCTGTGCTCTCTATATTACCTGTGTGTGTGTTATCTTAATAGCCTAATTTGGTTCACCATCCACCTAACAGGTTATATCTCATTTATACAATAATCATATGTTTGCATAATTCATCACATGTGAACAAACAACTTAATCCAAATGCTTTAAATCATATAAAAATCATATACAAAGTCCAGTGACATATGTCACATAATAGTAGACTCTTCTTCATATGTGTTGCAAATCATCCGTTATAATTGCCGTGGGCGGCGTGCTCTTGTGTGTGGTATCAGATTAAAGTGACTTAGTGCTTCACCACCACCTGTGAGATTTGCCACTCACCAGATTAATCTTTAAAACTGCACCTTTGGTTCATTAACAGGGATAACCACTCCACTGAAAGGGAAACTTTCTTCAATATCTATACCAGGTCCTCAATGATCCTCATGCAAACGGATAAAAAATCATCATCGCGCAATACCGTTTAAAACCTTTATTCCATATATAAAAAATACTTTGCACTCACATTTCCAAGTGCCATTAGGCCGGCACCGAGCTTTTCCCGCAGTTAAGGACGGGTGGGCACTGCAGCCCGGTTCGCCTGGTGTGTGCTAGATGGTCTCCGTTGCCGCTATGTTCCCCCCTGTTTGCGTTCGCGTCCTCTCCAAACCCCGTTCGTTCCCGGTCACGTGGGTACGGTAATCTCCCAGCAGCCTCTACGCGTTTCGCAATCAAATTTGCGTCATCAGGAAGCTGCTGTGTGATTGGTTGTCATTCTATTTATGTTGTGTGCGGGCGGAAATTGTTCTGCCGCCATCTTGGATATGGGAATTCCCTTGGTTCCGTTCTATTGGGGCTTTCTTTCTGTTAGCGCCATTTTGCTTATGGGCAATTCGCCCATTCCGTGATTGTTTATTGCACACGCTGTTTCCTCCCTCTACCATTGTTATTGCTCATTCCAATTAACCTATTGTTATATTAGTTATATGTGAATGGTTATAAACTAACCCGTCCGTATCTGCTGGAGAGGCTCTCACATGTTAAAAAATACATAGAAACATGGCCTTTGTTGGCCTTTATGTGCTTTAGCTAGGAAAACCTTTTATGCACATTGTTATTCCATATTTGATTACCGCTAGATCTGTAATATGGAACAGCAAATCCTTACCCTTTCTAAAATGATTATTTACATAGCAACTATCCAGAAAATGAAATTAAATTAAGAAAATAAAGATAGTAAATAATAAAATTAAAATTAAAATATAAAGTAAAATAAAATAAAGTAAAAATAAAAATAAAAATAAATAAAAATAAAAAAATAAATAAAAATAAAAATAAAATAAATAATAGAAATAAAAATAAATAAAAATAAAAATAAAATAAAATAAAATAAAAATAAAAATAAAAAGATAACTAAAATGAAAATAGAAATAAAAATAAAAATAAAAATAAAAATGAAAATAAAAATAAAAATAAAAATAAAAATAAAATTAAAATAAAAATAAAATAAAAATAAAAATAAAAATAAAAATAAAAATAAAAATAAAAATAAATAAAAATGAAATAAAATAAAATAAAACTAAAAATAAAAAATAAAAAATGAAAATGAAAATAAAAATAAAAATAAATATGCTGAAAATGTGAAAATCTGATATAGAATGTAAATTGATTTTAGTAATTTTCCAAAAAACAGTTGATGTCTAGTTCCACGTTCAACCCCTGTGGCCTCATCGTGTCCATTTTGAATATCCAGTGGGTTTCGTTCTTTGAAACCTCCCTTCTCATGTTGGTGTTCCTCCAATTGCGTTCTATTCTGTCTATCCCATAAAACTTTAAATGTTGGGGGTTTCTGCCATGTGTGTCCCTAAAATGTTTTGATACACTATGGTGTTTAAATCCTTTTTTAATATTTCTGACATGTTCGCCTATTCTAATTGACAAAGCTCTAGTTGTTCTGCCTACGTACTGTAGTCCACAACTGCACTCCAGTACGTAGGTGACATGTGTACTACTGCAGGTTATCAACTTTTCTATTTTGTATGTCTGCTTGTTGGTGTTTGACCTAAAGTCTGTTATTTTTCTGTCTTTCTTATTGGTGGATCTACAGGCTTTGCACTTTCCGCATCTATAAAATCCCTTCTGATTGAAAAATATACCATAATATAATATAATATGACAATATACCATTTATCACGGGTTTTAATACTCAATATAAGGAATTAGAAGATTTTATAAAGAACAACTGGCCCATCATCAGTAGCGACCCACAACTGAGCAAAGTACTACCCCGAAAACCAACATTTATATATAGAAAAGCAAGAAGGATCAGGGACAAAATTGTCAAAAATGTGCCGGACCCTCCCAAAAGTTTGTCAAATTTTTTCAATCAGAAGGGATTTTATAGATGCGGAAAGTGCAAAGCCTGTAGATCCACCAATAAGAAAGACAGAAAAATAACAGACTTTAGGTCAAACACCAACAAGCAGACATACAAAATAGAAAAGTTGATAACCTGCAGTAGTACACATGTCACCTACGTACTGGAGTGCAGTTGTGGACTACAGTACGTAGGCAGAACAACTAGAGCTTTGTCAATTAGAATAGGCGAACATGTCAGAAATATTAAAAAAGGATTTAAACACCATAGTGTATCAAAACATTTTAGGGACACACATGGCAGAAACCCCCAACATTTAAAGTTTTATGGGATAGACAGAATAGAACGCAATTGGAGGAACACCAACATGAGAAGGGAGGTTTCAAAGAACGAAACCCACTGGATATTCAAAATGGACACGATGAGGCCACAGGGGTTGAACGTGGAACTAGACATCAACTGTTTTTTGGAAAATTACTAAAATCAATTTACATTCTATATCAGATTTTCACATTTTCAGCATATTTATTTTTATTTTTATTTTCATTTTCATTTTTTATTTTTTATTTTTAGTTTTATTTTATTTTATTTCATTTTTATTTATTTTTATTTTTATTTTTATTTTTATTTTTATTTTTATTTTATTTTTATTTTAATTTTATTTTTATTTTTATTTTTATTTTTATTTTCATTTTTATTTTTATTTTTATTTTTATTTCTATTTTCATTTTAGTTATCTTTTTATTTTTATTTTAATTTTATTTTTATTTTTATTTTTATTTTTATTTTTATTTTATTTTATTTTATTTTTATTTTTATTTTTATTTATTTTTATTTCTATTATTTATTTTATTTTTATTTTTATTTATTTTTTTATTTTTATTTATTTTTATTTTTACTTTATTTTATTTTACTTTATATTTTAATTTTAATTTTATTATTTACTATCTTTATTTTCTTAATTTAATTTCATTTTCTGGATAGTTGCTATGTAAATAATCATTTTAGAAAGGGTAAGGATTTGCTGTTCCATATTACAGATCTAGCGGTAATCAAATATGGAATAACAATGTGCATAAAAGGTTTTCCTAGCTAAAGCACATAAAGGCCAACAAAGGCCATGTTTCTATGTATTTTTTAACATGTGAGAGCCTCTCCAGCAGATACGGACGGGTTAGTTTATAACCATTCACATATAACTAATATAACAATAGGTTAATTGGAATGAGCAATAACAATGGTAGAGGGAGGAAACAGCGTGTGCAATAAACAATCACGGAATGGGCGAATTGCCCATAAGCAAAATGGCGCTAACAGAAAGAAAGCCCCAATAGAACGGAACCAAGGGAATTCCCATATCCAAGATGGCGGCAGAACAATTTCCGCCCGCACACAACATAAATAGAATGACAACCAATCACACAGCAGCTTCCTGATGACGCAAATTTGATTGCGAAACGCGTAGAGGCTGCTGGGAGATTACCGTACCCACGTGACCGGGAACGAACGGGGTTTGGAGAGGACGCGAACGCAAACAGGGGGGAACATAGCGGCAACGGAGACCATCTAGCACACACCAGGCGAACCGGGCTGCAGTGCCCACCCGTCCTTAACTGCGGGAAAAGCTCGGTGCCGGCCTAATGGCACTTGGAAATGTGAGTGCAAAGTATTTTTTATATATGGAATAAAGGTTTTAAACGGTATTGCGCGATGATGATTTTTTATCCGTTTGCATGAGGATCATTGAGGACCTGGTATAGATATTGAAGAAAGTTTCCCTTTCAGTGGAGTGGTTATCCCTGTTAATGAACCAAAGGTGCAGTTTTAAAGATTAATCTGGTGAGTGGCAAATCTCACAGGTGGTGGTGAAGCACTAAGTCACTTTAATCTGATACCACACACAAGAGCACGCCGCCCACGGCAATTATAACGGATGATTTGCAACACATATGAAGAAGAGTCTACTATTATGTGACATATGTCACTGGACTTTGTATATGATTTTTATATGATTTAAAGCATTTGGATTAAGTTGTTTGTTCACATGTGATGAATTATGCAAACATATGATTATTGTATAAATGAGATATAACCTGTTAGGTGGATGGTGAACCAAATTAGGCTATTAAGATAACACACACACAGGTAATATAGAGAGCACAGATGGGAGCAGCGCATCCACTCACATAGCACTTTTAATTTTAATTTTTCTCTGAAAAATATTTTTTGGATGCAGCAGCTATAAATACCACTTACACCATTTTTGATAGGATAAGTATTGCGCCAGTGACATATATATTTTCACAATTTTCTAACCACCTCCTGTCTGCAATCTCTGTATCTCTTGTCTTTTATCATGACTACATTCTTTGAGGGGAAGTCTGGAGAAGAATCAAGATTAAGAGCGCCGCTGGGATTATGGGCAGAGTCAGAGGTGTATGAACTGTGGAGAAGAGACTATAGATTAAAACCAGAGCCACCAACTTGGAGCCGTCTAACTGAGCCCTGCACGGTGCACCTGAGAGGAGGTCAGTGAGCGTCATCAGGCCAGTCTGGGGGGGTGTCACTGATGTAAGGGGGTAGTGAATACAAAAATGTAAGGGGGCACTGATATAAAGGTCTCCCTTTATATCAGTAACCCCCCCCCCTCTTACCTTAGTGTATTCACTCTGCGGAAGGTGGTCCCCCCCACATTAGAGTTCCCGGCAATTCCCTTTACATCAGAGTCTGCAGGATTTCCCCTTACAGTGCAAGGGAACTCAGATGTAAGAGAGGAGGCCTCCATGCCTTCTAATCTAACTCATGTATCTTCTGTGTACCCTGGACATGTCTCTGGGCCTCCATCCCTTCTAATCGATCTCATGTATCTTCCGTGTTCCCTGGACATGTCTCTGGGCCTTCATCCCTTCTACTCTAACCTATGTATCTTCTGTGTTCAATGGACATGTCTCTGGGCCTTAATCCCTTCTAATCGAACCCATGTATCTTCTGTGTTCCCTGGACATGTCTCTGGGCCTCTATCCCTTTTATTCTTACAGTGCAAGGGGGTACTTTGTGAACCCTGATGTAAAGCGGAACACTGATGTAAATGGGAATGCAGTGGACTCTGATATAAGGGCACCCCTTACATCAGAGTTCCTCTTTAGATCATGCTCTGCAGCATTTTCCTTTACATCTGAGTTCCCTTGCACTGCAAGGGGGAATCCTGCAGACTCTGATGTAAAGGGAAATGCCGGGAACTCTGATGTTGGGGTGGAGGGGGGCGGGGGGAGACTCTGATGTTCAGAGACCACCTTCCCTAGAGTGAATATACTTAGGTAAGGGGTGTTACTTATATGAAGGGAAACCTTTATATCAGTGCCCCCTTACATATTTGTATTCACTACCTCCTTACATTAGTGACCCCCTCTCAGACTGGCCTGATGGCGCTGTCAATGACCTCCTCTCAGGTGCACTGTGCAGGGCTCAGTTAGACGGTTCCAAGTTGGTGGCTCTGGTTTTATTGTATAGTCCCTTCTCCACAGTCCATACACGTCTCACTCTGCCCATAATACCCATCCTGGCGGCGCTCTCACTCTTGATTCTTCTCCAGACTTCCCCTCAGAGACTGCAGACATGATAAAAGACAAGAGCTAGTCAGAGATTGCAGCCAGGAGGTGGTTAGAGGCTGCGGACATGGTACAGGAGGTGGTTAGAGGCTGCGGACATGCTACAGGAGGCAGTCAGAACATGTGTACAGGATACAGGATTTGGTGAGAATATGCACACAGGATACAGGAGGTGGTTAGAGTATGCAGACATGTACGGGGAGCACACAGAGGGGTCAGTCATGTAGGAGGAATACACAGAGGGGTCAGTCAGTGTAGTGGGAGCACATCCATGTATTCATGTAGGGGAGCACACAGTGGGGTAAAGTCCTCATAAGAGCTGTCACAGGAGGGCCCTCACACAGGACACATGTCAGGCAGGGTGGTGATGTTGGCACACTCAGGGTGATCAGGCAGAGTGGTGAGGTTGGCACACACAGGGTGATCGGGCAGGGAGGTGATGTTGGCACACACAGGGTGATCGGGTTCCTGTTCTTAGTGGATGTGGGGTCCGTTTTCACAGGTGAGATGGAGTCCCCATCCCAAGGGGAGATGGAGTTCCTGCCTCCAGGTGAGATAGGATCCCAGTCCCCAGGTGAGAAGGTGTGTGCCAGTGCCCAGGAGAGAAGGGATCCCTGTCCCCAGGAGAGAATGGGTCCCTGTCTCCAGGGGAGAAGGGGGGTCCCTGTCCCCAGGGGAAATGGGTGTCCCAGTCTCCAGGGGAGAAGGGGAGTCTTTCCCCAGGAGAGAAGGGGTTCCTGTCCACAGGGGAGAAGCAGGGTCCCTGTCCCCAGGGGAGAAGGGGGTCCCTGTCCCAAGGTGAGTGGCCTAGAGGGTCCCAGGGGGAGATGGAGTAGAGTATGGGATGGTGTGGGGGATATGCCACTTGGTGACTTGGTCACTCACCATGACCAAGTCTGTTGGGCCCTCATTCATGGTCACCTTGGCTCCCTCCAGCAGCAGCACGGATGGGCGATCAGCTTATCTCCAGGGAGCACAGCTACGACTTGGCATGCCTTATCTAAAGCACACTTGTCAAAATAACAATATACTAATTATAATTAACAATATAATATATTGTAAGCTCTTGGGAATGGGGATGTCAGATGGGCTTTCTTAAACTGCAGTGTAGGTCACTTAGGCTCAATTCACATCTATGCATGTTGCTTTTGAGCGTTTCTGCAGTGCTTTTTGCGGTGCTTGCCAAGTTTTTGAACATGCGTTTTTTGCCGCGTTTTTACCATGTTTTTGCCTCCTTTTGCTTTTTTTTTGTTTTTTTACAGTGTTTTTTTTTATACTGTATACAGTATTAAAAAAAACAAAGAAAAAAATGCAAAACGCGGCAAAAACGCGGTACTTGCATTTTTGGATGCGGGTCCATTGAATTCTATTACATGCAAAACACTGCATTTTGCATGAAAAAAAGTCCCCGACCCTTTCCAAAAACGCAGAGGCACAAAAATCCATGTTAAAAAATTCCTATGCATTTCTGCAAAATGCATCAAAAAATGCATTAGTGTGAATGGAGCCTCACACATGCATAGCTATTCACGGCCCGCCCCCCTCTTGAAACACCAAACTTGGCCCTCCCACTGGCACTGCTGTGTCCGCGCTGTCTCAATCCACGCTCCCCTGACAAATACATTGCTTATGCACGGGGCTCGTCCCCTTTCCCTAGAGCAGCCTAGAGGCGTGTTAGGGGCGGGTGTGGATGCGGTGCTGCCGCTGACTTTATTAAGCCAGTGGAGTTCTCCGTTACATAAGTGTACCCAGCGGAGTTATCCCTTACATCAGTGTTCCCTGCGGAGTTCCTCCCCTTTCTCTAGAGCAGCCTAGAGGCGTGTTAGGGGCGGGCTGGATGCGGTGCTGACGCTGACTTTATTAAGCCAGTGGAGTTCTCCCTTACATCAGTGTTCCCAGCGGAGTTCTCCCTTACATCAATGTACCCAGCGGAGTTCTCCCTTACATCAGTGTACCCAGCGGAGTTATCCCTTACATCAGTGTTCCCTGCGGAGTTCTCCCTTACCTCTGTGTTCTCTGCTGAGTTCTCCCTTACCTCAGTGTTCTCTCGGAGTTCTCCCTTACATAAGTGTTCTCTGCAGAGTTCTCCCTTACCTCTGTGTTCTCTGCGGAGTTCTCCCTTACATCAGTGTTCCCTGCGGAGTTCTCCCTTACATCAGTGTTCCCTGCGGAGTTCTCCCTTACCTCTGTGTTCTCTGCTGAGTTCTCCCTTACCTCAGTGTTCTCTCGGAGTTCTCCCTTACATCAGTGTTCCCTGCGGAGTTCTCGATTACCTCAGTGTTCTCTGCAGAGTTCTCCCTTACCTCAGTGTTCTCTGCGGAGTTCTCCCTTACATCAGTGTTCACTGCAGAGTTCTCCCTTACATCAGTGTTCCCTGCGGAGTTCTCCCTTACATCAGTGTTCCTTGCGGAGTTCTCCCTTACCTCAGTGTTATCTGCGGAGTTCTCCCTTACCTCAGTGTTCTGAGGTAAGGGAGACATATGGTTGTAGACATGCAGCTATCGCGGCTCAGCTGATTCAATTTTCCGGTCACAAAATGATAGGATATGAGAAAGGGGATTTAGCTGAGGAGCACCATCTCAACCCAGCCTCTCACACGTCCTCTCTCACTGGCGTGCCCCCCAATTTTTTTTTTATTATGCGGTTTACTACTGTTTTAAAATTACTGTGGATGCATTTTTTAATTTCTTACAAAAGAAGGAATTTGCTTTCAAGCACAGCTTTAGACCACAATCCAATTGACTCTGTATGGACACCTCTATTTTATATGAGCTTATTTATCATCTTTTGTGAGCTTAAACATCTAATGTTGATTTTATTCCATTCTATTTCTATTTTTATTTATTAGAAACTTTAATTTTATTTGATCACCTCCATAAATTTTATTAATGAAAAAAGATAGATTCATTATATTTTTCTGATAAAAAAAACTATATCCTTTATTAATTAAAATAATTTGTTATCGCATTATCATTAGGATTATTATTTACACTATTTACCTCCACTATTCTATGCACCGGTAATTACAATATTTTCATAGTTCTGTTAACAGTCATGAGTCTTATTATACCTTTATTTCCAATAATTTTTATTGTTTTACAAAGACATATAATACAATTACAAACTTTCATTTGAACATAGCAATGGATATTACCATAAAAGTGCTACGTTAACTTTTTTTTCAATATTTTTTTTATTTCTTTTTATTTTTCTTTATATCAAGGTGTTTATTGTATTTTAATTTATGTCACTTTATGTGCATGGAAAAAAGGAGAAGAGAAAACAACCAACGTAAAATAAATTTTATTACCAATTTTTTTTTTTACCACCACATTTTTTTATAGATTTCATTTTTCGGGTATCTATTATAGTTTCACTGCAATACAAATAATTCTACTCCATATGTAATTTTTATTCAGCATTTTATACACTATTCTTGAAGAAGTGGCCACTGCAATGCCACGAAACACGTTTGTAGCACCCTTTACTTTAGGTAGGTGCTAGAAGTAGGATTTTTGTAGTGCAGGTAAATTTAATCAGGCTGTTTGTTTTGATCTGTGTGGGCTGGGGGTGGCTCAGAGCAGGCTAGTGACTCACAGATAGCATTATCTTTCGGTTACCTCCCTTCTGCTTCTAGAGGATTCTAGAAGGAATGGGGGGAAGAGAGGTGGAGCTGTCTGGGGTGTTTTAAGGAGCCCTGACCAACCTCCAACCTAAATTGACAGGGGGCATATCTCTTTAATACCTAGAGTCAGCCCAGAAGGAGTTATAGGGTGGAAGAAGCTGGAGATGGAGCACTAGGTTGTCGGTGTCTTTAAGGGACTCCCCAGTCTGGAGGGGGGGGGGTGACCTTGGGCCTGAGAGGTTCAGGTGCAATTCAGAGCCTACCTGAGTAACAAAAGAGGATCTGGACAGGAGGCACAAAGAGGAACAGAGAAAGACAGCGGGAGCTAGTGTAGCTGGGCAAGTCTCCAGGAGGGATCCACCGGAGTGCCGCCAGGAGGGCTGGTGAGTGACAGGCACAGTTGGGAGAGCTGGGGAGGCATGCCGGAGTGGACTAGGAGTGTGCAGTCTGAGATAGATGTAGAGCCAGCTGGAGAGACTGTGAAGTCATGGGCAGTGAAGTCGGGCAGCTGAAGCCAGAAGGGTTGGCAGGGCCTGAAGAGGACTGACTGGGAGCAGTAGTCCACCAAGGTCAGCTAGCACTAAAGACTTTCCTATTTTTGTTGCTACACTAAAGGGGCCCATGGTCCCTGCCTGCAAATAGCAGTTGCTAAGGCCTGGCTAGAACAAGAGTCGGGCCTAACTATGTGCTAGCTGTACCAGGAACCAAGTATTGTACAGGAGAGAGAGAGGAACAGTCTACAAATAAGTGTTGTGCTGGAGGAGACTGGAACTCTAGAAGTGTAAACAGAGGTTCCAACTGATCACCTTATTGATTCCATTATTGATTCTGGGCATCCCATAATCTTCCTTACCCTATACAAGTTCAAAATCCCTCAATAAAATATAAAACAAACATAGGGACTGTTCATTGTCTCAAGAGGTACTGGGAAGTGAATGCCGGGCTGGGTCAGGATGACAGGTGGACCACAATATCCAGCAGCCCCTACAGGGGTACCGCTACATTTAGGGGCTTGTTCCGGGAGCACTTGTTCATGGGTAACCTGTCAGTAAATAAATGCCGCTGCCCATAGCAACTCGCGGGAGCCGTCACTAAATACTGCCGCCTGCTTACCCAGTTGCCCCAACCGGTGTTGGGACGGACATTAATACCAATTCTGCAATTCAGTGACTTTCTACCATGTGCTATCACCCGTGGCAACCACGGCGGACACCTTTCACTGGATTACAAAAATGCCCTATGCTGGGCATCTTAAACTTTTGCTCCAAATTCCTGCATTATTCAGTAAAGTGTGCCAGGAAGTGTCTACTGTTGCCTGGGGTGATCGAGGTAAACCTGCGGGTGCCTGCGGACGGGACTGTGCTTACATAGTACCCTCCAGTGAGACAAACTTTATTGTTGCTACCGGCAACCACCGGAAAAGTCAGCGGTCATCAATTCCCAGTTGCTCTGGCACAGTCTGGACAAGTCCTGCTGGCATCAGCATTACTGCAAACTTCAGTACATCTAACAAGGGGTTACAGCAGTGTGCCCAGGGAGGAGTCTGCCTATCAGTTCCTAAGGTGCCAGCGTGGAAGAGAGGGGGCGGTGCCATGCCCTGGAGGAGAACGAAAGTTTCTTGCTAGCAGCAGACACCATGAGGCAAAAGAAGATGGCGGAAGGTAGGTGGCTGCTACCCACCTTAACATGGTTGCCTGAGATGCAGGAAAGGACACGGGTGGACACCGGTGTCTGATTGGAGCCTCGTGGGGATTCACCCTCGGGGTGATCGATGGAGCGGAGCAACTGTGCCTGCTCTGTCCAGAGTGCCGGGTTCCGACCGCGGTGGTCACTACTTGGGCCCGGTGCGGCCATTGTGGGGAGCAACTTACTCGACTCTGGCCTATCCAGCACGAGCCGAAGTACTGCACCGTAGACCTGCTTTCAGGACTTTGTAGTCTGCAACCGTGGAGGTACCGGAGGGCCAGAGAGGGCCTAGCATCACCCCCTAAAGGTGGAGTGGAGTTGCAGCCTGGCGACTCACCCGTGAAAACAGAGGGCATTAGCGGAAAAGAGACTGCTGTGACCTGTGGCCTGGCCAGGGACCTGGTGACTGTAAATTCTGCTGTGCAGGAGCCAGATGCAACTCCTGAAGAGCTGGCCATCTCCAAGCCCCTTTTCATCCCAGTCCAGAGGGAGTCATACCCAAAGAAGCTGCGCCTTCAGGTGAGCTGGACAGGGAAAGGGAGGGTTGGGTCATTGATTGGGGTTCCCCCAGAGTGCAGACCGAGTTTGGGTCCCTTAAGAGGTTAGCGAAGTGGTCATCCCCTAGTGAAGATTCGGAAGAGGAATGGGAGACTGGGAAATACCAGGTCCTTGAAAGTGGGGATGGACCAGAGTCAGCAGCGGGATCTGAGCCAGCCGCAGGAACCCTGATAAGCAGTAGGCAGTAGACATGTACACAGCCAAAAAATGTGTTCATTTTCGTTTCATTCGTTTTTTTTCGTTTTTCGGGTCATTCGTTATGATCGCGATTCGTAAACTAGTTCATTCGTAAATTCGTAAATGTGTTCATTCGTACATTCGTAAATTCGAACATTCGTTCATTCGTACATTCGTACATTTTTACATTTGTACATTCGTAAATTCGTACATTCGTAAATTCGTAAAATCGTACATGTGTAAATTAGAAAATTCGGAAATTTGTAAATTTGAAGTTTGAAAATCCAAAAACCCAAAAATTCAAAAATCTGAAATAGTAACTAACTATTAAATTATAGGTATTGTGATTTCCTTTCAAATTTGTCTGTCAGTGAATGTAACAAATACGAATTTATCCGAAGTTACGAATTATCCAAAATGAATGCTGCATCTAAACAAATGGAACGGAACAAATTAATAATAAATAATAATAATAAAACGTTGTTATTATTATTATTGTTATTTATTATTATTAATTCATTACGTTCCATTCCGTTTTTTCGGATCATTCATAACTTCGGATAAATTTGTATGTGTTACGTTCACTAACAGCCAAATTTGAAAGGAAATACCTATAATTTAAAAGTTACTAGTAATTACTAATGGTTAAGTTATTATTAGTTAACTATTATTTCAGATTTCCGAATTTTCGAATTTACAAATTTACGAATTCACTAATTTACTAATGTACGAATGTACATTCGTAAATTGCGAATGTACGAATGCCCGAATTTACGAATGTCCAATTTTATCGAATTTACGAATATTCGGAAAAAATTTGTTAAACGGGTTTTCGGATATTCTCGAATTAACAAATTTTCGAAATTCGTTAAAAAACTAATTTGGCACGAAACGAATTGCACATGCCTAGTAGGCAGCCCTTTCTGAACAGGTCTTCCACCACCCAGATCACCCGCCTACCGTCAGTGGGTCATGAGGGCCCAGAATACCTGCGTCCTACAAGGAAAAGAAAACCCTAGCGAGTTACCTAGATTCTCCCGTTTCCAAAGAGAGGTGTAGAGGAGGGAAGCGCTGGAGTGGGGCCTGGACTTTCCATATGTCCCTCCCCAGATTGTGGACATCGTGGGGAACTCCCGGGGAGAGTGGGAGGATGACCTAGTCTGGGACTACTTACATGTTCCCAAGCTACTGCCAGAGAGCGAGATCTGGGTCCGTTTTCAGGACATTCAGGGAGAATGGCGGCTTGGGAGGTCCATTTACCGAGACCGGGTGCTTGCTGCCAGGGCGGGTCAGCCCACACGGAGCCACTCAGTCTCCAGGGAAGTAGAAGGAGGAAGCTGGAAGAGGCTACCTGACAATCGGTTCTATCCATAAGAGGACTGTAAGGAGTCACAGTATGCGGGAAGTGAGCTTCAGGACTGCTGGAAAGTTGCAGCATATTTTCCTGGAACAGATCAGCCTGCCACCCTGTTGCGCGATGTAAGAAACTTTTCTGTCGCAAGGACACTTGGGTGAGATTTGTTCCCACACTAATTCTTCAAAAGAGCCTGTTTGTTTGGGGAGGGGCCCCTCCCATCAGGATTTCCAGAAGAGGACCGTCCACATTTGTACATATGTTTTTCTTCCCTATTGTCCTGTTAGCAGATTATAACCCCCTTCTGAAAGAACAAGATGCAGAAAAAAAAGAAAATGTGTGTGCTTTTGTTTTATATTTCTGTTGGCAGGATGCTAACCCCCCTCCCAACAGAAATAATGTATAGTGTACAGTTAGGTCTGAGAAGGATGTACTATTTTTTTGTCTTCTCTTAGGATCTTCTGGGATGGGACAGCTGTCCATCCCCATCTTCTGGCTGGAGGCAAGAATTTCTGCGGGCGGAGTGTCTTTCTCGAGGGAGAGATGCTCTAGCCTTAATGTATATACTGTTAACTGCAGGAATCTGTAGTTAGGAGTACCTTATTCATACTGTACAGATGTAAATGCCTATCAGAGATTTATATTTATATTTTTGTACGTAATTTATTTGTACAGTTCCCCATCCAAGTTGTTTCCCTTTTCCCTCTTCCAATTTTTTTTATGGGATGCCCTTGCTCCTGGGCTCAGGAGCCACTTTATCAAATTTTCCCAGCTGAGGGACCTGAGGGACCAGCTGGTTTCGGGTGGGGATGAGTGTAGCACCTTCTGCTTTAGGTAGGTGCTAGAAGTAGGATTTTTGTAGGTGCAAGTTAATTTAATCAGGCCTAGCTGTAAGCTTTTTTTAATTATTATTTATTTTGATTATATCCATACAAAAACAGATTCCGTAAGTTCCAGCATAATTACATCACTGTATATATATTACATCCCCCCATAAATCCACCCCACGCCCCCCCCCCCCTTCTCCATCTATCCCCATCTATCCCTTATCCAAGTTTTCTCAATTTCTCTCAGTTCTCCCAGTATACCTTGTCTTATCCTCCTACAGCCTCCACATATCTCATCGTCTTCTTAAACCCCTTCCATTCTTTCCATTTGTTTGTCATTCCTTCTGTTCCCTGCTCTCCACAATATCTTAGATGTTTCATGTTATATGTCTCTTCTACCCTTCCAATCCAGTCTTTTATTGTGGGGCTTTCTGCTTCTTGCCAGTGTCTTGGTATCAGACTTTTGGCTGAATTAATCAGGTGAGGTAATATAGATTCTTTATATTGTTTAATTGGACTTTCTATCCAGTGAAACAGACACGTCCAAGGTTCTTCTAATATTTGTCTATTGGTGATTTCTTTTATTAACTGTAAGATATCTTTCCAATAGCTTTTTATTTTTGGGCAGTCCCACCATAAATGTGCCATCGTTCCCACTACTTTATCCCCTCCAACAGTATGGTGATTTCCCTATTTGATATTTATTTATTTTGTCTGGTGTTATATACCACCTTGTAAGGCATTTATAGTTCATCTCTGCTGTGTTAGAGTCGACTGCGGAACTATGTACCAGTCTAAAAAATGTTCCTAATTTTTGTTTGTTCCCTCGTGCTCCCAATTCTTTTTCCCATTTTTTTATGTATGGCGGGACCTCCGGTCCTTCCTCTGCCATTAGAATTTTATAAATCCATTATATACCATTTTTTGTATTGTATATTTTTGCCATACTCATCCGCTCCAGTGGCCTTAGATCTTCCACTGATCTTATTGGTTGTGGTAGGGTTCTGACAAAGTGTTTCAACTGGAGGTACCGCCATTAATTAATCACCATTAAATCTGTCTTGTGTTTTAATTCTTGAAATGTGCATATTTTCCCCTTATCTATTATATCCTTTAATTGTGAGTTTTCATTTTTTATCCAGTCTCCAAATAATTTCCCTTTTCCCGGTATAAAATAATGTGTATCTTTCATTGATATTAGTGGAGAATTATTTTACCATCTACCTTGTTTATGTATTAGATCCCAAATTCTAAGTAGGTTTTGTGTCATAGTGTGTGTGTTCTCACCCAGTGCTCTGTAAGAATCAAAGAACCACTCCCAAAGGCACATCCTTATTGAGGATACATTTTGAAAAAGGGAGGACCAAAAATGGCCCTAGATCAGGCTTTAGAGGCAAAATGGACGAAAGTATATATAAAAAAATATATTTTTTATTGATAGCAATTAATCATACATAAAGCAGGTATCAAAAAGAATTAAAAAAAGACACAGACAATTAACACACAGTTAACATGAATATATGGCGTGACAAAATGTTAACACCATATAGACAGCAGTTAGCCCCTAAGCGTCAAAGCGTTTCGCTGTTTTGCTTCGTCAGGACACATTCAGGGGTTGTTGGAAAGAACAGGTCTCACTATCTATGATAAAATATATCAATCAGACATTGTGTAATAATAACATGTGCAGATAAAAACATTAGCCGTTGTCATAAAAAAGTGACACCTAACACATCTATAGCTACCTTGTCAGTATAAAACATCCACAAATGGAGGTTCCCACAATGAACGTCAAAAATCACCGTAAAGATAAGGGGACGTAGTTTCCCAAAACTAGTAACCGTATGATGAGCTAAAACAGTTAAAATAATAATATGTGTTACTCTCAGGACCAAGCAATGCTCAATACTTGGAAAGATAGAACCAAATAGATATAAAAGATTGCACTTACTGGCCCAAAAGATGTCACTCATGTATAGTATATTCCAAGATATAATTTAAGTTGATAAACGGTGAAAAAGGGGAAGCTGAATGGGGGGAGGGGTGGTATGGACATAGCCTACAGGAACTGTATTTCATCCAGAATACTGGTAATATACATTCACCAACAACATAAATATGTCCTTCTAGATGTGGATAGCAGCCTCTCCTGAAATTAGCAGAAGGGACTAAGGCTGCACACAGTCCAAGGGCTCATTAAAACAGCCTAGAACAGAAAAGAGACAGGCATCACATGAGAGTACTGTTATATGTGCTGATAAGCCAAAATATAACAGGACACTACTGGCCAGCTCAGTAGATTTCTTTAAGAAAGCCCTGGATACTTTCCTAAATGTACATAATATAACTGGGTACTAGCATTTATAGGTAAAGTTGATCCAGGGAAAATCCGATTGCCTCTTGGGGGATCAGGAAGGAATTTTTTCCCCTGCTGTAGCAAATTGGAGCATGCTCTGCTGGGGTTTTTTGCCTTCATCTGGATCAACTTTGGGGATAGAATTGGGTATATTGGATTGTACGATATTTTTTTTTGTTTTTTTTTGTTTTTTTGGGGTTTTTTTATGGTTGAACTGGATGGACTTGTGTCTTTTTTCAACCTGACTAACTATGTAACTATGTAACTTCTCACGTTTTGCAAGAGTAACACACTTACCATGTATGAGGTATAATCTGATGTACCCCCCGGGGAAAGCTACTACCACAATGCCACATGGTAGAGGGAGCTATTTATAGCTATTTATAGCTTTTTTGTTTTTAAGTCTTTCTTGCTACTCTAAGCGACTTTTTCCAATTCTCATCTTCTTTCTGTAAGAAAGTTTCTTCTTCTGACCATCATGGAATGACCGGGACTTGTAGGTCCAATTTATTACAAAATTCTTGTAGGTCTTCAGGAAACCTTAATCTCATCGATCTTCCATCTTTCTGGCTTATTAGGCAGGCTGGGAACCCCCAGCTGTACTTAATATTCATTGTTCACATTTGCTCAAGTAGAGGTTTCAGGTGTCTTTGCCTCACAAGTGTTTCTGGCACCAGATCAGTGAAAACTTGAAGATCCACCCCTTCATATTTTAGTGGTGGTCTTCCTCTCATTTTCCCCCAGATTTGTGCTTTTTCTTCATATAGTTGGAATCTCACTATGACATCTCTAGGTAAATTAGCTGATATATTTTGAGGCTTTCTGATCCGGGGGACTCTCTCAATCTTGGGACATTCCTCTGCCGCTTTGTCCAACAGAGGGTTAAATATTTTATTCATAATTTTTCTTAAATTTTCTCCTCTTTCTTCTGGTAACGCCCGGATCCTCAGATTCTGATCCGGGGGACTCTCTCAATCTTGGGACATTCCTCTGCCGCTTTGTCCAACAGAGGGTTAAATATTTTATTCATAATTTTTCTTAAATTTTCTCCTCTTTCTTCTGGTAACGCCCGGATCCTCAGATTCTGTCTTCTGTTTTGATTTTCCTCATCTTCTAATTTATATAAAATTTTCCTCTGGTCTAATTGCATTTCTTTAACTTGTTCTTTTGATTTTAATAATTCTTGAGCTTATTTATCCGTTTTCTCTTCCGTCTCCTCTACTTGTGTCAGCAACTGCCCCAAATCGGCTCGTAATGTGGAAATTTCTGATTTAATAGAGTTTTCCAATCTTGTGAACATGTCTATCATTTCCAGCTTTGTTGGTATTTGCACTTCGTTCGTGCATTTTACTTGTCTCCAGTTCACCTTCTATGCTTATGTCCTTTCTGGATTGGTCAGAGGTCTCGCCTTTCTTTTTTCCAGGGTCTTTTTTCTTGTCTTTATTCATTTGTTGCTGTTTTTCTGGTCCTGGGCTCTTAGGGCTTGCGTCTTTTGTCAGATATATCTTAATTGTGCTTGTATTTGCGTATTCTTTTGGGGTTTTTGGCTCATTACCCTTTATAGTTCTACCTCTCATAGTGTTTTTTTTTTACTTATGGTTTTTCGTTTCCCCAGTTTGATTTTCGTTTTGATGTACCTTCTTAAGTTTCCTTAGGCCCATAGAAGTATATAGGTCCTCCAGTAATTCTCAGGGGGGTTCAAGGGTTCTCCTTAATTTCCACTTCCTCTTTTCCCTTCTATTTCTTTCCTTCCTTCCCTTCTTCCCTCTTTCCTCTTCCCAGTCTGGTTTGTATCTGTTAATCACACGATTCACTAAGAGGTATATAGAACTTATTATAAAAAATATCTTTCCCCAGACCAGGCCATTCAATGATAGTTCATAGACAATTGATAGATAATCTCACATATTCTTTAACAAACAGTTTCGTAAAAAGTTTGTGAGCTGTTTAATAATCATTCCGTGCTCCAATCTATATGTGTTTCGTGCACAGTGTCCTAGGCAGGTATTATTTCAAACGGACCTTACTGGTGACACAGTACATTAAGGGATTATATAGAACTCTACGAGAAAAACGTTCCTCCGTCCAATCATAGACAGTTCCTGAACCGTTTCATACATAGTTTGTGAGTGATATCATAAATTAATCAGAGGCAGTTTTATAGAAAAATGATAAAAAGTTCCCTTAGCTATTCACTTTCTATTTTATAGCGAAGTGATACCAGTTTCATAAACGGTTTATATGCTGATTCATTGACACTTCTTTAAGCAATTGCCTGAGTGCCTTGAACATATTGTCGTAACAATTTATAAGCTGTTTCATAGGCAGTTCATTGTAAGCTAAACATTCAAGTTTATCACTTTAAGTGCAAGTTAACACTCGCCCCCTTCTTCTCCGCTCATTTCTTTATTTCCGGCGTTACCAGGCGCCCATGTGGTATTCCTGCGTCCCCTCTCCCCCCTCCATTTTCTTCAGGCAAAATATACAAAAGTTTAGGGATAAAGTATTAGAAGGGGATAGAGGGCAATCAAAAGGCAGTGGCACCGGCAGATCAACTTCAGGAGAGCAGAGCTGTATGAGCTTGTGCTATGATACTGTCTTTCTTATATCAGACTCAGGGATTCACCCCTCTCTGCTCCAGCTCCATGTCTGTCCCCACACTCACCACTCTCTCCCGATCTCTAACAATTGCTGACAGGCTGGTATGCAGACAGGCAGACTTGGATCTCATCAGCTGGCCCCAGCATCGGCCTCTCCGGTAACCGCTCAACCATACAGTCCACTCACTCTCCTCTCATGCCATCAGAGATCTCCTTCAAGCTACCTGCTGGGTCTCCTATCTGCTTGGTTCCCCGGCGCGGCTTCCTCACACCCGGCCGGTCAATGCTGTCTTACAGGCAGGGGGGATAGCAGGGGGGACAGCAGGGAGTTCTCTGGTTTCCCAGCACACTCTTCATCGTGCTCCGATATCCCGCATGTCCAGCCATGGGGGGGCAATGGATTTCAGCGAAGATTGGGGCCGTCGTATGTGGGGACACCGCAGCCTCTCACGCCATGGTTTTACCACATATCTTCCTGGCTCGCCCTCTCGTGCTCCTTTCGGCGCCATGATCAGGCCCCTCCCCAGGGAGCGAGCGTCACATCCTCTCGTCCGCCTCACCGACATCGATGAGGCCTATTTGTTTTGATCTGTGTTGGCTGGGAGTGGCTCAGAGTAGGCTGGTGACTCATAGATAGCATCATCTTTTGGTCACCTCCCTTCTGCTTCTAGAGGATTCTAGAAGGAAGAGGGGGAAGAGAGGTGGAGCTGTCTGGGGTGTTTTAAGGAGCCCTGACCAATCCCCAACCTGGATTGGCAGAGGGCAGGACTTCTTATATACCTAGAGTCAGCCCAGCTGGGGAGGAGTTGTGTAGAAGAAGCTGAAGATGGAGCACTAGGTTGTCGGGTCCTTTGAGGCACTCCGCAGTCTGGGGGGAGGGGCGACCTTGAGCCTGAGGGGTTCGGGTGCGATTTGGAGCCTACCTGAGTAACAAACGAGGATCTGGACAAACATACATACGGACTGTTCATTGGCTCAAGAGTGACTGGGAAGTAAATGCCAGGCTGGGGCAGGGTGAGAGGTGGACCACAACATCCAGCAGCTGCTACACATTGATGGCTCTTTCTGTCAATATTATGATCAATAAACATTAACCTTTCGAAGTAATAGCATTCAAGCATGCCCTTCCACATGGCCGCCTCTGATGATCTTACCTCCAGTGAAACCTTCCAACTGCTTGTGTGTTCTGGATGGCTCTGTTTCTGCTTGAGCTGTCACAATGGAACAAAGTAGGTGCACCATGAAGCTCAATTTGTGTAAATGTAAATATATTTACATCTGACTGAAGTGCACCTTTAATGGCATTTGTGCAAATGAATATATCCATGTAGAGAGCTGATAGTGTCAGTTTTCTGCCAGGTACTTACTGTAGCAGAATATTGTAAGCTACTGTATAGTAAACATAGGATAGCAATAAACTCATATCCAGCCAATGCAGTGACAGGATGACTGTTGTAAAATTTATGAAGCAGGCTCATTTAGTCATGTAAACATTCTAAATGTAAGACTTTAGTGCACTTATTCATTTACAAATAAAATTGTGAAGATAAGAACATGTTACAAGAATGTGTATGGCGAGTATTGTAGAGGTGTAGTCTAGGACACCAGGTTTACTCCTGTCCAGGCCACAGACACAGAATGTCCTCATTGTGATATACTGAAATGGTATGCAAAACTTATTTTTTTTTAAAGTTGAACTCCAGAGTAACAGCTAAATACACATGTGAATTATATACACGGGAAATGTTTTACCCAAAAATTCAGCAGCTCTTACGGGGTTAGCGCTACATTAGGCAGCAAGTAAACATGTTGTCCCTGAAGTTAATGTGTTGAAAGCAGAAAAAATGGGCATCCTAGTTCGTTGTGTATGGGGCTGCGTAGCTGCAGACCAAAGGCGCCTACAATGGGTATATGAGCATCATAACTGGACCACAGAGCACTGGAAGTAGGTGGTCTGATGAATCACATTTTCTTTTACATCATGTGGATAGCATGGTGTGCGTGCGTTCAGGGCCGGATTTCCCACAAGGCCACCGAGGCCAGGCCCCAGGGGGGCAGTGGTACAGGGGCGGCGCCGCTCCTGCAATGAATTCTCGGCCGCCCCCCACACTAACAAAGCAGCATGTGATGCAGCGCACCCGGGCGCCAGAGAGGTGGGGGCGCTGAAGCACTAGAGTGCTCCTCTCCCTCCTCCTCCTCCTCTCTGTGTCCAGACTGAGGCGGCGTCCTCCGCTGGTCACCGCCGCTGCTGGTTTTCCGATGCTCAAGCCTGTCCCCCCTCCCTCCTCCTGTCAGAGAAGGAGAGCAGCCGAAGGAGATCGGAGCGGCTGGTCTCTGTGCGGGGGGGGAGGAGGGGGGGGGGCGGCGGCGCGTGTTCTCCTGTGTCTCTCACTCCTGCCAAAGCCTGTCTCCATCTATACACTAATGGAGGGGGGGTTGTCCTGGGGGTCTGTACTAGTGAAGGGGGGGGGGGGTTTGTCCTGGGATGTCCGCACTAATGGAGGGGGGGTTGTCCTGGGGGTCTGTACTAGTGAAGTGGGGGGGTTTGTCCTGGGATGTCCGCACTAATGGAGGGGGGGTTGTCCTGGGGGTCTGTACTAGTGAAGGGGGGGTTTGTCCTGGGATGTCCGCACTAATGGAGGGGGGGTTGTCCTGGGGGTCTGTACTAGTGAAGGGGGGGTTTGTCCTGGGATGTCTGCGCTAATGGAGGGGGGTTGTCCTGGGGGTCTGTACTAGTGAAGGGGGGGTTGTCCTGGGGGTCTGTCTGTACTAGTGAAGGGGGGGTTTGTCCTGGGATGTCTGCGCTAATGGAGGGGGGTTGTCCTGGGGGTCTGTACTAGTGAAGGGGGGGTTGTCCTGGGGGTCTGTACTAGTGAAGGGGGGGTTGTCCTCGGATGTCTGCACTAATGGAGGGGGGGTTGTCCTGGGGGTCTGTACTAGTGAAGGGGGGGTTGTCCTGGGGGTCTGTACTAGTGAACGGGGGGGTTTGTCCTCGGATGTCTGCACTAATGGAGGGGGGGTTGTCCTGGGGGTCTGTACTAGTGAAGGGGGGGTTTGTCCTGGGATGTCTGTACTAATGAAGGGGGGGTGTGTCCGGGGGGGTTTGTACTAATGAAGGGGGGGTTGTCCTGAGGGTCTGTACTAATGGAGGGGGGTTTGTCCTGGGGGGGGCTGTACTAATAAAGGGAGGGGTGGTTTGTCCTGGGGGGGGCTGTACTAATAAAGGGAGGGGTGGTTTGTCCTGGGGGGGTCTGTGCTAATGGAGGGGGTTGACCTGGGGGGGGTTTGTACTAATGGAGAGGGGGTTGTCCTGGGGGGAGGTTGTACTAATGGAGGAGGAGTTGTCCGGGGGGGTTTGTACTAATAGAGGGGCGTTTGTCCTGGGGGGTCCGTACTAATGGGGGGGTTTGTTCTGGGGGGGTCTGTACTAATGAAGGGAGGGGGGTTTGTCCTGGGGGGATCTGTCCTAATGAAGGGAGGGTGGTTTGTCCTAGGGGGGTCTGTACTAAGGGAGGGGGGTTTGTCCTGGGGGGATCTGTACTAATGAAGGGAGGGGGGTTTGTCCTGGTGGGGTCTGTACTAATGGATGGGGGTTTGTCCTGGGGGGGGTCTGTACTAATGGAGGGGGGTGGTTTGTCCTGGGGGGGTCTACACCCAGGAAAGTACACCCAGGACTCCAGAGGGAGAGGGCAGTGCTGAGCGAAAACCATTAGAGAGAGAACCCCGCTGCCCTGTGCCACCAGAGGGAAAGCCACACAGCCTGGTGCCATCCCTGGCAGGGAAAGGAATGGAGTCATTGCAGGAATACAGATCTGGGTGCTACCCAGCGGAATCGCCACGGGCAATTCAGAGTGAGCTGACTCCTGATCAGAGGAACCATCGCTGTATCTCTGGGTCAGGTGAGAGGGCCGATCGGCCATTTTCTACTAATGTCCATAGGAACTGCAGTCTCTGACCGTCTCCTGTATCATGTCTGCCGTCTCTGACCATCTCCTGTACTATGATTGCAGTCTCTGACCATCTCTTGTATCATGTCTGCAGTCTTTGACCGTATTATGTCTGGGGGCACTTTCTGGTGGTGTGTGTGTGGGTGGGGGGGGGGGGGGGGGGCGGCATTGAAGGGCCCGGCCTTGGGGCGGCAAAGGGAGTAAATCCGGGCCTGCGTGCGTTGCTTACCTGGAGAAGGGATGGCACCAGGATGCTGTATGGGAAGAAGCCAAGTTCTGCTGGGAAATCTTGGGTTCTCCTGGGAAATCTTGGGTTCTCCCATTCATGTGGATGTTATTTGACACACACCATCTACCTAAACATTGCTGCTGACCAAGTAAATAATGCACCCTGCCCCACTGCAAAAATGGTTCAAGAATGGTTTGAGGAGCACAACAATGAGTTTGAGGTGTTGACTTGACCTCCATATTCTCCAGATTTCAATCCAATCGAGCATCTGGTGGATGTGCTGGAAAAACAAGTCCTATCCTTGTAACTTTTTTTTTTTTAGTTTTGGATAGAGTGGAGATGGAACACCTGTCAGTATTTTTGCAGTCTGAGCCCTCGTTAGGGAGATTCACTCTCTATTTGGCCTGTTTATCATTATCATTAAAAGTGAATGTAAATGAAAATCCCAAATTTTGGGTTGTCACCAGAAAAGGAATAGAGGGGAAATCTTACAATGGGGACACTAGTTCTGGTGATCTGGGGGTCCCCAAGGAATTCCCTTAATTTGCAGGGATTTCCATTCACTTCCTGTTTGGCTATGGGACAGGAAGTTAAAGGAAATCTCCACAATGGGACACAGATGGCAAAAAAAAAAAAAATCAGACAGGTTATAACACTTCCTTACTCTATCCAAAAAATAAAAAAAAATATGTTTTGCCTATAATTCTACTGGGTCTGCTACTGATGGCTTGGCACCAGATAGCACAGCATAATTTCAGAGGTCTAGTCCATGACTTTGATGGGTTAGGATTGTTTTGGCGGTAAAAGGAAGACCTACTCAATGGGTCTGATTTACTAATACTGGCAGCGGCGGCTGGTCCATAAGGGGCGCAGGGGCGCCACCCCCCTAATTTTTATGCGGGGCACCAGACTCTTGGGTTTTTATGAGTTTTTTTTCTTTTTTTGGAAGCACATGATTGGAGCCCGGGGCTCTCATTGGCTTCAAAAAGGTTGGGCTCGGGGCGCAGAGTACTGCGCCCCAAACCCACCCACTTGTTACATTAGTGAATCAATATTCCCGCCTCTCCTCCCAGCCAATCATGACATGACAGATCTTAAGACCGAATTAGCCGGTAGAAGAAGCTGAGGAAGCCGCGACCATGGGTGGGGTGAGTGCGGACCTGGTGGGGGGGGTTTGTTTTTGGCGCCCCCCCAAAAAAATAATTGAGCACCAACCGCCACTGAAAACTGGAGAGTTAAAAATCTGGTTCAGCTCTGCGTAGAGACCAATCGGCTTCCAGGTTTTATTGTCAAAGCTTAATAGAACATGTTGAAGTTAGAAGCTGATTGGCCACCATGCATAACTACACCTCGTTTTACACTCTTCAGTTTTAGTAAATCAACCTCAATATTAGGAGGGTGGTCATAAAGTTATGGCTGATTAGTGTATGCAGTGTATTTATTTAATTTTTGGGGTGGGTTGTGACTGGATGTGACTGCAACCTTTTAAGTCTTAGAACCCTTTCAATATTGAATACAGGTTAAGCCACTTCAAACATTTTTCTTGGGTGTATAAACCTTAACATTGTTCTTCTTTTTACACTAAAGCTGGCTAATGACAGCCATAATTCCCAGTACAGGTTTAGACTCGGTATGCAGAATTCGTGTACAAAGATCAAGAAGGGTTGTCACCACTTTATTAGACAGAAATCGTTACAACTTGACAATCCAGTTTATCAACGCAGAGGAGGCACCTTAGCTAAAGATTTTACACCAGTCTCGCTTATCCTTTTTATAAGGTCTCCAGGAACCCTTGCTAAAAATGGTTATACCTACAGTTCACAGTACATGACCAGTAAAGCTGTGCCCAGTTCAGCCTGTGTGGATGGATGAATCTCCCTCTGCGGCTTATGTATTGTTAGGATACCCAAACAGCAACTGCATCTAGTGGGATGCAGCTGCTGTTCTGCAGACATTTTTTTCGCCCTGCTCTTTTGATTTTTTTTTATTCAAAGGATATCAGGCTTGAGGAGGGACGATAGGGCCACCACTAAGCAATATTTGGCTAGTTTATCAGGAACTGGTTGAAATTAAAACAATGACCAGCTTCAGTTGTAAAACCTTTTTAAATATAAACATTGATTTAAAATATAACCGACATTAATAATGGGACTTTTTTATTATCACAAAAATCATACAAGTATTGGTTGACATCCTGTTACACCTTATCATGCATGCATACAATTAGTGGCGTAATGTGGCACGATGTCAGCCAGGACTTTTATGATATTTTATGATATATGCACATGTTTTATGACTTGTGATATACAGTATGTATATGTTTTATTAGTGAAGGTTTTATTATTAAAGTGATTCTAAAGTTTGTATTTTTTTTTTTATAACTAATAAACATGTTATACTTACCTGTTCTGTGCAATGGTTTTGCACAGAGCAGTCCCGATGCTCTTCTTTTTGGGTACCCTACTGGAGGTCCTGGCTCCTCCCTCCTGCAGAGTGCCCCCAATAGCAAGCCTCTCGCTATGGGATAACCTAAGCAGGCTCGCTCCCGAGACTCCCTCCTGTGAATGGACATTGTCTATTCACATACAGAGCGTGGCTCAGCACCACCCCCCCCGCTCTCTCTTCAGGAGCCACTGCTTTGTGAGCCAATGAGGAGAGAGAGACCCAGTAGAGCCACTGCTCTCATGCACATCGCTGGATTGAGATGGGGCTCAGGTAAGTATAAGGAGGGGCTGTGGGGGGCTGCACCTAGAAGGTATTTTACCTTAATGCATAAAGGATAAGTTCACCTTTACAAAAAAATAATCAATGCACATTTTTTTTAGCAGGTAAAGAAAATTGTGTCTATTATTTTTCTTGTAATGGACCTGTAAAGCATTGCACCAATGATCAGCAGATCGTGGGTGTAATGCCACGGTCCTGCAGACTGTCTGTGTATCTGTCTGGTCATATCTTTAATATGGCCAGGCAGTTACACTGTGACAGGAAGACTTAATGAACTACCACGGCACTCAACAGCACCATGGAAGATCATTGAGAACTACAAGCCATCAGCCGCAAAGGCTGTCAGGCCTTGTAGTTTTTCTATTCGTGTTTTTTTGCAGATTGTGACAGCTAGCGGGGGTAAGAAGATCCCCGCAAGCTGTCAGAACGGGGGATTGGGGAGACCCTGAATATGGGTGTAACATGTAACATGTTACAAAAGGTGAACTTATCCTTTAAGGTAAAAAAACCTTCTGCCTTTAGAACCACTTTAAATTTGTAAAGGGATGCCAGCAGCTTTAGGACAAAATGATTTTCATCAATTGAAATTTGGTGTCCCCTAACATTAGTGGTCAGCATAGAAGTGACTCCTTACTCTGGTATTCAGTGGAAAATTGCCCTCTTGCATTGGTGGACAGTGTAGGTGGAAGATCAATACACCACTGCACACTGTTCAAGGAACTTCTAGAAACCTCAGGAGGAACCCTACAGTTTCACGGAAACCTGTTTGAGAAAGGCTGCTTTATACTATGGCAATCATGGCCGAATACACTAGGTGTTTCCCCAACAAACCTTATTATGGATAGACTACTAATTAATAGTTGTTTACAAGATTTAATTTATTGTTCCTGCTGACCTGGTTGACCCAAGTGAGGTACATATTAAATTATTAATGCAGTATAATTAGGATAACACACACTGCTCATAGAAACTCCTGACATGGGACCAAGCACCTAGCACCCACCTGAGTCCCCCTGCAACTGCAACATACTGTATTATACAACCATAATACCCTATTATAATACCTTACTTGAGACCCTTAAAGAGGAACTGCAGTCTGCTCACATAATTTGTAATAAAAACACCTTTGCCATTCTGAAGCTCCCCTCCAGCCACTTTGCATATTATTTTATACATACTGTGATTCTGTACTTGCCAAATATGCTGCAGAAATCTCCCTCCACTGAGTCTGGCTGCATCCATTTTAACTGTGGGCAGCTGAAGCTGCTGCCTGTTCACTTCCTGGATTTACACAGACACACAGAGGCACACCTCCAGCTCTGCAGCCCTCATTGGCCCTCTTATGACTCACCCCCCTCCCTTCCTGGCAAACTCTCAAGAAAGAGAGAGAGAGCTATGCATGATGTCATAAGCCTAGGCTTTTTACCAGACCAGAAACAGGAAGTGGGCTGTAAAAGGGATTTACTGGCAGAAAAAAATGTTTTACTATCCAAAAGTTAAAACAACGAGGGCAGAAGATTTAATAGATGGAAAGATGAAAAAATTACTAAAGTTCCGCTTTAAGGAAACTGCATTTGTTTAATTGATAGATATATGAAAGATTTCTACTTGCAATATTTGTTTTCATACCAGAAATAAATACCTTTTACAGTGCCATGCAAAAGTATTCACCCCCACCCCACCCCCTTGGCTTTTTGTTTTGTTACATTACAGCCTTTAGCTCAATGTTTTTTTAAACTGAATTATATGTGATGAATCAGAGCACAATAGTCTAAGTTGGTGAAGTAAAATTTGAAAAATATATACATAAAACTATTTTTCAGAAATAAAAAACTGATAATTGGCATGTGCGTATGTATTCACCCCCTTTGTTATGTAGACCATAAAAAGATCTGGTGCAACCAATTACCTTCAGAAGTCACATAATTAGTGAAATGATGTCCACCTGTGTGCAATCTACGTGTCACATGATCTGTCATTACATATACACACCTTTTTGACAGGTCCCAGAGGCTGCAACACCTAAGCAAGAGGCACCATTAACCAAATACTGCCACGAAGACCAAGGAACTCTCCAAACAAGTAAGGGACAATGTTGTTGAGAAGAACAAGTCAGGGTTAGGTTATAAAAAAAAATCCAAATCTTTGATGATCCCTAGGAGCCCCATCAAATCTATCATAACCAAATGGAAAGAACATGGCACAACAGCAAACCTGCCAAGAGACGGCCGCACACCAAAACTCACGGACCGGGCAGAAGAGCATTAATCAGAGAGGCAGCACAGAGACCTAAGGTAACCCTGGAGGAGCTGCAGAGTTCCACAGCAGAGACTGGAGTATCTGTACATAGGACAACAATAAGCCGTACGCTCCATAGAGTTGGGCTTTATGGCAGAGTGGCCAGAAGAAAGCCATTACTTTCAGCAAAAAAACAAAATGGCACGTTTTGAGTTTGCAAAAAAAAAAAAAAACATCCCCACAGTGAAACATGGTGGTGGAAGCATCTTGCTGTGGGGATGTTTTTCAGCAGTCGGGACTGGGAAACTGGTCAGAGTTGAGGGAAAGATGGATGGTGCTAAATACAGGGATAGTCTTGACTAAAACCTGTACCACTCTGTGTGTGATTTGAGGCTAAGACGGAGGTTCACCTTCCAGCAGGACAATGACCCCAAACACACTGCTAAAGCAACACTTGAGTGGTTTAAGGGTAAACATGTAAATGTGTTGGAATGGTCTAGTCAAAGCCCAGGCCTCAATCCAATAGAAAATCTGTGGTCAGACTTAAAGATTGCTGTTCACAAGTGCAAACTATCCAACTTGAAGGAGCTGCAGCAGTTTTGCAAGGAGGAATGGGCAAAAATCCCAGTGGTAAGATGTGGCAAGCTCATAGAGACTTATCCAAAGCAACTTGGAGCTGTGATAACCGCAAAGGGTGGCTCTACAAAGTATTGACTATAGTTATGCACATTTACTTTTTCTGTTATTGTGTCCCATTTGTTGTTTGCTTCACAATAAAAAAAAAAGATCTTCAAAGTTGTGGGCATGTTCTGTAAATTAAATGATGCAAATCCTCAAACAATCCATGTTAATTCCAGGTTGTGAGGCAACAAAAGACGAAAAAAGCCAAGGGGGTGAATACTTTTGCAAGGCACTATAGCATATTTGGCTTCCAAAAAACTAGATGTTCTTTCCATTGAGGGTTCTTTTGAAAGTTCCAAGAATACATTGGACCAGCCATTCTCAACTGCGGTTCAATGGAACCTGTGGGTTCCTCCAGAAGTTGTGAGGGGTATCTTGGGGTGAGGCAGAGTGACCTTTAACTTTGGTGGCAGGACACACAAACTCCATGCAGAGGATCAGCATGGGCAGCAGCAAGTCGTTACAGACAGAGCTTCAGGGGCACCCATTGGTTCCAGCACCATCTCACAGCTTGTCCAAGGTGGATGCAGGCCAAAGGCCTCTTTGACTCATCCTCCTGGACCATAGTTCTTTTAACTCTCTATCACCCAGAGCTCCTCTACACGCATGCCTGTGCTTTCTGTGGTCCAGGTTATGTCTCAAGAAATTCATCCAAACACCTGGGGTCTATGTCACCATGTGCATGATACATGAGAAGTTTATTTTCTTTAAACTTTACTCAAACTCTTGAAATAGTGAGTGATATTGAAGGTCCTTTTTTTTCAAATAACAAACACCTCATACTTGATTTTGCACAGAGCAGCCCCGATCCTTTTCTTCTCGGGTCTCTCGCCGGCGCTTCTGGCTTCTCCCCCTTGACCAGTGCCCCCAATGGCAAGCCGCTTGCTATGGGTGTACTGGTGCGTGCTTGCTCCTGAGCCCTGCGTCCATAAGACACTGAGCCACAGCTCAGCCTAGCCACCTGCTTGCTCCTCATTGGCTTACTGGCTGTGATTGACAGCAGTGGGAGCTAATGGCACCATGCACATTGCTGGATCAAGAGGGGGCTCGGGTGAGTATTAGGGAGGGTTGGGGGGTGGAGCAGCACACAGAAGGTTTTTTACCTTCATGAATAAAGATGAAAAACCTTCAGTGTAACAAAACACATTGCTCCATAGCTTTGGAGAACAGAAAGAACAGTAACAATGCTTTCCAATTTCTGGCTTACTAGTGAACTGTGACTTATTTTCAGGAAGGGTACTGCGGTGCCATTTACATTTCAGGTATGCTGCTCATAGACCTCAACTGGTCCCATGGATTTCCCCAGGCTCCAAAGGGAGATTTCCTAAGAGGAATGACTTACTCTTCGTGTTACCGACATCCCAAGACCCTTGGATTGGCTCCTTACCTTCCTAATTTAGGAAGTGGGCTGGGTCAACTCCAAAGACAAACCTCCAAGGAAGAGGGCTTACCCTAAAAGAGGCACTAAATTTAACCCCTGCCTACAACTTGATGGTGCTTACATACTTCCAGAGTCAACGTCACTGGCCAGAGCCAAAGCCACACCAATGATCTTTTTAGCTGTCTGTATAGTTAGCATTCTAACAACTGACCGCCAATGTAAAGGGCATTTTTTTTCTAATTAATTTAAATGTAAAGGGGGACCTCTCTCAGTAACTGCCAAAGTAAGGAAGCCTTTCACTGAACACCAATACAGGCATTACCAATTAAAAATAAACATTCTTATTTTATCATATAGAGCAGAGTATGTTAAAAATTAACCACCTTTGATGTGTATTCTAGGTATTCCCCAATGTTTATTTATTTGCTATCATGATTTTATAACTTATTGATCTAGCTAATGTACATGAGCTGTAGATAAAAATGTTAATGACGGTTCCCTAAGACATTTGATGGCATCCCCTGACTGATACGGATTTGGTACGTTTTCTTTTCACTATTATTATCCTCATATACCATTCACGATATTGCTTCTGATAAATCTATTTCTTGACTTATCGGTTTCCTCTTTCTTTCTTTTTTTTTTAAGACCTTTTTAACAGGTTTGTGAACATAAAACTCTGGAATAATTTTTTATTCCACAATAATAAGTACCGGTATCTAATGAATTAAAAAAAACAAAAAAATCACCTCCCTCAATCTCGCTGTGGCTTAAAAAAATAGCCGACATATATGCCATGGAAAAAGCCACTGCAACCATGTCAGGCAAAGAGGAGAAATTCAATAAAAAATGGATACAATGGTCTCTTTTTTAAGTAGTAGGGAATATGGCTGTGCACTTGTGGAGGGGGAACAGGAGGGGTAATTTTAAGGGAGGAGTTTTTTTTTTTTTTTTTGTTCTTTGTTTGTTTTTGTTTTTGTGTTTAATATATTTGTGTATAGGATGGACGTGAAGGTAAAACGTATATAAATGTTGTGATTTATAAAATATAAGAAATGTGAAATTTAAAGACTCTATATATCTGCCGAAAATAGAATTCATTTATGTTAAAGATATATTTTGTGATATGCATGCAATTGAATTGTATTTGTCTATATGTAAAAAATTGTTGAAAAATAAAATATAGAATTAAAAAAAAAAAAAAAAAGATTATGTAGGGAGACTGTTAGAGAAAGAAAGAGAGATGTCCAGAAATGGGCAGCCCATTCAGGATAAGGGGCATGCAGGCAATAACAAGGATTCAAGAAACAGGGCTCCTGTTTCTTGAATCCTTGTTTAAAGTATGAAGGCAAATGAAACATCAGGGTTCCCTCACAAGTTCCTTGAAATGTGACAGACTATTCTTTTTGTGCACAGAGCTATAGTTGAAAAACAATGAGGCTGCACACTCTCTGTCTTTTTCTAACTAGTGTAGAGCCCCATAGATCTACTGCTCTTGTTAAATTTAGTTTTTGGCATCCTTTTTACTTTGAATGTACTAAGTTATCTTGTAATGTAATGCTGATTTGTGCAATAAAATTTTCTGTTAAAAAAAAAAATTTAGTTTTTGGCCTTCCTGTAATCAAGGAGGCATGGTTTGATTACTTAGGTCTGCTCTGGGCTCCGTAGGTTTGGGCTCAATCGATTCCCCCTTTCTCCCAGGGGATCCTGGGACATAGTGGTGGGAGAATATGATCCCTGCCTGCATATTAATATCTCCCCAGCCAATCCCTGGTCAGTATGGCAGGTGACCAACAGGGGGCTGGAGGAAGTATAAATGGGCTAAGGCCCAGAGCAGAGGAGGCTTGTTCCTGGGGAAGTAAGACCCAGCCTCATGGCTGTGGCATCTCTGGGAGTTTCACTTTGGACTGCAGGATTTATGTGGGGTCTCAGCTACAGCTTGGGCGGGGGACCTCTGCCCTATCCTGGGGTATTCTCAGAAAGTCCACTACAGATACAGGATACAGGCCGCTGGAGCACTGACATTTGCTGACCCTGCACATGGCTGCCTGGAAATCTGAAATAGTGAGTACCAGCCTTTTGGGATCTAGAGACTTTCCTAAACTCCTCTTTAGCTACTATTTTCTGCATTCAGGACTGCTCCTTCCTTTGGGATTCCAGTTTGCCTGCTGCTCAGAAGCATAGCTCCCAACTGTCCCTCATTTTGAGGGACTGTCCCTGATTTGGAACAAAGTCCCTCTGTCCCTCATAGCTCCTTATTTGTCCCTCACGTTGGTCAGTTGTATATAAAATATACTATTTATCTATCAAAAAGTGTTTCCCAGCGCTAAACCTTTAATCCAATTTCTAAATTGCTGCATTTGTAAATTCCAAAAGCCAATATAACAGGAATAGCAGTGGTAAAAAAGCACTTGTGGGTTTAACCAATCAATTTATTTTGTACAATTCTACTTTAGGGTTGGTGTGGCAGAGTGTGTGTCCTATGCCTACATACTTTTTCTAATAGGTGTCCCTCATTCCCCTTTTTAGAAAGTTGGGAGGTATGTCAGAAGTATAACTTTCTGCATCTCTATTAGGATTCCTGTTTGCTTGCTTCTCAGTGTTACAGCTTCAAAGGGGGCGTCTTCATCCTGAAGTTTGGATCAGATTAGACTCCTCATTGCCAGTTATAGTTCTTTGTTGGAGTATCCCCAGGCTCACCCCTACCCCATCCACTTTCTACCCCAAAAATAGGTTGTCTTCGAGTATGAAAATACTGGTGGTGGTGCCTGGCTGTTATGTGTTAGGTTTTGTAAACGTTCTCAGTTTTTTTTACAAGTATGCGCCATTTTTTAATACAAGTCACCTGTACAGATTGCTCAATGAACTTCTTCGATTGAACCCTTTGGCCATCAAACCAAACTCTGCATATCATCATAAACACACCACCCCAATCGTTAAGCATAGTGGTGTCAGCATCATGCTGTGGGGATGGTAGCAGAAGACCCTGGAAGGTTAGTGATGGTAAAGATTAGCATGAATAGAGCAAAATACAGGAAAATCCTGGAGGAAAACCTAATACAGCAAAAACACCAGCATAAAGCTAAAACTACAGAATCAGAATTGCATGAACACTTGATTGGCAGCCTGCATATATACCCCTTCATTTCCAGGCCATTTTCAGCTTTCAGTGCTGTCATAGTTTACAATTATTCAGTCATGCAACACTGTATCTCAAATATTTTTTCTAATTTATCTAAGACATATAGAGCTTCCTTTTGGTGGTATTTAATAACTACAGTTATTTTTTTTTTACTATATAAATAAAAAGAAAATACATTTTTATATTTATCTTATTTTTTAGGCGCTAAAATGCCCCCCCCCCCCCAAATTGTTTTGTTTAGGGCATAGCAAATATAGTACAACAGTCATAGTGCAGGGATCAGGATTATGTAACGCACAGAACACCTTGCAGATTTCAGTGATCAGAAGTCAGCGCCCCCATATGGTGGTGATCGGCGGTAAGTGCCCCTATAAATATTGGTGGTCAGTGGTGTGTGCCCCCTAAATGCTAGTCAACATCGGTGAGTGTCCCATAACATTGGTGGCCAGTGGTGTTTTCCCCCATAACATTGGTGGTCAGTGCATCCGTTTTATGCTCCATATGCCTCCTGTGTACCCCTTTCCTGCTTAGCAGTAGTCAGTGTGCCCCTCTTTTGTTGGTGCTCAGGGGGAGCAGTTTTACTCACAGGATCAGGCTGGAGAGCCACTGAGAAAAGAGGAAAGTAGATGATTGGAGGATCAGCAGCAGAGAAGGAAGGGGCAGGCTCTCAGATGTAAATACAAGCTGTGTCTATATTTGTGATTGCTGTGATTGGCCACTTAGATCACCTCTGTGTCTTTTGTCTCTTATGTGAGCTGGCTAATGACAACTCAGTCACAGACATTTAATTCCACCCATGGCTTATTTCTGCAGTGCCATCTATAAATGTCACTCCAGAAATAGGCATGCAGCTCCACCTTGTTTTCTTTTATAATAGGGTGAAGGGAGGATGTCAAAAAACACCATTGTTAATATCCTGGAATGGGCAAGTCGGAGTGCAGCACTCGATCCAAAAGGGAATTTGTTGGCTGGCTTCAAAAAATTATTCTCCCATGAATCCCCTACAGCTTTGCAAAGCTGAAGCAGTTTTGCAAAGAGGAACGGAAAATAATTTCCGTCAGCAGATGTGCAAAACTGTGAAAAACATGGGGTGGGTGCAGCGCCAACAACAGGGCACACATCCAAACAATAAAAAACCGGAAATATGAAGTTCCTTTCAAATGTTCAGAAATGGTGAAAATCCTGAATCCTCACAGAGACAGGCTTCGTGCTAACATCTTGTCTTTACACCTGCGTGGACATCTTCTGATTCACCGTCAAATTCTTTTGGAACTTTGTTTCAGTTTATTTTTTACTGTTTACTTTTTATGTTTTTACTGTTTATTTTTTATATTTTTTTCTATATTTTTTCTTTGTTTTTGTTTTAGATTATGTTTCTGTCTTTTCTAAAGACTCTTTTTCACTGATGGTTTTGTGAATTTTTCTTAGTATTAGATTACTGAATTAATTCACATGAGCATTTTTGTATATTTCACTTAGTTAATTTTCTGCAATTTTTTGGTGTTATATTATTGATTTATTTTTGGCATTTGAGCACAATATTTTGGCATTAATGGAGTTTATTATTGTATAAATAGGTTTGACAATAACATAGATGCAACATAGTTTATGCAGTCTTTCAATTTCACTTATTGGGACTCTGCCTTAGTTTTCCACTTTTAACCGGTTCAATACAGGGCATTTTCACCCCCTTCCTTCTCAGACCAATTTTTAGTTTTCAGCGCTGTCGCACTTTAAACGACAATTGCGCGGTCGTGCGACGTTGTACCCAAACAAAATTGACATCCTTTTTTTCCCACAAATAGAGCTTTCTTTTGGTGGTATTTGATCGCCTCTGCGGTTTTTATTTTTTGCGCTATAAACAAAAGAAGAGCGTCAATTTTGAAAAAAACACAATATTATTTATTTTTTGCTATAATAAATATCCCAATTTAAAAAAAAAAAAAAATTTTTTTTCCTCAGTTTAGGCCGATACGTATTCTTCTACATATTTTTGGTAAAAAAATCGCAATAAGCATTTATTGATTGGTTTGCGCAAAAGTTATAGCGTCTACAAATTACGGGATAGATTTATGGCATTTTTAAAAAAAACGTATTTATTTATTTTTTTTACTTGTAATAGCGGCGATCGCGATTTTTTTTCGTTACTGCGACATTATGGCGGACACATCGGACACTTTTGACAAATTTTTGGGACCATTCACATTTATACACTGATCTATGCTATAAATTTGCATTGATTACTGTATAAATATGACAGGCAGGGAAGGGGTTAACCACTAGGGGGAGACGAGGGGTTAAATGTTTCCTAGGGGAGTGATTATAACTGTAGGGGGAGGGGACGCACAAGGGGAGGAGACCGATCGGTGTTCCTCTGTACTGGGAACACAGATCGGTCTCCTCTCAACTGACAGGACGTGGATCTGTGTATTTACACACACAGATCCACGGTCCGGTTAACGGGAAATCGCGGGTGCCCGGCGGACATCGCGGCCGCCGGGCACACGCACCGGGTCCCGAGCAACACAGCGGGCGGGCACCCCCTAGACGGCCGGGAAGCCCAGGCCGTCATATAACGTCCACCCAGGATGGGAGATCCCATCTGTGGACGTCATTTTACTATGGCCGGGTAGTGAAGTGGTAATTTCAGGATTTTCACCATTTCTGGGCATTTGAAAGGAACTTCATATTTCCTGTTTTTTATTGTTTGGATGTGTGCGCTGTTGGTTTGGATTTGTGCGCTGTTTTGGTGCCGGCAGCTTTATTTATTTGATTTATTTCAAATTTTTTAATAACATATTGATTTTGAGCGCAGCGTTAATCGTTCGGTTCTTTTACCAGATGTGCAAAACTGGCAGAGACCTATTCACACAGATTTAAGGCTGTAATTGCTGCAAAACATTTGTGTAGCACCCTCTACCTTACATAGGTAGGTGCTAGTGTAGGGTTTTGTGTAAGCTACCAGCACAGGTAAATTTAAGCAGGCCTATGTTGTGAGCTAGGCCTGTTTGTTTTGATCTAGGGGGCAGGGGAGTGGTTTCGTATAGCAGTAGGTGACTGACATGTACTTCAGCTCATGGGCGCCTCCTCTGTTTCCAGGGAGAATGTTCTGGAAAAGGGGCAGGGCAGAGAGCTGGAGTGACATGGGGTGCATGTGAGGAGTAGGGTTGCCACCTTTTCTTCAAGCCAAACCCGAACACTTTAGCGGCCTGGGACACCTTTGGGTGCCCCAAGAATAGTAGTAATGTGGTGTGCATAGCGTGCTGTTGTGAACAGTGGGTTGTTACCACATAGGGGTATTGCAGGCCCTGGCCTACAAAGGGCCATCAAGTAAAGACACTGGGACTTATTCAGAGTGAGGCCTAGTCATGTTCTGATGGTGTGATAGGATTACTAAAATTGGACAGTAAAGTAGTGTGCTGGAGGAAGTGAGCTGGAGGAAGTGTTCTGAGGTAAAAGTCTGTTAAGTTTAGGGTCAGCCATCTTGTCCTTCTGAGAAGTGTGACGCAGTTACTTTTATTCTACAAAGTACAATTCATCCTATGGGCATCCCATGTCCCTTTTCCCAACCAAGTTCAATCCCCTAATAAAAACAATAAAAACAAGCAAAAGACTGTTCATTGACTGAAAAATGTGTCTAATGGAGGTCTGGGAGCAGGGTGAAATGTTCGAATACTGTAACACGTAGCAACCCCGCGGGGCCATCGCTACATTTACAATATACTGACCTGAAAGGTGTGCAGTCAATTATTTTATGTTTTTGTTTCTTGTAATTAGTTTAGATAACTGCAGAAGCTTGCTTTCAATCTGACATTAAACCTGGCCTCCAGGCAGATATAAAAGGCACACTTTAATGCAGCTCTGTATTTATTAATACACTGTTAACTGGTTAAATGCATTTTTAAATGTAAGTAATGTAAGTATTGTAAGTACCTGAATTTGACTTGGTTTCAGCCATGGTACATCAGAACTCAGACTTACAGAGAGAGAAGCAGCCCAATTAGCCAATCAGTTGTGCTGCTGATGATTGAAGGAAAAAGCAGAGAGATGCAGAGATCATCAGTCTGCTGATTCTCAGCAATCGCAGGGTGAGGGTGGAGAGTAAATTTGTAAATGTTAATGAACTACAGCAGAGAAAAATTAGGTCTCTTACTCTGCCGGAGTGGCAAAGTTGTATAAATCTCGGGACTGAATGGATGAAAATACAAATTCTTTGGAAGGTAAAACAGCTATATATATATATATATATATATATATATATATATATATATATATATATATATATATATATATATATACAGCATTTCGAATTAGCTGTTTGCTGCAGTGCGGGGCATTCCAGGATGGAGTCAGAGCACCATGGGGGGAATACATTTGGAGAGTTTGATTCCCCCCGAGGCTCCCCCGCAGTAACTGAAGCCGATGGGAGGGGGGGAGGGAAGCCGGCCAGCAGCACTGCACGGAGGGGGTGCCAGAGGATTGTCGATTGCCGACTGATATTGCTTTATCAGCGCCGATACGTTACTGATTTTTTGGCTGCCTTCCAGGCCAATAGCCAGTATCAGGTGCCGATATTCTGTAGATTTAAACTTTTTATTTTCATTTTTACACAGTCCTTTTAATTATATTTTTTATCACTGTTAATGCAGTCACAGGGTATGTAAACATCCCTTGTGACAGTAATAGGCAGCACAGGTACTCTTTCTATAGGGATCTGGGGTCTATAAGACCCCAAATCCCTCCTCTGCACTTGAAAGTATTCAAAACGTCAAGATCTGTGGTTTTTAATACTCTCTATTTTTTAAAACTGGCGCCTTTATGCCAGTAATCCAAAAGTGATGTCATGACATTGCTTCCAGGTTACTAGATCCGAGACCCAAACAAAGCCGATCTGCTTTGTTTGGGTCCTTGGCCAGCCAGCAGACATGCCAGCTGGTCGCTCGGGCCTCCCGGTGGGACGGGAGACCCCGGCGGTGTGGCGGAAGGCGGCGGGAGGGGGGATGTCCCCTCCCACTGCTTGTAATAACAGCCGAGCGGCTGCTGAGCAGCATCGGTTGTTATTTCAAGAAAGCCGACCGTCCGCTCTAAAGAACGGTACCGGGGTGATGCATGCAGCTGCAAGCATCACCCCAGTACAACCCCTTGAAGCAATATCGGTATCATCGGTAAGTTTGTGACCGATACCGATGCTTCCAAAAAAAGTGAATATCGGCCACACCGATAATCAGTCAACCCCTAGTCGGAGCAACAGGGAGATCTATTTGCAGAAATTAATCCCCCTGTGGCTCCCCTTCAGCACCCGGGAGGGGAGAGGAGGAAAAGCAGGCAGCTGCAGGGGAGGCACCTAAGAGTGGAGGGGGGTATTCTCGCAGATAGGTGGAATGGCAGCAGCTCTTCCATGTGTGCATTATGTGTTAGAGCACAATGGATCCCACCCCACATTTTTGTGAAACAAAGTCTGCCGGAAAGATAGTGGACTATCCATGGTGTCCAAATTTGTTCAAATTTACTGTATGAACCAAGTCATTGAGGAATGCTACCATCTTCTGGTTAACTGGAGACCAGTTCATTTTTCATTTGACTTATATGATTGAAGGACTTTGTTTAGCAGCTGTGAACAGAAGAGTTGGCAGAACTGAGTATTTGTACAGGCACCCAGCAGTTCACCTAAAAGGTACATAAAGGCACAGCTACATACCTTCTGTGTACTGCCACAGCCCATTAGCTACCTTTAGGGCCTGTGTCAATGGGGTTTTCGGGACAGACGAGTTTTGCATTCCCAGTTCCAGTTTGCATTCCAGGTCCCCCCAGTATGGGGACGTAAAAGCCCACTTGAAAGAAGTCAAATGCAGGTCAGAAGAAGGTCAACTGCCTGTCAGATCCACCTGGCAATTAAAACTGATAAATTTACAAGTTATGCGCTGCGCTTGGGTGACCCCAAAAACAAAATTAATAATAACCAATTTTGTGCTTACTAGTGCGATAATATTACAAATAATATGAATGTAGAATAAATAAACAAGGTGTGAAAAAACAAGTGCTTGTTACACCATAAATTAGTGCTTATTAGTGCTTTTTACACCATACATAGTGTCTTAATCAACATAAAAAGTGTGCTTAGTGCTCAATACACAGTAACCTAATTTTCTTAAATGAAAAAAAAAAAAAAAAGTTCTCTGTGGCACAATGTCCAGCAGTGATAATAAAACAATGTGTGCAGGTGGTGTTCAGCTGTGACTACAATCCAACATCATGCCGAAGATATCCTGAGTGCTGCAAAACATGCTCCTGTGCTCCTTCTTGACCCCCTTAAGCTAATGTGCTCACCTCAGAGCGTGTGACTCAGCTTCTACCCTGAGTCCAAAATTGCTTGGAGCCACCCCTGGGCTCAGTCTCAGTGTCTGCTCCACTCCTCCAACTGGAAACAATGTGGCTCCATACATAGAATGAAAAGGAAACTATATAGTGTAATATAGTCAAAATGCTTTTATTAAAAGAAAACGCTCCCCACACCGGGGTACTCACATGGCACTGGTGCGTCAGTGCACCATACTATAACGGCTCTCTATGCAAAATCAGTGGAAGTTTGGTGCGGTATGCTGTGCTGAGACAGCGCTGGTGTAAAGTCTGTGTCAGTCTCTCCGTCCTGGCCCCTCCCCTACGCGTCTTCGACACAGGGATCATGTGTCATTATCAGGGGGATATCTGTGTCAGTCTCTCCGTCCTGGCCCCTCCCCTACGCGTCTTCGACACAGGGATCACGTGTCATTATCAGGGGGATATCATATCCCCCTGATGATGACACGTGATCCCTGTGTCGAAGACGCGTAGGGGAGGGGCCAGGACGGAGAGACTGACACAGACTTTACACCAGCGCTGTCTCAGCACAGCATACCGCACCAAACTTCCACTGATTTTGCATAGAAAGCTGTTATAGTATGGTGCACTGACGCACCAGTGCCATGTGAGTACCCCGGTGTGGGGAGCGTTTTCTTTTAATAAAAGCATTTTGACTATATTACACTATATAGTTTCCTTTTCATTCTATGTATGGAGCCACATTGTTTCCAGCTGGAGGAGTGGAGCAGACACTGAGACTGAGCCCAGGGGTGGCTCCAAGCAATTTTGGACTCAGGGTAGAAGCTGAGTCACACGCTCTGAGGTGAGCACATTAGCTTAAGGGGGTCACGAAGGAGCACAGGAGCATGTTTTGCAGCACTCAGGATATCTTCGGCATGATGTTGGATTGTTGTCACAGCTGAACACCACCTGCACACATTGTTTTATTATCACTGCTGGACATTGTGCCACAGAGAACTTTTTAATTTTTTTTTTTTCATTTAAGAAAATTAGGTTACTGTGTATTGAGCACTAAGCACACTTTTTATGTTGATTAAGACACTATGTATGGTGTAAAAAGCACTAATAAGCACTAATTTATGGTGTAACAAGCACTTGTTTTTTCACACCTTGTTTATTTATTCTACATTCATATTATTTGTAATATTATCGCACTAGTAAGCACAAAATTGGTTATTATTAATTTTGTTTTTGGGGTCACCCAAGCGCAGCGCATAACTTGTAAATTTATCCTATGCACGTTATATGAAGCGTGATTAGCGCATGCAGCTGGAGGTAGCACAAGCAAGGCATAAGATCATTGTGGCTCACAGAATTTTTCCAATTTAATTAAAACTGATACCATCAACACAAACTCAAAATTCTTAGACACAGGCCCAAATGTCACCGAAGTACAGAAGTACCTTAAGCATACCTGTCATGTTGTGGTACAGATAAATGTGACAGAGCAGATGTATAGCAATCTCTGGTGTCATATAATAACATTAGGGCCCATTCAGATTGGTTCATTACAGTAACACATAGTTTGAAAGGGTCTGGACTGCTCCTGGTTGCTTCACCTCTAGGTCACCGCATCAAAACATAAAACTGGCAAAATATTCTACTACTACTAAAATTTCTTAGAAGTATAACCCATTTTAGGTCACAACTGGAGGTTAAGTCCCCACCTAGATTGTTCATATGATATCTGAGCTTAGTGCTATTCAGTGACATCCCAAAGCTTAAAAGAACTTTATCCAGAAAATTAGAAATTTTTTTTTTTTTTAATCCCTGCAATGGAACATCACTGAGATCTTAAATGCAGTAATAACGGTAAACAGAACAAATAAAGAGGGTGAATTTCCCCGATGGGGGCACAGACAGCAGTTAAAACCTGACAGTTGTTCTGATCCTACTCCAGTTTATTTAAAACTATAGAAAAAAGTTTGCCTTTAGTTATGCTTTAAGTTACGACAGTTAAGTAATTCAACTTACTGGATCAAAGATCAGTTGAGACCATATCTATTTATAAGTTTTCTTTTCAATAATTTTTATTGAAATTGTACTTTTCTCAATAAAAGTACAATCATAACTATAGAACATGTCTTACACGTCACCCATGGAGCGTCAGAATGCACTCCAAGTACAAAATATACAAAGAGGATTGCACAAGGGCATAACAGAATACATCTTATAACATAACAAATAATAAAGGAGTCCCTGAAAAGACCATGCCAAAGTTACAAGCTGTCAGAAGACTAGCGTTTGCACAGAGGCCAAAATATTCTCTTCCAAAATGAGGTAGAGAGCTGCTAGCAGCATAAACTGTCTACCAAAAATTTGATCTGAAAATGATGGCTCAAGCGGATGATGTATAGAATCTTACATATACACAAATGTAAAGAAGAAACAGAAGGTAACAAGAAAGAAAGAGGAAAACCCAACATGAACTCTGCACCCACCACTCACCAACCAGCACTTTTTAAAGATGGGGATTGTAGGTAGCGAAACCAAAGATCCCAACGCTCTCAAATTTGGCTTGTTTGTCCTGCAGTACATTGACTAATTTTTGTTTTAATCTAATTAAAGTGAACTTATGCTTCATAACAGATATGTCCACAACTGAGGTCTTCTAAAAACAATAAAGATAGATACCTTAACTAGATATTGGATAACGGAACGTCCCACACTCCGCTTGAGTGCTTCCGTCATATACCGCTTCCTCCAGTCTGACTATAGATTTTAGATATTATAGCCGCATATTACAACCAAGAATTAACCAGCCTAGGTGACTCAGAGGTCTGACCTTTCAGGTCAGACTTGCTGTCTTCTAGCTCAGAAGACACAATACACATTATCATAAGTATAAATACAGAACTCCTTCAGACAATAGCAGACCTACTTACAACACATTATGGCAGGGGGCCCCAGACAGGTGACTTGCTGATGACATCAGCATCTGCTATGAGTCCCTCACTGGCAGAGACCATCATGGCCTTTTTAATAATGTCCTTTTGCATTACATGACAGAACATCTTCCTAAAGGATTGTAACTCCCTCAAATAGTCGGTAGGCAAGAGGCTAGCAATCAGTCCCCTCCAAAAGCCTCTGTCTCAGGTGAGTCGGTCACCGATATGTTCGTTTTGTTCCAAATAAATATTCGGACACGTTTTTTGTTATTCGGATATATCTGAATACAAAATTATAGTATAAGCAAAGTTTTTTTTTTTTTTTTGCACATTTCTCTTTATTCAATTTTATAACATACAGACACCACAATCCACAGATTGTGGAAATCAACAACGGGCTACAGTAAAATTACCGGTGTACATAAAACAAAACAACAAAAGGGAGGACAAAAGCTATAACCCCCCAGAACAACAGAACTTTGCCTAGACAGTTACATTCATTGCTTGATCCTCCAGCCGGAGGTAGACTAATAGTGACACAGTGATATAGTGACACCCTGCACAGCCCTACTGGATAATGCCAGTACTGCGATCCGCCACCTCCCCTCCCCCATCCGTAGAAATGAAAATCCAATGGAGGAGAGAACCATTTCCCACTCCAAAATGATCAGCACATCAATTGTTAGTCAATCTGTAATCAATACCCCCTTTACATTCACCGCCATCTTGCATTCTATATCAAGGATCAGTAGCTATAACCTTCCTTAAATTAATCTGATGCCTTGTCCATAGAAGCCATTCAACCCCCCCAAACCTTGCCGAATTTAGTCAGTGCTCCTCTGCTCAGATAGGTAGCTTTATAAAAGGTAGAAATAGGTGGCTCAGAGGGTTGGATGTGTCATTGCCATCATCCCAACTTTGGAGTCCTGGAAGGCGTTAATCCATAAAGCAGTTACCTTTTATAAAGCTTAGAAACACATGTATACCTCAATGTGGGATTTTTAAGGCAATGTAGTAAAGAAAACATTTTTTTATAATTAAAAAGAATAATTTATTGATACATAGAAATTATCTAACACATACGTCTCATCGCCTAGGCGACGACGCACATTTCCACCGTCTGTCGGCGGCGTGTGCAGCGTCAAAGGCATGTGACTGAATGCTGCAGTGACGCCGTTTCTCCTAGGAAAATAAAAAAATAAGTATAGAAGACACCTGGATGCAGCGAAACAACCATATCACGAGTGAGCAGAAGCTAATCTAGCTGTGACATGGGGACACAAACCCCACTGCTAAGCAAAAATATTAAAGAATGAATTGGTTCCTGCTCCATGGTTTAGTGGGATATGGTACATAAACAAAATAAAAGACAGTGGGAATCATTATGTCAACTTAAAAAGTTGTATATCAAAAAACAAAAAGAAATAACACCATTGGGAATTATTTTAGGTTCCCTATGTGGGATGCCTGGACCCTTTAGACCAGTGGTTCTCAACCTATCTAGTGCTGTGACCCCTTGATAAAATGTCCCAAGTTGTGGGGACCCCTAACAGTAAAATTTTCATAGCATAGGTTGTCAACATCTAAGGCAAGACAAGTAATTTGCGCCCCTAACCCACGAACATTAAGCGCTCCCTGAGTCCCTTCCACTCGTACAGTATTATGGTACATTTTGGGAAGTACCACACTCTCTTTGTTCTCCTTTCTATCCCTTTTATCTCTCTCTATCCTAATTACTTGTTTTTTTCCCCCCATCCCTCTCTCTAACCGTCTTTCTTGTTCTTTCTCTTATTCTATCTCTCCCTTTTTCTTTGTTCCTCCCCCTCTTTTCCTCTCCCTTCCATGTATTCCCTATTTTTATTTCTTCTCTTACTCCTTGGTGTGGGGGGGGGGGGGTTGTGGGAGTTATGGGATGAGTGGCAGTGCTGGTGGGGGGATCAGTGGCATTGCGGGGGGGAGTTCTGATCAGCCAACTTAGGTGCTCTTGATCAAGGTCATCTGCTGATCTGTAGTGGGAACTTTTAATGGCAAATCTAATCACAGGTAGTGTTACTCACTGTGTCTCCGGCTTCACTGTGTCTCCAGCTCCGTGGTGTCTTGTAGCAGTGACACCGATGCCGAAATCAGGAGATAGGGTCTCCTCCAGCCCCTCCCACTTCACATTCCATACCAGTCATCTGACCTCTAGTCTCTGCCCCCCAGCCATGCCGTGAACTGAATGGGCGGCTGCAAAGAGGCTGAGTGGGTGGCCGCGGGCCCCAGGAACAGCCCAGCTTGGCGGCCACAGGTTCCATGGACAGTCCTGCTGAGCGGTTGCGAAAAGGCTGGGAGAGCGGTGCAGACTTCAGGAACAGTCCAGGATTCGGTGACCCCTGGCAAATCGTCATTCGACCCCCGAGGGGGTCCCGACCCCCAGGTTGAGAACCACTGCTTTAGACGGTCTTTTTAATCGCATGATCACTAAAAGCAATTTGTATTTGTTATATAATTTCTATGTATCAATAAATTATTCTTTTTAAATAAAAAAAAAAATTTTTTTTTTTCTTTACTACATTGCCTTAAAAATCCCACATTGAGGTATACATGTGTTTCTAAGCTTTATAAAAGGTAACTGCCTTATGGACTAACGCCTTCCAGGACTCCAAAGCTGGAGTCAAAGAGCACTTCCACGATAGGATAAGCCACTTTTTTGCATAGTACAACAATAGGGTAAGAAGAGTCTGTATTGCCCTGGTAGTGGCCAGAGGTTCCACCAGATGCAATAGACACACCTCAATCGACATGAGAATCGAGATAGAAGTGACCGACCTGATACAGCGTGCAACAGCTTGCCAGTAGGGTTTAACCCGAGGACAATCCCAAAATATGTGCATGGAATTTGCTAGGGGTGCTGAGCACCTCCAGCATAAAGATTGTTGGCTTCCAAACATCTAAGCTAGTCTAGCTGGGGTGAGATTAATTCTATGTAGGAATTTGTAGTGGTTCAGTCTGTCTCTGGTAGAAACTAGGTATTGAAATGCAGTCCCCCACATGTCGTCCCAGTCATCCCTGTCCAAGCCCGGGGCTACAGCTTCCCAAGCCCGTCTTCAGGGTTTTAGCAATTTAGCCGTTTCCTGAAAGAGGTCTTTATATAGGCTAGAAAATGGTTCACGTAAAGAGTCAATGCATGTCAGTAGTCACTGGGCTCAAGGTCAAGATGCTCTCTGCCAAATTAAGAACAAAAAGCATGCCGTAAATGTACCTAAAAAAAATGTGAGTTAGGTAAATCGGAATGGAATTTCAATTCATTGAATGTCATCAGGGTACCATTTAATACTATGTGATGTAAAAGCTTAATTCCACATTTATATATTAGAGCAAAGTGGGACTTTAATTGAAGCATAACTGCAAAATAAATATGATACTTCTATGTCTACATACAAGATTGGGGGTAAAAAATGTAGCAATTGTAAAAAATGATAACCATAGTAGTAAAATAACTTATATTTCATATATATACGCACATATATTACAACATAGTCCATGGGTAATGGATATATTGACATAAGGTACACAGTAACAATAATGGTTAGATAATTTGTATTTCATATGTGTACACGCATTCATCACAACAAAGTCTATGGGTAATAGACAATTGACATGAGGTACATATTTAAGAAACATAACATAGATCTTAAATTAATTAAGGAATAAAATATTGTAAATGGGATAACTAAATCCAGGGAGACTTCAGACATATGCTTGCAAGTGGTAGCATAATGTGCTCTACGCGTTTCGTGGAGTAACATCCACTCATCAGGAGCAATTCCAAGGGTAAAATATCTATAAAAGGACAAATGAATAGAGGGGGATCAGCCAGGATAGCACAGAGGCAAAGAGGGGAAGAAAAAGAGAATAACTTCTCCAAATATTCTTACCTATAATAGGACTGGTAATAAAAGGTAAAATGTAGACAATTGGGGGCACCATATGACATGAGTCTCCACCGGAGCTGAGGCAAAAGTATCCTTGGCCATGAACCGTCACAGTAGCTTGGGGGTAACACATCTAGGGGGCTGTAAACTCCAGGGTATCATGTATGGCGTGTTCAAAGGAACAGCTGTGTAAAGATATAATATGTATAATATAAGTATGTAAATATGTCTGCACAAGGGCAGATAAATGAAGTACAGCCTAGGGGTGTGGAGTGAAAAAAATAGGTAGGTGAATAAAGGAAGCCAAATGGCTAAGCCAAGTGAGCAAAACAAAGACCACAGGCACAGTTCTTGTTAAGGCCAGAAGTGGCAGGCCACATAAAATAATGGAGAGGTAAAGGCGAGGGATGGTGAGAACGGTCAAAAACAGCCCACGGACCACCTCCAAAGACCTACAACATCAACTTGCTGCAGATGGTGTCACTGTGCATCCTTCAACAATTCAGCGCACTTTGCACAGGGAGAAGCTGTATGGGAGAGTGATGCGAAAGAAGCCTTTTCTGCACACACACCACAAACGGAGTCGCTTGAGGTATGCAAACGCAGATTTGGACAAGCCAGCTTCATTTTGGAATAAGGTACTGTGGACTGATGAAACAAAGATGTAGTTATTTGGTCATAACAAGGAGCGTTATGCATGGAGGCAAAAGAACACAGCATTCCAAGAAAAACACTTGCTACCCTCAGTAAAATTTGGTGTAGGTTCCATCATGCTGTGGGGCAGTGTGGCCAGTGTCGGTGCTGGGAATCTGGTTAAAGTTGAGGGTCGCATGGATTCCTCTCAATGTCAGCAGATTCTTGAGAATAATGTTGAGGAATCAGTCACAACGTTGAAATTATGCCGGGGCTGGATATTCAGAACATCTGTGGGGTGATTTGAAGCAGGCTGTCCATGCTCGGCAACCATCAAACCTAACTGAACTGGAGATGTTTTGTAAGGAGGAATGGTCCAAAATACATTCATCCAGAATCCAGACACTCATTACAGGCTATAGGAAGTGTCTAGAGGCTGTTATTTTAAAAAGAAGGATCTACTAAATATTGATGTGATTTTTCTGTTGGGGTGCCCAAATGCACGCACCTGTCTAATTTTGTTTTGTTGCATATTGCGAATTTTCTGTTAATCTAATAAACCTCATTTCATTACTGAAATATTACTGTGTCCTTCGGTTATTTGATAGATCAAAATGAAATTGCTGATCCAAACACCCAAATATTTATAAATGACAATCATGGAAATTGTCAGGGGTTCCTAAACTTTTGCATACGACTGTAAGTATGAGATTTGAGGTCTTTTTGACCCCAGATCTCATATTTAAGAGGTCATGTCATGCTTTTTTTCTATTACGAGGGATGTTTACATTGTAACAGTGTAAAAATGAAAGGTAAAATAAATAAGACATGATGGGACTGTGACGTAATAAGGGGCATGATGGGACTGTGATGTAAAAAGGGGTGGGGTTCCTGACCGGCCGGGCTGTGTGCTTGGATAAGGGTCTGGTATGGATTTGGGGGGGGACCCCCACGCTGTTTTCTCGGCGTAGGGGGTTCCCCTTAAGAACCATACCAGACTGAAGGACCTGGTATGCTCTTGGAGGGGGGTACCCATGCCGGTTTTTTTATTTAAAATTTGGCGCGGAGATCCCCCTCAAGATCATCTGAGCACAAGTCGCATGCCAAAGTCGGATCATGTGAGACGGCGATCCAACTTCAATGATAGTCAATGGGCTGAAGTAGGATCAAAGTCGGACCAAAGTAGTACAGGGAGCATTTTCAAAGTCGGACCGACTTGTGTCGGACCAGTTAGGACGGCTCCCATGGGGAAACATTGATTTTCACACGTCATGCGACATGAGCTCCCAATGTCGGAGCGTTTGTCGCACTAGTGTGAACCCAGCATTAAAGCGGTGTTCCGCCCAAAAAAAAAAAATTAAAAGCCAGCAGCTACACATACTGCAGCTGCTGGCTTTTAACAATAGGACACTTACCTGTCCTGGAGTCCAGTGATGTCAGCACCACAGCTGATGTTTACATCAGCTGTCGGGGGCTTCCGCCGCCATTGCGGGTAAGGGTACCCGGCAGTGTAGCCTTACGGCTTCACGCCGGGAACCCTACTGCACATGTGCGAGGCCCATCTCCTTCCTCCTACTGGCCCGGCGATAGGGAGAGGAGGGGGGAGGAGGAGGGAGCCCCGCGGTGATGTCACAGGCCCCGGCCCGGACTCCCGGAAGTGGGAACAGGATACCTGTCAAAGACCCCCCTTCCCCCAAAAGGTGCCAATTGTGGCGCCGGAGGGGGGAGAGGAGACAAATGAGCGGAAGTTCCACTTTCGGGTGGTTTGACGCGTTTGTTGAGCATTTTTCCATGCAGAAAAACACCTCTACTTGGTGCGTTTAGTGTGCCATTATACAATGAATGGCACCACAAGCGCGGCATGTGTTTTTCCAGTGCTCTGTAAACACTCACAAAAACGCATGATTTTGCATGCATTCACGAAACGCTCAGGTGTGAATGGGGCCTTACTGTCACCTCTGTTAAAGGAACAATATAATATACAGACAAACTGCACTCATACTGTATGTGCATAGTACTGGGGACATTTGAAACTCTCAAATAAAAACCCATCTAGCTATATACATTGGGTATATTAAATTTTATTCGACATTCATAAAAGTTACGAACAACAAAAGAGTAAGCTACACAACCTGACGGTTACTTGAAAATATACTAAATTCATCAGCTTCTTTCTAAAGAGAGCGAGGAAAAAATAAGTGAAGCAGTGACTACATATACCTGCGGGACTATTCAGAAGATGAGAATCAAGGAAACTGTAGATATTTGTTTAGCAAGGCAGCCAGGTGTGTGAGATAGATGCCAGCATGATCATTAGAGACATTCAGCATGTATGTGTCCCCTGAGTCGACGAGGCAAGACAGCAAATTGCTCCTCTTGGGCTGGAGTGTAATTGTAACATATATATTACAGTATGGTGGTTTTGGCATTGAGTTTTCTAGAGCACTGTGTATTAAATACAATTAAAATGTTATAAATGAATACTTTTTCATCCTTTGTTGTATCTCAGCGCCGTTGATCTCCTACAGCCACTTCCTGTCTACATGCACTCCAATGATGTCTGCATGGCAGTTCTCCGGGTGGTTGCCTTGATGGTGACAACAGCGGACACCTTGCTAGTACCGAGTTGGACTCCCTTTTTCCTTCAGAACTGCCTTCATTCTTCATGGAATAGATTCAACAAGGTGTTAAAACATTCCTCAAAGATTTTGATCTATATTGACATGATAACATCACGCAGTTGTTGCAGATTTGTTGGCTGCACATCCACGATGCGAATATCCCGATCCACCACATCACAAAGGTGCTCTATTGGATGGAGATCTGGTGAGTGTGGAGGCCATTGGAGTACAGTGACCTCATTGTCATGTTCAAGAAACCAGTGGTGAGATGATTTGAGGTTTGTGACATGGTGCATTATCCTGCTGGAAGGAGCCATCAGAAGATGGGTACACTGTAGTCATAAAGGGATGGACATGGTCAGAAACAATATTCAGGAAGGCCATGGCATTTAAACAATGCTCAATTGGTACTAAGGGGCCCAAAGTGTGCCAAGAAAATATCCCTCAAACAATTACACCACCACTACCAGCCTGAACTGTTGATACAAGGCAGGATGGAACCATGCTTTCATTTTGTTTATGCCAAGTTCTGACCCTACCATCTGAATGACGCAGCTGAAATCGAAACTCATCAGACCAGGCAATGTTTTTTCAAAATGTTGTCCAATTTTGGTGAGCCTTTGCGAATTGTAGTCTCAGTTTCCTGTTCTTAGCTGATAGGAGTGGCACCTGGTGTGATTTTCTGCTGTTGTTGCCCACCTGCTTCAAGATTCAAGGTGTTGTTCATTCAGAGATTGTATTCTGCATACTTTGGTTGTAACGAGTGGTTATTTGAGTTACTGTTGCCTTTCTATTATCTCAAACCAGTCTGCCCATTCTCCTCTGACATCAACAAGGCATTTTCGTCCACACAACTGGTGGTAGTCACTGGATATTTTCTCTTTTTTGGACCATTCTCTGTAAACCCTAGAGATGGTTGTGCATGAAAATTCCAGTAGATCAGCAGTTTTTGCAAAAATACTCAGATCAGCCCATTTGGCACCAACAAGCATACCATGTTCAAAGTCGCTTAAATCCCCTTTCTACATCATTCTGATGCTCAGTTTGAACTTCAGCAAGTCATCTTCACCACGTCTAGATGCCTAAATGTATTGAGTTGCTGCCATGTAATTGGCTGATTAGCAGTTTGTGTTACCAAGCAATTGAACAGGTGTACCTGAGAAAGTGGCCAGTGAGTGTATTTTCCATGTGGCTCATCACAAATATTTGTAGTCTCCAATGGGAGAATGTGTAACACGGAGACAACACAGGAGCGCATTTTGGGAGATAAGGACAGTGTTATCACTAGGCTTGTGCAATTCGATTCGTAACGAACAAAATTCGCCCGAATTTTGCATCTTTCGGACATTCGGATGCATCCAAATGTCCAAATAAAAAAAATAACGAATTTCAACTAATACGAAAGAAATTATAGCGGATATAACAAATTAATTCTATGTAATTCGTTAAAGATCTAATGAAACAAAAGGTCAGCTCAAAGTAAATCTTAGAGTCCAATCAACTGATTAATTTTGGCTGGAGGTTGGATTACTGGCAAAGTGCATTCCTGAGAACTGAGTGAGAAGGGTGTTGTATTGTATTTGTGCAGAGGAGAAGAGATATTGTCATTGTGTGTGTGTTTAAAAGATTCAATAAACAAACGACTTTCCAAACTACGAATCATTATCACGAATATATATACATACATAAATATCGAATTTCAACGAATACGAACAAAATTATAGCGCATATAACGAATGAATTCAACATGATTCGAGATTCAGTATAACGAATATCGACACTCTACAGAAATAACGAATTATCCGAAAACGTATTAACGTAACATAACGAATCTAACAGAACGAAATGATGTATTTTACGAACGACAATGAACTGAAACTAAACGAAATTTTCCATTGTGCACAAGTCTAGTTGTCACCCTATAACAGGTAATGCCTAAACAAAAGGGGGAATTAAAACAGAAAACCCAACCTCAACTCTGCACCCTCACTCACTAACCAGTGCTTATAAAGATGAGGATTGTAAGTAGCAAAACTTGGCTTATTTGTCCTGCAGTATACTGGCCAATTTATCGTTTAACATAATCCAAGTGAACTTATGCTTCATAACTGATATTTCTACCACTGGGGTCTTCCAAACAGTCCAGATATAGATTTTAGCCTCAAAGAACATATAAAAAAATCAATGTTTGTGTATGTTTGGGAATATTATTAATAGGTACATTTAAAAGAGCTACTTGTGCTTTTTAAGAAAGATTAATCATAGTTACCGAGAATATTAAGACACACACCCTCATCCAGAAGTGCCTGACCTTAGGACAGGTCCACCATGTATGGTACAGTAAATCCTCCTGACCACAGCCTCTAAAACACCTAGATGAGACTTCAGGGTACATTTTAGTCTGGCTAGAACCAGGTTCCAACAAGACATGGCTTTATAATTAGCCCTTGTTAGCTGGACATTCAACATGCCTTTATGGATTCTGAAAGTCCAAGCATTCCAGTCCTCCTCTGTAAGTTCTGTCTCCAGGTCTCTTTCCCGTGTTGGTGAGTTTATTTTCCATGTGGCTCATCACAAATACTTGTAGTCTTCAATGGGTGAGTGTGTGACACGGTGACAACACGTGATTACATTTTGAGAGGCACAGTGTTGTCACTTATAACAGGTAATGCCTGAACAGCCGCCTTTATAAAAGGATGTGATTGGTGTCTTTTTTTTTTAACGAGATTAACTATATAACTATCACCAAGTATTATTTTAATAAAAGCTGCAGATTCAAAATATTGAAAATTACCTTTGAAATTGCAACATGTTAAAGCTCATATGATTGGGTTTACGTATACTTTGTGCTCTTTGATGGTAGAAGCTGAAATTCCTGCTAGGATAAAAATATACATTAGTGTTTTCCATCACTGCACTAAGAATGCCTTTTAGGCTGGTGTCAGCAGCCAAGTGTTTCGGAGGCGGATGCATGTTCGTAATCCAACGCTCCAACGCAACTGCTTAATTATAGCCATATTCATTAACTGGTATAGAAGTTCTTCTTGTTTGTGTTAATGGCAGTCTCTAAAGCGTGTGGAACTCTATAGGGCAAAGTAGAACGCTTGCTTCCAGCACAAATTCTGTCACTTAATCTTTCCTTAATAACAGTGGAAGTCAGTGATGAGAACAGTAATTATAGGTCTTTATTTCATTCTAAGTTTGTGAATAGGACTTGTGGGAGTTTATCAATATCGTGTGGAAGGGGATAGTTAGTGGGCCTTTTCATTTTTGTATATCTTATTCTCAGCTACATAGAAAAACTTGACCTGACTCTAGGATGAAAGTCTTAAGAATGGGATACATTGACTGAAAGAAACAACTGGCTTTTGTCAAATGGTCCTGCTGGAAAACCAGCATTTTATCAGCGCTTGCAGCCAATGGCTGTCATATTTAACCACTTAAGGACCGAGCCTTTTTCTGAGATTTGTTGTTTACACGTTAAAAACAGTTTTGTTTTTTTTTTGCTAGAAAATTACTTAGAACCCCCCAAACATTATACATTTTTTTTCTAACACCCTAGAGAATAAAATGGCGGTCGTTGCAATACTTTCTGTCACACCGTATTTGCGCAGCGGTCTTACAAGCTCACTTTTTTTACAAAAAAATCAACTTTTTTTTAATTAAAAAATAAGACAACAGTAAAGTTAGCCCAATTTTTTTTAATATTGAGAAAGATAATGTTACGCCGAGTAAATTGATGTCACGCTTCAAAATTGCGCCCGCTCGTGGAATGGCAATAATCTTTTACTCTTAAAAACCTCCATAGGCGACGTTTAAAAAATTCTACAGGTTGCATGTTTTAAGTTACAGAGGAGGTCTATGGTGAGGATTATTGCTCTCGCTCTACCGATCGCGGTGATACCTCACATTTGTAGTTTGAAAACCGTTTTCATATGCGGGCGCTACTCATGTATGCGTTCACTTCTGCACGCGAGCTCGGCGGGATGGGGCACGTTTAAAAAAAATGGGTTTTTTTTCTTATTTATTTTACCTGTTATTTTGTATTTTTACACTGTTCTTTAAAAAAAAAAATTGTGTCACTTTTATTCCTATTAAAAGGAATGTAAACATCCCTTGTAATAGAAAAAAAAGCATGACAGGACCCCTTTAATATGATATCTGGGGGTAAAAATTCTCATATTTACACTAAAATGCAATAAAAAAAAAATGGCCCTTTAAGAGCTATGGGCGGAAGTGAAGTGTTGACGTCGCTTACGCCCTGCAATGGTATGGATATGGGTGGGGGCCATCTTCCCCTCACTCGTCTCCATAACCAGGAAGGAGAAAGGATCCAATCGCCTCCGCCACTACTTTTTCTGACACTTGTTGCTTTCAAGTTAAAATCCGTATTTTTTTGCTAGAAAATTACTTAGATCCTCCAAACATTAAATATATTTTTTTAGCAGAGACACTAGAGAATAAAATGGCAGCTGTTGCAATATTTTATGTCACACTGTATTTGCACAGCAATCTGTCAAAAGCAATATTTTGGGAAAAAATACACTTCAATTAAATTAAAAAAAAAAAACGAAACAGTAAAGTTAGCCACATTTTTTGTATAATGTGAAAGAAATTGTTACCCTAAGAATCATTATCTTTATTCTAAGCAAAAAAAATTGTGTTGCTCATTTTATCCAGAATCGTGCAGCTCTACTGCAGTGTCCTCCATGGCCTGTCTGCAAATAGCTCTAGGTTGGCTGTGAGGGGACAGGGGGCAATGCGGGACACTATGGGGGGTTGGAGACACTATGGGGGGCTGAAGGCTCTGCATTAAGCTGGAGGGGTATGTTGGGAGGTTGGAGGCACTGTGGGGAATGCGTGGCACTGTGGTCCACTATGTAAGGTTGGAAGACACTATGGGAGTTGTGAGGCGCTTTGGAAGGTTGGGGGTTCTGCATCTGGCTGAGGCCCTTGTAGGAGGGAGGCTGCAACATGGTGATAGGAGCTCAATACATTCTTTTAGAACTGATAGGACTAGCCTCTGTCCCAGAATCTATCATTAGCAGGAAAGTGGGAATAACACAGTTTGGGATAGTAGTCCTGGATCAAATGAGGAAATGCAGGAGATAGTGTCAGACAGAACACATTGTGGACACCTAGCATTAGGTGCTCTCTAAAAAAAAAAAAAAATAAGAAAAAAAGTGTAGGAAAGCGTAGTGTAGCCCATTGTTTTCTGGAGTGAGACTGAAAGAGGCCTCTGGTGACCTTACTCCAATGCCTGGGCACACTGCTACATTCACATACTTCTTTGCTAGGACAACTTGTCCTTCTGTGATAGACCAGAAAAAGAGGCCCATTGTTCCTCCACAGCCTGGTTTTGGCTCATTTTTCTTCTCCAGGTGACTGAGCACAATAGGCTGCCTTGTGAGCCATCTCTTTATGAAATGACGCACTTTGGAGGCTCTTCTGAATTCCCAGGTTCATTTACAGTGAGTCTGATGAAGTTTACAAACACAACAACTGTGCTTCATATCCCCCAGGAATAATATCATACAAATATATTTTTTTTAATTAGTCCAGTAAAGCCAGGGTAAATATATATACAATATATATAATATATGTTATGAATTCAATCTTTATGTTTTAACTGTTTTGCTTACTTTTTTTTGTTCATTTTTCGTATACATGCTCATGAAAACGTACTTCTTCGAACTCTAAAATATTATGTATGTTCTGAAAGCAGAGAACCGGTCTCATAAAATGGTGGTAGTTGCAATTTTATTATTTAGAATAATTGCACTACTGTTTATTAGATATGGAGTTTTTATAAAAAAAATAAAATAAAATGTTTTTTCAGTGCATACAAACGCAATATTATCTCCAACTGTTGTAGTGATATATAGAAAAATTAGGTTATCTCAAGTACCCAGTCTGTTAAGCCTCAAAATTGTCTGCCCTGTGAAACAGCAACAAACTATGATATACAACATTTAAAAGGTTTAAATACCTTTGCAGCTCATCAATTTAGAGCTAACCACTAGAATTATCTGTTTCACTCCAATGACAAGACAATACTCAGTATGTGTTGCCTTATAATTTTTTACGCATTTGTGCACACCCTACACATTTGTGTTATGTTCACATACGAGGGGGGCTTTAAAATGTTTTATTTTATTTAACTCTATTTTATTTTTTTTCCTTACTTAACTTTTTTGCACACCAAGTCTGAAAAGCTGATGGCAAATAAAAGACACAAATTGATGCAGCTATTTGTAGCACTACCCCCGTAGGAACTGCTGAGCAGATGCCAGGACCCCTTTCCCCAGTAGTTTCCTCGTAGCCAAACACACAACTCCGATCACTCATTCTGACGGGGTGAAACATGTCAAAGGTGTGGCCTGGGCGGAGTCCACCTTTTACATGATGGTTTTGTGTGATGTGTGGCTCTGGGGCTTCTTTTCCTTCCTCACTGACCTCTAAAGAACCGAGGCAAGCTCTATCCCTGCCTGCACTCTCAGCGGTTTCCAGTATATAAGGATCTACTAGAGCCTGAAGTGGCACCCTTTGCATGGGGTCAAAATGTCCCCATTTAAACACACCGACTCTAGCATAAGAGGTGGGGGGGGCAGCAGCAGCACACAGTCTCTAGGATCTCTCTCATCAGTCTGTACTCACAAATGTCCTTGGAAAATTGGTTGCCTCCTTTCAATAACCTCCAAAAACTTCCCAACTCCCCCCCCCATGGTATCAGACTATATCCTCAGACAACAACCATTTAACAAACTAGACCTCCAGTTAGCTCCACTGAGGCCTTGATAGCCCACAGGCGCATGGCAGAATAGCCCAGGGGGGCCAACAGCCCCCCTAGGCTGCGATCTACTCCTAATGCCCCGTACACACGGTCGGACTTTGTTCGGACATTCCGACAACAAAATCCTAGGATTTTTTCTGACGGATGTTGGCTCAAACTTGTTTTGCCTACACACGGTCGCACAAAGTTGTCGGAATTTCCGATCGCCAACAACGTGGTGACGTACACCACGTACGACGAGACTAGAAAAGGCCGGTTCAGAACCAAGTGCGGCACCCTTTGGGCTCCTTTTGCTAATCTCGTGTTAGTAAAAGTTTGGTGAGAGACGATTCGCGCTTTTTCAGACTCGTGGCTTTCAGATCGTTTTCTGACGTTCAGTTTGTGCTTGTGGGTTTGTATCTGCTCTTCAGTGCATGCAGTCAGTTCGTATCGGAGTTTTCTGTGTGATCTTGCCTGCTCGTTGCTGTTTTTCAGGTCGCTCTTCACAGGCCTTGCTGTTCTTCAGTGCGTTCTGTTACTTCGTTCTGAGCAGCCGACCGTTTTCTAGCCATGTTTCGTATGCGTACTCCTCGTAGAGTTCGTGCTGTGCGGGGGCTTGGTGTTGGGGTCCTGACCTTGACACAAGTCCAGTCCATGAACAGGGTGGGGAGGAGTTCATGGACCAAGAATTGGTTGCTTCAGCGTGACCAGTTCTGTCATATGCCTTTGCTCCGTGAGATCCGTGAGAATAATCCTGATGATTTCAGGAACTTTCTCAGGATGACGGACCCCGTGTTTCACCGTTTGTTGGCTTCGCTGACCCCCTATATTAGCAGGCAGGATACCTGCATGAGGCAAGCCATCACTCCGGAGCAGAGGTTAGTCGCTACCTTGCGGTATTTGGCCACAGGGAGAAGTCTACAGGACTTGAAGTTCTCGACAGGCATCTCCCCCCAGGCTCTGGGGATCATTATCCCAGAGACCTGTTCTGCCATCATACAGGTCCTGCAGAAGGAGTATATGAAGGTAAGATTTTTATCCTTTAATATCACATTTTATTGTATTGAATGTTTGCTAATATATTGTATTTCTTTCCTCATTCCCTAATTACCATGATTGTAATATGCTGTGAATGTCCCCTTTGTTCTCATGCATGCTAGATTTTTATGTAATTATTATTTTATGTCCTTCATACATATTTGCCCTTCAATAACCTCTCCAGCATGGTGTCTCCTGCCCTATATTCACCTCATGTAGTCACTTAACAATGTATTTTATCAGCTCCATAGTAGTGCTTTACCCCAAACACCCCCTAAAATGTTTGGAAATGTTATTTTTGATTTAAATTCAGGCAGAGGGCCAGAGGCTTTTTTTGTGGTGTCCCCAAATTTTTTGTAACCCTCCCCCCCCCAACTGCTAAGTCAGCTGATCCCAATTCTCTATCCTCAATCATCTATCTGCCGACTTTGCCAAACCCATACACACTATCTATCACACTATTATCATGAATGCTGCTGCCAGACTTATCCACCTTACCAACCGCTCAGTGTCTGCCAACCCTCTACTTCAATCCCTACACTGGCTCCCAATCACCCAGCGAATTAAATTCAAAATTCTAACAACAACATACAAAGCCATTCACAACTCTGCCCCGAGCTACATCACTAATCTTGTCTCCAAATATCACCCAAATCGACCTCTCCGCTCTTCTCAAGACCTCCTGCTTTCAAGCTCTCTCATCTCCTCCTCCCATGCTCGTCTCCAGGATTTCTCCAGAGCCTCTCCCATCCTCTGGAACTCGCTACCTCCATCTATCCGGCTATCCCCTACTCTTGCTACCTTCAGGCAATCCCTGAAAACTCATCTCTTCAGGAAAGCCTATCACATCTGCAACTAATCTCCTACCACTTCCACCAGCTCATTCCCCACAGTTACAACCTTTTGTACCACCTGCCCCACCCTATTAGATTGTAAGCTCTTCTGAGCAGGGCCCTCTTAAACCTATTGTATTGTATTGTATTATAACTGTATTGTCTCCCTTTTATATTGTAAAGCGCTGCGTAAACTGTTGGCGCTATATAAATCCTGAATAATAATAATAATAATAATAATAACACTATACCCATCTCTTTACTGGTCAGATTTATGGATGAATTCCCCAAAGCATGTAGTGCAAGGGCCTACCTGTATAATTTCCAATGGTACTGTTTAAAGTTCTTGTATCCTATTATGATCTTGATAGGTAATAGCAGAATGTCCAAATGTGCTCAAATGTGTACAGTGTGTATTTATATCTTTGTATTATGACACTTCTTACCTGTCCAGTGGGCTGCCAATAGTGTAACTAAGGAGGGGCTGTTCCAAGTAATACCCTGTATTTAGGCATTCATCTCTCAATGAAGTGAAGAGGGTTACCTGTCCAAGAGTTCCCCCCCCCCCTATAATGTTAGAAATGGCCCATGAGAGGGGGGGGGGGGAATATGATAGGTGTACCTTATACTTTGTTGTTGTAAAATTCCCCTTAATAAATGCTATCTGGAGGTTGACCCATAATGTTTGTGTCTAATCTGCTTGCCATGTTTCTGTGAAAAAATAGTAATGTTTATTGTTTTTTCCTCAACAGTTTCCTTCCACGCCACAGGAATGGCAGACTGTGGCCTCCCACTTTTCCCAGCGGTGGGACTTTCCTAACTGCGGAGGGGCAATTGATGGGAAACACGTCCACATCGTCCCACCACCCAACTCGGGGTCGTACTATTATAATTACAAGGGGTTTAATAGTATAGTGATGTTGGCGGTGGTGTCGGCTAATTACGACTTCTTGTATGTGGACGTGGGGAAGAATGGCCGGATGTCCGATGGTGGAGTGATCGCCCAGACGGAGTTCTACAGGTGTCTCCAGAATGGCAGCTTGGACTTGCCACCTCCAGAGGACAATGTTGAAGGTCTCCCATTTGTGTTTGTTGCTGATGAAGTGTTTGCGCTGGGGGACCACCTGATGCGGCCATTTCCGATGAGGACCCTCACCCCGGAACAGAGGGTTTTTAATTACCTGCTGGCCAGAGCCCGAAGAGTGGTGGAGAACACATTTGGAATCCTGGCCAGCCGGTTCCGACTATTTCTGACACCCATCCATATGGCGGAGTATAAACTGAACCATATTATACTGGCGTGCTGTGTTCTCCATAATTTTTTAAGAAAATATTCAGCCAACTATGCTGGCTCAGTTGGGCCTGAGGCCGGAATAACAAATACATCAACAATGACGGCGATTGAAAGCGGCCGTCCTGGCTTGCCCTCCCTGAGTGCCCGTGATGTCCGGTTACGATACCTGGAGTTCTTTGCGGGTAGGGGGGCTATCAATATGCCAGACAATCTGTGACACCTTTTTCAAATAAAAAACAACCAAAAGCAATTCTTGGTGGACATTTACTGCTTGTGTTTGTTTGAGCTGACCCTGACAGAAATGTGTTGAGTGCAGAAAATGTCGTGATTGGGTAACCTTATAAAGAATAGTGTTGGCTGGTACGTCCTAAATGCAAAAACACATTTCACTACAAGTGCACTTGCAACTGCACTAAACCTGCACTTGTAGTGCAAAGTGTATTTGCCCTTAGGAAATAACCCCCATTTTTGCATAAAACAGCTATTACATCACCCCAAAAGTGTTGTAGTGTTGAGACAATAATCCACACATTCTTGAGTAAGGCACTTTTTTATACCTGCACAATCACATGTGCATTTACCAAAGGTTTTTAAAACAAAACAACATGTTTGTTGTATAACAATTTTTTGGGGGGGCATTATCAAAAATCGAAATATCCATTTCAGATATAACAGGCCTGTGTAAAACCAACAAGAAAGCCAAAAAACTTGAACTTACAAAGTTCACATTAGGTAAAACCTGAAGGCTATATCAGACATCAGTATATAGGAACTGGGTTTGATATAGTGTTCAGATGGGGGAAATCACCCCTGGAAAAGCCAAATTTGGAAGATGCACACCAATTTACGAATGTCAACATGTGCTATCTGCCATCATGGGGGATCAAGGGACATGTTTTGGGGGAGCAAGCCCTTCCTCAACGCTACTTTATAATTGAGGAAGGGGTTGCACCCCCAAAACGCGTCCATTGATCTCCCGTGATGGCAGACAGCAGATGTTGGCACACTGTGTGCATCCTCCAAATTTGGCTTTTCTAAACATTGTAAAAATTTTAGTAAGAGAAAACAGGTGATTTTGTGGGGTTTAAATTCGCCCCAAAACATCAATGATGTTATTATTTTTTTTAATAACATCACTGATTTGTTGCTGGATGTTTTGCAATTGGAGATTACACCCCATGATCTCCCCGATCAGTATCTGGGCACTTTCAGATGTAAAGCGTTCTGGATCCCGATCACCTAAAAAGAGATAAAGAACAAAAAAAACAGGTCTCAAAAATCTGCCAACATCCATCTCTTTTACCTGAGCCTGTGGTCGCAGACACTCACCTGTTGTGGTGCCAATCTCCACCACATCTTCTTCTTCCTCCTGCTCTTCTTCTTGGGTTGGTATTTCCCCTTCTTCCAGAGGGGGGGGGGGGGCTCTGGTCTCCTGGGATGAGGGGTGTCCGAGTCTTTTCTTCCCTATGTAAAACAAAAATGGTATAATTTGCACACAGATATTTGATGACAGAACTAGAAATAGGAAACATTGCTCGTAAGTGGGGTACAATTGTCTATTTTAGCCGAGTTCCAAGATGTATATTTTTTATTGCCCTTTGTCAAGCTGCAATACTTTACCTGTTTGGTACAAGCTTCACACATGTAACCCCCCCTATAGTATACACTGGAGCATCAGTGTGCCCCCCCCTAATAAAAATGGTGTTCTTGTGTCCCACACTAGTGCTCCAGTGTCCACATGTGAAAACAGCTGCTCAGTGTCCTCTCCTTACACACAATCTAGTTGACATTTCATTCTAGTAACAAACCCATCTACACAAACAAATATTTGGCATCGAAGTAGGCCCAAAAAAAATGTGGGAAAATGCATATGGCCTAAACAATGGTGTTCTAGAGGCCGAAAGAAAAATGTTTGATACGAACGAATAATGGACCCATGAACATTAAAGTTGACCTTTTTAAACGTTACAATTACTAAAACCATATGGAGCAGAACGAACGGAATAAAGACAGAAAGAATATGAACACAGCACAACTACTTACTTTTTTGCAGCACTCTCCGGATCTTTCGGTACTGCTCTGGCTCTCTCAACTTTAGGTCCGACCACCGCTTCCTGAGCTGATCTTTAGACCTTCGTACCCCGAAATTCTGCTCAAGACTCCTGACCACTTTACCAATGATTTTGGCCTTTCTGATGTTGGGGTTGGGGTAAGGCCCATATTTTCCGTCATAGTCGGACTTCTTCATGATGTCTACCATCTCCAACATCTCCCCAAACGACATATTTGTGGCCTTAAAACGTCTCCTTCTGGATCGGGACGTGCCTGGATCCGGGCTTTCCTCCTCCTCCTCCTCGTTGTTAGAATTATCACGCACCTGTTGTAACTCCGCCATCATGCTCTTCCCCCACTGCGCCGAATGAAAAGGGGCGGGGAATAGACTAGAAAGAACGTCAGGGGCGGGCGGAGTTACACGCATGCGCAGTGTGTATAAAGCGTAACACGCGTGCGTATTACGTACGAACCAAGCAAAGAGGAAGGCAGCACTGGAGCAATTGTGTGAAATTGTGAAGCAGGTGATCCCCACGGCAGACATCACTTATTTAAAGATTTTCATTGGTGGCCTGAGGAGCACATATCTGAGGGAGCGCAAGAAAGTCCTGGATTCACAGAGATCCGGAGCAGCAGATGACATCTATGTCCCCAGGATGTTGTACTACGACAGGCTGCATTTTCTGGCAGGCCAGAATGAACCCAGGCCATCCCTCTCCAGTCTTCCTTCCACGCTTCCTTCCCCCCCGGCTGAGGCTTCTGACGCCCAACCTGGGCCTTCCAGGCCACATGTGGAGGAGCCCAGATTGAGCCAGTTATAGCATTCCTCTAAATATTTCTGCTTACCCAATCAATGATGTTACCTAGATGTTAGTTGGGAGTACTAATTTAGGATTGTGATTGATGATGCCAAAACTAAAACCATGTCCCTTTTTCATACACAGGGAAGTCTCAGCCAGGAGGTGGCCGGGCCGAGCCGGCTGGCTGATATCAAGGTCCCTCCACCCCCCCTGAAAACAGAAAGTGGCAGTAGGACGAGTGCCCTAGAGGAGGCGGCTATCAGATTCTTTTGGAGGGCTACAGAGGTCCTGGGAGCACCACACACCAGGCAGGAGAACATTCCTGCATTCATTGCCTATAAAATGCAGAGGATGGAGGAGGGCCAAAAAGCCATGTGTCAGGCCCTCATATCAGAGGCTCTGGAGAAAGGTGTGAGGGGCCAAATTACACCTCACACACAGCTTTGGGATGGTCCTCCTCCTCCTTCTGCAGGTCCTCCTCCTCCTCCTCCCTCTCCTCCAGGTCCTCCCAGTCCTCCTCCAGGTCCTCCCAGTCCTCCTCCTCCTCCAGGTCCTACTCCTCCTCCTGCCACATCTCCAACTGCACAGCCACAGCCCGGAAGGAAGTGTGAAAGGAAGACCAGAGAGTGATTGCCCTGAATCCAGTCTGGTCGGCCAAAAGATGCAGCCTCTTGTGGTAGCACAGCCTGGGGACACAGATGTCATCTGCTGCTATCCGAGTCTCTGTGGATCCCGGACCAGACTGCCCTCCCTTACATATGGACTCCTCAGGCCACCAATTTTGATGTTGAAGAATTGATGTCTGCCGTGGGGGTCCCAGGCTTCACTCATTTCTCATGTTGATCCAGTGTTGCCTTCTTTGTTTGGTTCTGATCCCTTAATAAAGGATTTTTGTTTTGAATTATACTCTCCTATGTGTTTTACTTCAAAAATGACAGTTTGTTTGTGAGGATTCAGGTACATTTCTAATATAAAATGTGAAATGAACAAGGGTCACCAACAACAAACAATCTCCTTGAGATTAAATAATAAAAGATATCAATGGTGTTGGGGTAACTTGACACACAAAACACACACAAAAATATTCTGGAGTAAAAATAAAAATAACATTGAACAAAGATCAGCCTTGGAAAAAATCCAAACATTAAAGAAAAAAAAAGGCTTAAAAACAAAACAAAAAAACATAAAAAATATAAAACTGTCAGATGTGACAACTAATAACAATATATTCAGGGAATCCCACTAAAAAAACACAAATAAAACTTTGTGAGAAGTGTGTGTGAATATGAGCAGCAAAACTACTTAATTCTTGTCACATTATAAAGAAGAAGAGAGTGCGCTGTATTAAACCATTTTTTACATTGCAGCGTGACGAAAGTGCTGTATCCATTGCGAACGCTAAGTTTACCAGAACGAGCTGTCCCGTGTCGGAATTTCTTCTGAGCATGCGTGGCACTTTGTGCGTCGGAACAGGCCACACACGGTCGGAATTGACGCGATCGGATTTTGTTGTCGGAAAATTTTATCTCCTGCTGTCCAACTTTGTGTGTCGGAAAATCCGATGGAAAATGTCCGATGGCGCCCACACACGGTCGGAATTTCCGACAACACGCTCCGATCGGACAATGTCCATCGGAAAATCTGACCGTGTGTACGGGGCATAAGAGAAAAAAGAACAGGCTGATGTCAGTCTCAGAGTATTTATACTGACTCCCAGTCACCATCTGGGCACCTCTACCCAAGCATTGTTCTAATAAATATTCCTCTGCTAATTAGACTCTTCCTGCCCACTATCTTCCAGAACATTTCAGGATAAAGTGGAGTAAGCAGTTAAAAACTAAATTTGCCTAACAATGAAATACAGCTCCAATAAATACAGTGAGCGAGAACAAAATTGACCTAATCATAGCACCTACCTAGGAGGATGCAACATATTATTAATTAAAATATTAATGAATGTATCTTTTAAATGCAAGTACCTGAATTAGACTGTGTAGTAGCCTCTTGCAGTCCTTGTACTGTAGCAGTTACACCAGGAGAGGTGTAAATCTTTTGTACTAACAATGGACATGCTGATAAGAGAAGACAAGAGTGTGACAGAGATGAGCTCATCGGTCTGCTGCTTCCAACTGCTATCTAACTAGCTCCAGGTCTCCCCGCTGGCACTGCCGTCTTCCACACAGGGTTATAGAGAGGCAAAGAACCAGTATTCCTGTGCACTCAATCTATTTCTGTACCATAAGACATGACCTGGAAGCAGGGGCGTTGCTAGGTCTACAAAAGATCTGGGGCTAGAGCCCATAGCAGCGTAGTAAAGAAAGTCATACGCTTGGGCGGGCATACACATGTATATACAGTAATATACGTGTGGGTGTATATATATCCCCAGAGAGCCCCCCGCTTACATCAGGGTCCCCAGAGAACCCCCCCTTACATCACCTTACATCAGGGTCCCCAGAGAGCCTCCTCCTTACATCAGAGTCCCCAGAGAGCCTCTCTGTTACATCAGGGTCCCCAGAGAACCCCCCACTTACATAAGGGTCCCTAGAGAGCCTCCCCTCCCCTTGGGGACCCCTGCAGAGACTCGGGGCTATTGGCCTCAAATTCGGGGCTATAGCCCCAAAAGCCACCCCCTAGCAACACCCCTGCCTGGAAGTAACCCCTGACACTGCTTCTGGGTAATGCAGAGGTGGTGCAGGCGTGAAGAGGGAGCTAGTTTTCTGTGTCTCTACCGGCCTGCAATGAAAAGTATATTAGGCAAGCGTTTCTCAAGCATTTTCAGTCACAGATACTAATAAAAGTGTGCAAAATCACGAGGCATCCCAGAACCGAACTGTGTTTATTGAGCTGAAGGACACCTATGTCTACACTGGATGATGATGTCACCCTCACCTTGGCGCCTTATGGAGGAGTCCCCCTTTTTCGCATCATTTTCCTCCTTCACATAAAAAAAAAAAAAAAAGACAGCAAAAAATAAAAAAAAACATTTGCAAAGGTTTGTCACCTTTCCCCTACTCTAAAATTAAAAAGAATAGTGTGGGCTATACTTAGTGTTACTAAACCCACAACAGTAACATGAGTCTGTATATATAATATAATATATATCCTATATGATGATAATATTTATTATCATCAAATAGGATTTATATAGCGCCAACATTCTCTGCAGTACTTTAAAACATGCTTGAAATATAGTCTCACTGTGGAACCTCAGGGTTTAATCCTCCACATTGTGTAAAAAGGCTGTTGATCCTGTCTTCTCTGATCCTCCCCTTCTTTTACTGTCCTCAATCCATCTGCTGATAGTACAAAGCCTTGGGAGCACTTAGTTTGGTGTGTATTGCTATAGAGTTTTTTTTTGGTGGGGGGGGGGGGGTTGAGAGTGTGCATGTGATCAGGATTTTTAAAAACAGCTGACCCGTAAAATCCTTTTCTTGTTCATACATCACGGGACACAGAGCCTTTGACAATTACTTAGTGGGATGTCCCAGAGCGGGGGTGCCTCTTCATAGGGAGGCTTTGGGGTTCTGCTTAACAGATCTTGGACCCCAACACTTCTTTTGCCCTTGGGCTAGGTTTTGGACCTTTTCCCTAGTATTGGACTGGGGAAGCCGGCACCACTGCCTGGAGGTCGAGGCTCCAGGGGCTGGGGAAAAAGAACATCTAAATTAGGGACATTTATTCTTCTTCTTAACCGGTAACAATGTGGTCTTGCCCCCCAGTAATCTTCTGGATATATTTGTCCAGATAATCCCCAAACAGGCGTTCCCGGGAATCCAGTCAAATATCTTTTGCATGAAGCCTCAGCTGCCCAATGCTTAAGCCAAAGGGACCTGCACATGTATACCAGCAGGAAAGTGAGGCGGGATGCTTGCTGAACAGAATCCAGTAACCGCAAAACACAAGGCTTTAGGAAGGTCTGCATAAACCTCAACCTCCTCAGTGGAAAGAAGGTTAAGTACCTGCTTCATTTGTTCCTTGAGGAACTGGCACATGCCAATTGCTGCGACTGCAGGTTGGACCACGGTGCCAGCCACAGAAAAAGAGGTTTTAAACAAAGTTTCCCGCTTTTTATCAGTTGGATCTTTGAACCCCTGAGCATTGTCCAGGTCAGGCTTTTATTCACACAGGAAACAGCCGTATCATGGTGAACTTTTCCTCTACCGGATAAAGCATGGAAATCCTCTTAGGAGGAGAAAATAGTTTATCTGGGTGAACCCAGTCCTCATACAACAATTTCTCCAGCAAGGGATGAATTGGGAAGGTATACGCAGCATGTGGGGATTTCCCAGTTCCCAAGGAGGAAACAGAGGATATGGCAATTTGTATGTGGCATACACCAACTCAGTATAATATTGCACCTGCACTTTGAGGGCCTGAGAGGCAGAAGAGAGCTTCTCCTCTTCCCCCTTAATCGTCCGACTGCTCCTGATCCCCATCCTCAGATAAGGATACTTCCTCATTATCAGAATGCTCATCTGATAGGGAACCCAGAGCAGAGGAAGGGGATCTACCCTCTTTTCTGCTACTTTTCAAGGAAGCTGTGATAAAAGTAGTAATCCTTCCTTCTAAACCATCCAATGCAGCTTTCATAGTGTCTTCAGTGATATACACAGGGGCTACAACATTGGGAGAGGCTGCAAAGCCTGACAGGGGCACAGACTCATCCTGTGAGGCTGCCTCCACTCTTTCAGGGGGGGGGGGGGTATCCTGCAGGCATGCCCAGAACCCCTAGATCTAGGCTGTGATTTCTTAGTGGCTCTTTTACCTGCCCCTGAAGCCCTCTTACGGGGAGACTTAGTCCTAAGCTGCAAAAGCAGTGGTACTAGTACAAATGTAATCACTGTTGTGCCTTAGTCTTACAATATTAACATTAGCTCAGTCTGCACAACCTGATGCCGAGATAACAAACAGATCCAACCTTCACTCATCACGGCGGGTAACGTTGTGCCAACCTTCAGGGTTTTGGGTTCCTACACATAGGATCCTCTTCCCTGGACCTGTAGAAGATTCTGCCAGAAAAACTTTTCGGGCAACTTAAATTTTGTGCGCCAAAGCGCTGGATCCCAGAGCCCAGTCCTCAAAGAGAGACATTACAGACAAAACCTTGTATCTACTTTCACGAGCCATTTACCACCATCTTAGGCGTATTGGCCCGAGACATGGATCCAGTTGTATAGCTCCTAGGCCCCCGCAGAGACCATCAAACAGAGCTTTCTTCTTAGCACATCTTTAGCCTGGCCATCCACCTTAGACACTGGAAAAAAAAACTGAGGTACTCTCCATATGGGAGGGGTTATATAGGGGAGGAACTTGTCTTGTAATTAGGGTTGCCAGTGTTCTGTTCAATCACCTGATGGTGACTATCTAACCCACTAAGTAATTATCAAAGGCTCTGTGTCCCGTCATGTATGAACAAGAAAGGTATTTATCAGTTTTTATTTACTAAAATAATTGCATTTCCATGTTCTGTATACTGTTGGAGACCAGTTATAGTGAATGTAGGGTCCTGGGTTTAGTAACACTTTAACCTTTGATCTTGGTTTGTTTCAACTTTTCTGAACAGGAAATGTGCCGCTTAATTCAGATACATTGAAACAAAGATTTTACTGCAGAAACTAATATAAAAAAAAGCCAAGATCTACATATGAGTTTATCTGCCTATATTTAGATCTAATGCTTGCTTTCACTGACCTGTGGCTTTCACTGAAGCTGACCTTGTAATTTGCCTTTATTTGAATTGCACAACTTTATGCATAGATTCCGAATCTAGTCACCATGTAAGCAATCCTATTGAAGGCTTTTAGATCAGGAAACTCAGGCGACCCATGACTTTTTTTTTTTATTGTCGCCGTTATTTATACTGGTTTAATAAATTACACTAATTATATTCACCTTTTATAGACATACCGTCTAAATCATAAATCTGTCCCAGTAAAGAAATTTGCCCAAGTATTGCATGTAATAAACCGGTTTATAAATCGCAGGCATCATCTGCCATATAAACAGCTTACAGGAATACTGCTATGCATGAAACTAGCTGAGTAGTCATTAAAATCACTTTTAATAGCAAATCACCAACATGATAGCAATCTGCTGTAGACTGTTAGTGTTGCAAATAATCACTTTGCTGGTTGGGAGCCAGAAACTGGTGCATTTGTTTTAATTATGTGGTTAGTTCAAACAGGAACAAGGCTTATTTGGAGAAAAAGAATTCCTACAGTTTATAGTGATCACTCCATATACACAGCTTAGGGTGTATTAACATGAGGTGCAGAAGGTACAAACAGTTTCTGGGTCCATAGGCGTACGCAGAGGGTGTGCCTGGGCACACCCAAATTACTACGTGCAGTACAGACTCCCCCCTAATACCTAGGCTTCCCCCGTGTTGGCGCCCCCCGCCCTGCAGTGCTGCAGACTTTCTTTCTCTCCTCTTTGCTGCAGGATGGAGAGTGGAGTAAGGGGCTAGTAACTATGTCGTTTAGCAGCTCCTTCCTTTTCCAAATGAACACAGTGAAGACACTCCCTCACTGTGTTCATTCATAACTGAAGCATAGTAAACTGTGCTATGCTGTTACTATGCTTCAGTTTGTGACTGAACAGGAAGCCGCTCATCACAGAGCACTTCTCATGCATTCACTGTTCAGTGCAGCTGAGGCTGCAGAGAAAGGCATGTGTGATTGAGCTTTAGGGTGCACACCCATGCCTGGGTTGTAGGCAGTCCAAACAGATCAGCTCTTCCCTTTTACCACTCAAAGAAAATCAGGGTTTTCTTTTCCCTGTGCTCAGCAGGATAATGGGTCATGTCACAAAGCACACAGGATCTCAAGCTGGTTCTATGAACATGGCAGGGACATTAGTATACTCCAACAGCTTGGACACTCCTCCAAGAACTCTGTCCAATAGAGTGTTTTTGAGAAATGTTTGCTAAATTGATATCTGGCCAACTAGTAATTGACGGAGTCAGCATGGCCCCAGTATTCAGATATAGCTAGAAGATTAGCCGGTTTTGATGTCAAGATATAAGCAGGAGGTTATGGTGGGTACACACATGTAGAATGTCATTAAAACTAGCGACTTCAGAATGTTCATTTGATTTTCTCTTTTACAAAAGGTTTTATTGTCTTTAAAACATACACAACAGAGCCGAAGGGATGACAATGGTATAACATACAGAATGTACACAAGTATAGAGATTGTGAACATAACATTGACGTGAACCCATACAACTAAGGAAATAAGTAAATCAGAACTGCACAACGTCATAATGAGCAAAATTAAATTACATCTGAATGGAGTGACCCTTTTATTAAGGTTAGTTGAGCTATTAAACCAGAGGAATTGTAAATCCACGATGAGAACATAGAATTAAAAAAAAGAAGAGCTGTAAACTCAATTATGTCGTAACCAGACCACAATTTAGAGGCCTAATAGGTCTACACAAACATGAAGAAATACAATATTAGACCCCTTTCACACTGGGCGCTTTTCAGGTGCTTTTGGGCTTAAAAATAATGCCTTCCCTGCAGCCCCACTATGAGAGCCCAAGTGCTTTCACACTGGGGCGGTGCGCTTGCAGGACATTAGAAAAAGTCCTGCAAGCAGCATCTTTATACACTGCTCCTCCACCGCCCCTGCCATTGAAATGAATAGGCAGCGCTGCCAAAGCGCCTGCAAAGCGATTTGGCAGGGGCGCTTTTTGGGCGCTATTAACTCTTTCTTCAGCCACTAGCGGGGGTTAAAAAAAAACACCCCGCTAACAGCCGAAAAGTGCCGCTAAAACTGGCAGCGCTTTACCGCTAACGTGGCTGACAGCCAGTGTGAAAGAGCTCTTAAAGAAAGAGAATAGCTGGTGAGCCGGAAACAAGAGGAAGATTCCAGGAAGGGTAGAGACAGAGAAAAAAGAGGTCCCAGGGAACTGTGGATTAAAGTCCTCAGATTGACATAATGAGGTTATCATAGTGTGATGACTGAACATGGAATATCCAGGGCTGCCAAACTCAGAGGAATTTTTCATGGGTGTCAAGTAAAATGACCGTCAATTTTTTGTTGACCATAATGTCGGTCATACAACGCTTGACTGCTTTGAAAACAGAGTTGGGGTTTTCCAGGTTCTCGCTATGGTGAGTTTGTTGGTGCACAAAGATGCAACGCTAGTTGCTGCTCGGGCCATAGAAACTCCTCAATAAGCTTACAAAGGAGAGCTTCATACGGATTTCTTTTGATGCCTGATTGGAAGAGTGTACGCAGGAGTGCATAAACCCGAACCCATAGTCTGCACACCCGTGGACATGACCAACATATGGGTGCCATTGTCCCCGGTTGGGAACATCCACAGAAGCAGGTCAATGGATAACATGGCATAAAACGAGCCAAATGAGAGCGCATATAATACCATCTGTACAGAATTTTATATGCGTTTTCCTGAAGGAGTACATTCTTGGAACATTTGAATATCGCCAAGGTCATAATCTGCCAATCTGCTGGATCCAACTCCATCCCCAATTCACTTTCCCATTGATGTCGGAAGGACTGCACTGGAGGTTTTTTAAAAGATACCATAGAGGAGTACTTCAGGGAGATAAGGCCGTGGAATGTGGATGGGCTCTACACATACTCTCAAACAGTGTGAGGGCGTAAGGGGGGGACTGGGATTTAGGGAGTTGTGAGGCAAAATTATGAATTTGCATATAACGGTAGTGTTCCCGCAACAGAATCTCGTGGGATGACCTTAGTGTGTCAAACGTCAGTATCCTAGCAGGAGGATGGATGTCAGTAAACCCATGTTCAGCCCACCAAGTGAACTGTCCAGGGTTCTTGAGCCCCGTGGGAACAGCGGACAACACAAAACACTTAGCAGGGGAAGATGGGGTGAGATCAGACCCGCTGAATATTTAACTGCATCCCAAAGTAAAAGGGTGTGAAGCAGGATCGGGCCAGGGTCAATTGGCGGGATGAAGGAGGGAGCCATGGCAAAGAAGTTAAGGGTGCATGATATGAGACTACATGGTTAACAGAGGACGGAATTAAAGTTAGACTTGAGAAACTTAACATTAATAAATCACCGGGACCAGATGGCTTGCATCCGAGGGTACTTAGGGAACTCAGTCAGGTGATTGCCAGACCGTTGTTCCTAATTTTTACAGACAGTCTATTGACTGGAATGGTACCAGCTGATTGGAGAAAAGCCAATGTAGCACCAATATTTAAAAAGGGCCCAAAAAACATCCCTGGGAATTACAGAGCAGTTAGCCTAACATCAATAGTATGTAAACTCTTGGAGGGGATGATAAGGGACTATATACAAGATTTTAGTAATAAGAATGATATCATTAGCAGTAATCAGCATGGATTCATGAAGAATCGTTCTTGCCAAACCAATCTATTAACCTTCTATGAGGAGGTGAGTTGCCATCTAGATAAAGGAAGGCCCGTAGACGTGGTGTATCTGGATTTTGCAAAAGCATTTGACACAGTTCCCCATAAACGTTTACTGTACAAAATAAGGTGCGTTGGCATGGACCATAGGGTGAGTACATGGATTGAAAACTGGCTACAAGGGCGTGTTCAGAGGGTGGTGATAAATGGGGAGTACTCAGAATGGTCAGGGGTGGGTAGTGGGGTCCCCCAGGGTTCTGTTCTGGGACCAATCCTATTTAATTTGTTCATAAACGACCTGGAGGATGGGATAAACAGTTCAATCTCTGTATTTGCAGACGATACTAAGCTAAGCAGGGCAATAACTTCTCCGCAGGATGTGGAAATCTTGCAAAAAGACCTGAACAAATTAATGGGGTGGGCGACTACATGGCAAATGAGATTCAATGTAGAAAAATGTTAAATAATGCATTTGGGTGGCAAAAATATGAATGCAATCTATACACTAGGGGGAGAACCTCTGGGGGAATCTAGGATGGAAAAGGACCTGGGGGTCCTAGTAGATGATAGGCACAGCAATGGCATGCAATGCCAAGCTGCTGCTAATAAAGCAAACAGAATATTGGCATTAAAAGGGGGATCAACTGCAGAGATAAAACGATAATTCTCCCGCTCTACAAGACTCTGGTCCGCCCGCACCTGGAGTATGCTGTCCAGTTCTGGGCACCAGTCCTCAGGAGGGACGTACTGGAAATGGAGCGAGTACAAAGAAGGGCAACAAAGCTAATAAAGGGTCTGGAGGATCTTAGTTATGAGGAAAGGTTGCGAGCACTGAACTTATTCTCTCTGGAGAAGAGACGCTTGAGAGGGGATATGATTTCAATTTACAAATACTGTACTGGTGACCCCACAATAGGGATAAAACTTTTTCGCAGAAGAGAGTTTAATAAGACTCGTGGCCACTCATTACAATTAGAAGAAAAGAGGTTTAACCTTAAATTACGTAGAGGGTTCTTTACTGTAAGAGCGGCAAGGATGTGGAATTCCCTTCCACAGGCGGTGGTCTCAGCGGGGAGCATTGATAGCTTCAAGAAACTATTAGATAATCACCTGAATGACCGCAATATACAGGGATATGTAATGTAATACTGACACATAATCACACACATAGGTTGGACTTGATGGACTTGTGTCTTTTTTCAACCTCACCTACTATGTAACTATGTAAAATCGATAATAGCCCAAAGCAGCAAATGCTGCAACTCGTGGAGGGGAGACAGAGGGGCAATGTTGGCCGCCAAATAATATGCCTGAAGATTGGGGACTAAGAGGCAGCCATTGATCTTGCAGGTAAATAGAATTTGTTTTGTAATTCTAGGCCTTGAAGACCCCCAAATAAAATACTTTAAAACCCTGCGTTGGTGAATGCAAAGTATACGGGACGGGATTGGAACTGTCAGGACCTAAAAAGCATATAACAGCAAGTTGGGAAGAAAAACTTAGTTAGAAGTATATCATCCGCAAATAACGAAATTGTATAGAAGGATCGCGCTACTTCATTCCCCTTGACATCCGCATGGCTTCAGATAGCTTCTGCCCATGGTTCTAATGCCAAAAGGAATAAAAGTGGCAAAAGGGGGCAGCTTTGAAGAGTGCCCCTGCAAAATAGAAAAATAGAGTTAAACAAGGCTGCTATCCTTCGCAAAAAGGAGGGGCCAAAGCCATAATGATGTAGAACCATAGTAAGATAAGCCCAGCAGAGGGTATTGAATGCCTTGTTAATATCAAGGGACAGAAGTATGGTTTTCAAGGAACATCGATGGGTGAAATTTAGCAACAGCAAAACATGAAAAATAGCATCTCTTGCCTAGCGCAGCAGCAGAAAACAGACTTGATCCTTCTTAAAGCGGAGTTCCACCCAAAAATTGAACTTCCACTTTAAGGGAAAGTGCCCCCTGACATGCCACATTTGGCATGTCATTTTTTTTGGGGGGGGGGGAGTGGAAAACCTCTTTTTAGAGGGTTTTAGCTCCCACTTCCTCCTGTGGCACTGGAAGTAAGTTCACCTCTCCCCCCTCCCTCTCTGCAATCATCTGGGACACGTCACAGGTCTTAGATGATTGTCTGTCCAATCACAGCGTGCAGCCTGGCTCGCTCATGCACAGTGCGTGCCCGGCTGTGAAGCCACAGCCGGGCGCCCACAGTGACAATGCCGGTGCAGCAGAGAGGAGGGGGAGACGAGCGGGGCTTTATTCCCCCGCATCGCTGGACCATGGGACAGGTAAGTGTTTAATTATTAAAAAGTCAGCAGCTGCAGTATTTATAGCTGCTGACTTTTAATTTTTTTTTTTTTAATCTGAACTTTAATTAGGCGGTCCGAGAAAGATTTGAGGTGATTGGCCAAGATTTTTGTCAGAATCTTCATATCTATGTTAATTAGGGAGATGGGCCTGTAGTTAGCCCAAGAGGTGTGATCCAGATCCGGTTTGGGTATCATCACTTGATTTTCTAATAGTTAGTTAGGGTCAAAGTAACATTTGTTTACAAACGGAGAAATGAGAAAATTCAAAGAAGGGGGGTGGAATTTGTGGATGTGGTATTTGTCTGGGAAAAATCATTCATATTGTAATGAAACCTGTTTGATACATTTGGGATTCCGTTCAAATAGCAGATTTGTATGAAATCGTAAGGGCTTTTAAACAAAATAGTTGACTCAAAGTTGGAAAGAATGATTGTTCTGACGAAAATTTTTGTACATTTTTTTTTCTGAGTCTGTGGTGCGCAAAAACAAAACACCTACGTGAACCAGAAAAAGTGCACGTGAACACACACACACAAAAGTGCACTAGAGTGTGACAAACGGTCCTCTCCTGAAATAGGAAGGACCCCTCCCCTAAATCCCCGCAGGTGCAAGACACTGACAGGAACATAGTCAAAAGGCCTCTGGCACCCCACAACTCACGGTAAGCCAAAGCCGACCAACGAGTGTTGGGTTTGGGGGCATTCCCGAAGACAAATCCCCTCTAAGGCAGGGGAAAAATGAACGTAATGGCCACACATCCTCCCCCTAGACTTCAGGGTAGGCGTGAAGACCCACACCCTATAATCCTGAATGAAAAGGTGACATGCAAAAAAGTAAAAGCGACAGAAAAATAAATAAGAAGTGCAAAACAATGGCTAGGCCTTGCAGCCTGGGAACAAAAATACCCAAAAGGCTTAGCCAAAAGGCCTAGCCAATAAGGTGTTTTGCAGAAAAAAATTGGATTTTTTATAACAGCTTACCTGTAAAATCCTTTTCTTTTGATGTACATCACGGGACACAGAGCCTCAATAATTACTGATGGGTTATATAGGGTATCACTAGGTGATTGGACACTGGCACACCCTAAACAGGAAGTTCAACCCCCTATATAATCCCTCCCCTTACAGGGATACCTCAGGTTTTGTAGCAAAGCAATATAAGTGTATTAGAAGAGGGGCGGGACCTCTGTGTCCCGTGATGTACATCAAAAGAAAAGGATTTTACAGGTAAGCGATTATAAAAAATCCTATTTTCTTTCTCGTACATCACGGGACACAGAGCCTCAGTAATTACTGATGGGACGTCCCAGAGCAATGCTATTTGAGGGGAGGGGACCACACAACGTAGGGTGTAATCAGACCTGAGGACCTCGTACTGCTGCCTGCAGCACACTACGCCCAAAGGCGATATTCTCATGCCTTCCCACATCTACCTGATAAAATTTGGTGAATGTATTGACTGAAGACCAGGTTGCGGCCTTGTAGATTTGAGCCATAGAGGCCTGGTGATGCACCGCCCAAGAAGCACTAATAGCCCTTGTGGAGTTTGCCTTGATTTGAAAAGGTGGAATTTTCTGTTTCAAACCGAAAGCTTGAATAATCATTTGTCGAATCCATTTTGAAATGGTAGATTTTGACGCTGCCTGTCCTTTATTGGGACCTTCTGGCAGTACGAACAAAACATCCATTTTGCGAATTTGAGCAGTTGCTTCCAGTCAGGCCTTGACTGCTCTTACTACATCCAAAGAATGTAGTGACCTTTCTTCCGTAGAACAGGGATCTGGAAAAAAGGAAGGCAGAACAATATCTTGGTTTAGATGAAAATCTGAAACCACCTTCGGTAGAAAGCTAGGATGAGGGTGCAATACCACTCTATCCTTGTGTATGATTAAATAAGGCGCCAACAGAGCGGGACATTTTCTATCTGACGGCAAATGCAAATGCAGTTTGGTCCGATATCCACATCATCTGGGGTAGAGCTTACGACTTCATGAGCGGCTGATCTACTTGGTGAGAGAAGTATCACTCCAATATATATAAGCTTACACAGTCTGGGTCGGTCTTGCTCCCCCTACTGCTTTCTACAATCACCACTGCTTTACCTGCATACCCTGGGCTTTAATTACCTTCAGTAGCCACTGCCGACCAATTCAACTGCCTACCCATACTATGGGACTAGTTCCCGGACTGCCACTAGTCTCTATGCAATGCTAAAACATCCCTTTATTTTGTATTCACATCCATTCATCCACCCATACTCCCATACAACCTTACCATCCATACTTGGACTGATCTGAGGTCTCCCTTTACACGATATTGGCCAATTTAGTAGGAATTGCTGCTGTGATTGGTGTATGTATGGGGTATGCTTGGCCGCGGCTCCGGTGTTTTTAATGATAACGTTATCAATTTTAATATGGTCATTTGACAATTTCCCTATATTGCCCATTTTTGTATTATTATTGTGTGGTGTTTTTGTAGCTTAATAAATATACTGTTTTTTGGCAGATTGTGTTTGGATTACTTGCCTTCTTTGGGGGAATTCTTTTTCCTTGTTTTTTTTTTTTTTTTTTTCTAGGGTCACTGGCCTTCCAACCATCGGAACTGAGTGTCGGCCAGTTCCCGTATGGGAACAAACCCAGCATTCTGAATAATTCTGCTTCCTTGCGAAAGCATGCATCATTATGAAATGAGTCTGGTACTGAGTAAGTTTCAGGATCTAGCTGTGCCCCGTTATTAATACTTTTAAAGTCTGGTCTTAGGAGTTCCCTTCTGGATTTTAGGAATTGGAATTTTGATTTGGGGGCCTTTTTCATACTGGTATTATTTAATGGTGCCAAGGGTGCGTAGTTTGATCTCTTGTTTTGAATAACTTGACTGATCCCTCTATCCCTGAGTTTGGCCTTTTTAAATTTGGACACCAGGTTCTGACTTGGTCTATGATTGGGATTCATACACCAGGTCTTTTCTACTCCCTTATATTTGGCTGTCAAGACAATGGCTGCTATGTGGCAATTGCCATCCCTTCTTTGAATATGATACCCTGTAACTGCTTGAGATTGGGCTTTGGACATTTGTCCGGCTACCTGAATGCAGCAAGGATAAATAGGACTTCCTATAAAACCTTGCCGAGTACAGTTAGTATAATTAGAGGGGGGCTGAAAACCACAACTGTTAGTCAATAAACATACAAAAGTGGTTAGTAGAAAAATCTTAAACATGATCAGGATGGCAAAGACTAAGATTATTTGAGTGGTGCATTTCCAGGGCCTCTGTTAGGGTGGATCCTGGGAACCTAGAGGAAATACTTGAACATCTACCACTCGAATGTCATTAGGTTCAAGGTCTCTGGGGCTCCGGAGTCCTCTAGGGAGGGTGCTGCAGGGGGGTTTGGGGGGCTTGGGCAGGGGCTTGAGTTCAATGTCTCTTTCTTCTGCGGTTCTTGGCTTGCTTCTGCAGGGGGGTTTGGGGGGCTTGGGCAGGGGTTTGAGTTCAATGTCTCTTTCTTTTGCGGGTCTTGGCTTGCTTCTAGGCTTGGTGCTTTTTTTTATCCTTGATGCGTGGATCCATTGTGGTCCGTGGTCTGTGAGGATGGCGGTTCGGGTTGCTTTGAGTACTTCAAATGGTCCTTGGTAGATGGGCCCTGGTACCTTCCTTGCTGCAAGCTGCTTTATCAGGACTTTGTCACCAGGTATGAAGGGGTGTGTAGGCTCTGTGGAGAGAGGAGGAAAAGTGACAGCTACCTTGTCGTAGTTTTCAGTAAGGCTACTTACCAGATGTTTCACATGCTCTTCCTGTAAGGAATAAAGATTAACCTCCTCTCCCTCAATTGCTTTCTTCTGGGCCAGCTTTCCCATTAGTATTTCATACGGGGATAAGCCTGTCCTGCTATGGGGGGTGGTTCTTATCTGGAAGAGGACCCCTGGCAGGTATTTAAGCCAGTCCTTCATGGTACCGTTAGTGGCCTTTTTAAGTTTGTCCTTGATTGTTCTATTCATTCTTTTCACTACCCCTGAACTCTGTGGGTGATATGGGATGTGTAGCTTCCACTGTATCCCTAATACCCTTGTCAATTCTTTCACCAGCTTTGAAGTAAATGCTGGGCCTTGGTCAGAGTATATGGTAGCAGGAAGTCCGTATCAACTGATCCAATGATTGATCAGACACCGGGCTCCAATGCCTGCGGTTTCCCCTGTAACAGGTATGGCCTCTGGCCAAGTTGAAAATATTTGTCCACCATCACGCACAAATATTTGAGATTGCCTCTCTGCCTGGGCATGTCTGTAAGTCTTGTAGCGGGCCTAATGGTGGTGGCAAATGTCCATGTTTCCCATGTTGAGGGCCCTGATCTGGAATCTGGTTCACTTCTCTCTGAGCTGCCCGACTCCTGGTGCCTCCTTGATGATTGATATAAGCCACTGCTGTGGCATTGTCGGACTGGATCCTGACAGGGCAACCCTGTAGCCTGAGAGTCCAGGCCTTTAGGGCTAGATATGCCGCACGGATCTCCAGAATGTTGATGGGTAAGGTCCTCTCGATTTTGGACCATTCCCCTTGGACCGCAGACTGTTCCAGAACTGCTCCCCAACCCGAAAGACTGGCATCCGTTGTTACCACCGTCCAGGTAACCAGTAAAAAAGGTTTCCGTTTCTGCAGGCTTTCGGGTATTAACCACCAACTGAGGCTCTGACGCACTGCACGAGACAGGTGCATCGGAAAATCTAATGCCTGAACCTTCTAGTTCCAGGCAGACAGGATACTGTGTTGCAGCAGTCTTGAATGAAACTGAGCATAGGGAACTGCTTCGAATGAAGCCACCATCTTTCCCAGCAGCCTCATACAAAGACGGACAGAAGGACCCTTTTTGGTCCTGACTACCAAAATCAGCTCTCTTAAGGCAGCGATCTTTGCCTGAGGTACAAATACCTTCTTATGGCTTGTATCTATGACCAGGCCCAAATACTCTAGTCTTCTTACTGGTTTTAAGAAAGACTTTTCTAGGTTGAGAATCCAACCTAGGTGTTCCAGATAGTTGACTGTGGTCATCAAGTTCCCACTCAAATAGACTACTGACCGGGCTATCAAGAGCAGGTCGTCTAGGTATGCTATGACAGTTATACCCTGAGCCCTTAATCTGGCCAGAGGAGGAGCCAAGATCTTTGTAAACACTCGGGGTGCAGTGGCTAGCCCGAAAGGCAGGGCCACAAACTGAAAATGGCGTCCTTCTATTTCAAAGCACAAGTACTTTTGATGAGCAGGAAAAATGGGTACATGCAGATACGCATCTCTAATGTCTATTGATGCCAGAAATTCTCCTCCCTGTAGGATGGAGACTACTGACCGGATTGATTCCATGCGAAAGGATCGAATCCTTAGGAATCGATTTAGATCCTTTAGATCCAGGATGGGTCTAAAATCTCCATTTGGTTTTTGAACCATAAAAAGGTTGGAATAAAATCCCAATCCTTGATCTTTCGTGGGAACCACCACGATGACCTTTTGCGACAATAGTCGCTCTAATGCTAGAAGGAGCGACTGCTTTTTCTCTGGATCTCTGGGGACATTTGATCTGAGGAAACGAGGAGAGGGGAATTCTTAAAACTCCAGTTTGTAACCTAGAGTTACCGTGGAGATTACCCATCTGTCCTGGAAATCCTCCTGCCAGAGCTTTGAGAACCATAGCAGTCTTCCCCTCACCCGAGAAAGCGGGGGGCTCCTTTATAAGGAGGCTTAAGCGTCTTGTCTTGTAGGCTTCTTACCCCAGGACTTCTTTTGTCCCGGGGGTCGACTCTGAAATTTATTTCTAGACCCTGATGGAGGAGGCCGTCGCGACTGCCTGGAGGCTGATGCTCCTGGCACTGGGGAAAGAGCCTGCTTGAAAGAGGGACGCTTACTCCTTTTTCTAACAGGTAAAAGAGTGCTTTTCCCACTAGAGATCTTTTGGATATAATTGTCCAAATCCTCTCCAAACAGCCTTGCACCATGAAATGGAAATCCAGCCAGAAGCTTCTTACATGGTGCTTCGGCTGACCAATTTTTCAACCATAAGATTCTACGCATATGCACCAACCCAAGTGAAAGATGAGAGATTTGGATGATAGAATCTCTGATGGCATCAACAGCAAAACATAAGGCCGCTGGAAGGCTAGCCAACCCCTGGGCCTGCTGTTCAGGTAGAACTTTGAGGACCTGCTTGACATGGTCTCTTAAGTATTGACAGACTCCGATCGCTGCCACTGCAGTTTGAGCTACTGAACCTGCTAAGGAGAAAATATCTTTCAACAGGGATTCCATTTTTTTATCAACAGGATCCCTGAGCATCTGAGCATTGTCTACAGGACAAGTCAGACTCTTATTTACGGAGGAAATAGCGGCGTCAACAGCCGGTATCCCCCACATCTTTAAAAACTTTTCTTCCATAGGATAAAGTGTTGAAAACTTTTTAGGCGGAAAAAAAACGTTTATCTGGGTGATCCCACTCAGAATAAATGAGCTTTTCCAGCAAATTATGAACAGGAAAAGCATGTGTTGTTTGAGGAGGCTTCAGTGAACCCAAAGAAGAAGAGGGTTCTTTAACGGACTCAGATACAGTTAATTTAAATGTGGAGCGGACCAATCCAGCAAGGATCTGTACTAAGACCTTCTCATCCTGAGAAGCTGAAGAGAGCCCTTCTCCACTTGATTCCTCAGAGGAAGAATCATCAGTCCCATCCCGATCCTCTGAAAGGGATTCTTCTCCTTTTTCCCAGAGCTCCTCTGCCTGAGGGTCCTGGGTAACAGAGGAAGACCTAGTGCGTTTTCTTCCACTGAGTGAAGATGCGATTAAGGCCATTAATCTTTTCTCTAGTCCATTAATGGTTGAGGAAAAAACCTCCTGCGTAATATATACAGGGCTGAAGTGCCAGAAGCAGATGCAGCCCCCGACCCCAACGGCTCTGCCTGGCCGGCCATCCCAGGTCCTTCAGGGGGGGAAGGCGCTGCAGAAGGGGGGTCCTCAGAGCCTGAGGGAGATCCCCTAGAGCCTCTGGTTTTTGGGGTATTTGTACCTCTTCTACCCATAGTGCAAAGCAAACAAGGTGGAGGTATCACACAAATAAAAAACACTGACTGCTGAGCGATGTAGTACAGCAACTGCCGCTGCTACCAATGCCCAGTCAAATGTTTCTAAGTAAATGCTGCCTAGGAGAATGCCTGTGTCCCACCTTACATGCGACCGTCAGCTCTGTGTCCCTCCATAGGCTGTGTGCACCTGAAAAAGTGTGCTTCTTATAGCTTGTGCAGCTGGCGACGTGGGCGTCTAAGCACGCCGGACGTCGCGCTAAGGCCCCGCCCCCTCCTCGTTTTTTTCCCGCACGAGCCGACCCTCTGGGACAAGCGTGGAGAGGAGGCTGGGGTGGAGGAGGAAGGAGAGAGACCGGCAGGTGATGGGGTCTGCCAAATAGTAATGGCGGCGGTGGCAGTATACTACCGCCTTTCAGACCACTGCGGCCCCGCTAATCCTGGGGAGAATATCCCTGAGGAAGAGCCCCCCATCTCATCCTACCTGGAGCTCGGCTGGAGGAGCTGTGCAGCATGAACACTGAGACAATCAAGCATGTGACGGTATGTGCTCTTGGCAGCCCCCGGTGGCAACAATAGGCATAGCATACATTTACTTAAAGGAGAAACCTACTAGAATTAAAAAATTCTGTGGAATCTCCCTTATCTTATCCAGCTGCAGGGTTCTGTTATACAGACCCAATCTTCACCTCTCACGGTGGGCTCCATTTGAAAAACCTTCAGAGACTGGATAGGGGGATCCGCAGTTCTGGGCCTGTAAAGCACCCAGCCAAGAATAAGGCTAGAAAAACCAAATTCTGAAATGCGGGGTCCAGCTCTCTAAAAAGAGAAGAGTTACAGGTAAAACCTCGTTTCTTCGGACATGAGGCCTGGGTACCATCCAATTCGGCCTAGAAAGGACACCTTGAAATGGATCCGGTTTGCCTGGCTTGCCCCAGTATAGGATATAGGATATTCCCTTTGGAGCTCAGCACAGCACATCTTTACACGTGACCAACACCTAAGACACTGGCGAAAAAACTGGTATCCCTGTAAGGGGAGGGATTATATAGGGGGTTGAACTTGTTTAGGATGTGCCAGTGTCCAATCACCTAGTGATACCCTATATAACCCATCAGTAATTACCGAGGCTCTGTGTCCCGTGATGTACGAGAAAGAAAACTGTGTTGTTGTGGCCAAGTGCCCTTTGTCACAGTGGGGTCCCACTCCCATAGTGATACTCGGAGCACCAACAGGATGCCAAACCCAGGGGGGCTCTTAACACTGGGCCTTGCCAGCCTCTGTTTAGACCAGGTAGCACTTCTCAAATCAGGAGACACTGGGTCCCTCAGAATCACCCACCAGGGAATTACTACCAGCCCCCACCTCACCCAGCGAAATCATATTTTCATAAATTTCCTAGGGGAATTTCTATGTTGATAGGTATTTTTCTCACGTATAAGAATGGAAGTCACTTGTTCAACCCATTTACGGCTAGTGGGAGAGTGTGGGGAAAACCAGTACTTTTCTGGCAAGGTACAAGAGTTAGGTAAGGGCTACATAGACACCCAGAGTGTATAATTCCTCATCCAGTGCACCAAATATACATGTTAATGGGTCATAGGGAAGTTGAACTGTATAAGTCTGGTCTATAACAGACACCACATCCATCCAGTATCGTATCAGTTTGGGATATTTCAACAACATATGTAACAGGCCACCATTGTCAATATTAACTAAGCAGGGATTCTCTTCTACCCCAAGCAAAACGTTGTGCTGGTGTTCTATAGATGTGATGCAGGATAAAAAGTTGTGACAATTTTTTCCATGTGAAAAAAGCAATCTAGTTAGCAAATAAATGAAAAAAGGCAAAACAGGGAAAAACACCCGTGTAAAAATAAAAGTCCATATAATGCAAGCAAGTCCTCCTCAAAGACACTGGATGAAAAAACTGTGTTGAATCCACCACCATATCAGCATAAATGAACTCTTACCAGAGTTCCATGATCCCCCATAACAGAGAATCAGGGAATGCGTGTAAGGAAACACCCAATGGCTCCAAGAACATGAGGCACAGTCAGAGATGACGGGCGGTCCCCTCCCAACCGATCGGATCAGCCTCCTCCAAAGTCTTTTGTTTCCCTGCTGTGATCTGATTTATTGTTGGAAGGTGTCTACATTTGTTCTCCATTGTCCCATGGGCGGAACAATACACAAGTAAATGTGCAGGGAACTAGAGCAATAGGTAACCGGCAGTGTTAGATAATATAAGCGAAGCATATTGATTTATGCACAATTAAAATAACATGACAAGAGTCCATAGTCTTGTATATTAGAAAGTCCAAGGACCATATGGGATGGTGATAGGGGGTCCTACACTCAGGGCTGCTATCAGGGGGGAACAGAAACCATGTTTCGGTACACTGAAAAAAGACACAAGGGGAGAGGCGCCTCTGGGTGCAGATATAGGACAAGTTTAATAACACTTATAAATAATGCCGGTTAAAACTGATCTCAACAACATTGAAATGGGAAACATGGGTTATGATGAATAATAGGGCTCCGGGAGGGAAAGTCTCGGATGAGAAGGATAGTCTTTTATTGCACCATACTAGAGATCCGGTTATGTTCCACTCGAAGTGTGATTATGTTTACTATGCTCTGTAATTGACCATTTGTGAAGCCTCGGTCTGTATGTATTGTGTTTACTTTAATTTTTATAAATACTTTTATAAACTTTTTTTTGGATAAAAAAAAAAAAAAAAACAACACTTATAAATACGGGCAACTCACATTTGTGAAGTCATAAGTAAGCATTGGTTAAATCCCAGCATAGGGGTAGTCATCAGTTTCGTCAGTCTGTTCCTGCTTGATAGGCGCTCTGTGCTCGATACAAAGACCGCTGGATGGTAAGAAGCTGACCGCAGTGGAGATTGCTCAGAACGAGGCTTGAGGCGCAGTTGGTGTGCAGGCGAGGAGGGATGACATCACTGGGAAGCGGCGCGTTTCCTGAGCGTACAGGCTGCGAGTGATGTGGCCGCCGCTCTCCTTCTTCAAGCTGACAGATGGGACTCGGAAGCTTACAATATAAAGTATACGGAGGGAAGTGGCCAGGATGAAAGGTGCAAAGTGATTGGCAGCACATCGTGATAATTACCCGGCGGTAATCAAACACTATGCAGTAACATAACATAGTAATGGGCGTGGACACGATAGGTTTAAATACATAGCTTGCTCCTGAGATGGCCTTTGGGATTTAAGATTTTTGCAACTAAGGTGCACGATTAGATGGCTTAACTGAAATATAGATCTCCAGATCAGTCTGATCCTAGTAAGAAATTATTTTATGAAAAATGGATTACAGAGCCATTAAAGTGTTACTAAACCCAGGACCCTGCATTCACTATATCTGGTCTCCCACAGTACACAGAACATGGAAATGTGTCTGGTTAAAGCTTGTAGGAGGAGTTGTCATTCTCCTGTGTTTGTCCTATGATGCTGCATGACCCTCTGTCTGGACAGTGCTGATTGGCCTTGTGCTGATCACATGCACTCTCAAGAAAAAAAAAAACCTCTCTAGCAAACTGAGCATGTGCAGCTTGTCCCCTGGCCTCCGTTCTATCAGGAGATGATTGGGGACATTGGACGAAGGGGAGGAACAGAGAAGACAGGGTCAAACCTCCTTTTTACACAATGCAGAAGATTAACCCCTTAGGTATCACAGTGAGTATAACAAGAATTCTTTACTGCTAGACTGATTTTACTGTTGTGGGTTTAGTAACACTGTAGTGGATGCGTATGGATCATTTTAGAGAATAAGGATATCATTTAGTTTCCAAAGAGCAGAACAGGCAAGACCAGCAGTGGCTTATCTGACTTTTGATTTGTAGTTTATGGTATATACACTATAGCCAAAAGTATTGGGACACCTGCCTTTACACGTACATGAACTTTAATGGCGTCTTAGTCCATAGGGTTCAGTATTGAGTCGGCCCGCCCTTTGCAGCTACAACAGCTTCAACTCTTCTGGGAAGGCTGTCCACAAGGTTTAGGCCCCCAAACTCGCTCATCTATGTCTTTATGGATCTTGCTTTGTGCACTGTTGGAACAGGAAGGGGCCATCCCCAAACTGTTCCCACAAAGTTGGGAGTATGAAATTGTCCAAAATGTCTTGGTATGCTGACGCATTAAGCCCAACCCCTGAAAAACAACCCTACATCATAATCCCCCCTCCACCAAATTATTTGGACCAGTGCACAAAGCAAGGTCCATGAAGACATGGACAAGCAAGTTTGGGGTGGAGGAATTTGACTGACCTCAACCTGATAGAACAGCTTTGAGATGAATTAGAGCAGAGACTGCGAGCCAGGCCTTCTCATCCAACATCAGTGCCTGACCTCTCAAACGTGCTTGTGGAAGAATGGTCAAACATTCCCATAGACACACTTCTAAAAATTGTGGACAGCGTTCCCAGAAGAGCTGAAGCTGTTATAGCTGCAAAGGGTGGGTCAACTTAATATTGAATTCTATGGACTAAGATTAGGGCAATCAATGGGTTAAATATGTGCCTATGTGTAAAGTGTACTGCTTTTACTAACTGATCTCTAAGAGCTGCGTTGAATGTCAACACAGAGCTTTGGGCTGTGAATTTAGACAGCTGATCAGCATGTCCCGGCTAATTTATCTTTATTTACAGCACTGATAGCTGTCACCTAATAATAGGTAATGCCTGAACAAGGTCCTTCATGGAAGGAACACCAGGTATTTAATGAAAGCCGTGACTTGTGAACCAGAGCTGGCAACTCTCCACATGTTTACCGACAGAACAGGGAAAATGTAGTGACAGAGCACATTTTGTACTGACAGAAGGTAATATGATAGAAAGTACCATTAAAAACTAAACAACATTATGTCCCTTGTAGAATAGTTTGGCGGACTCTCAGGGTTTGCTATCAGTTGGAGCAAATCTGTGTTGTTGATGAGATTATTCATCTGCTGCCAACCTGTGCCCAACAAATTAAAGTAGTTCAATCTTTAAAATATTTGGGACTTGTGATAACACCTAAAAAATAAATAACCACAATACAATTTCCACAGTTAGTTACCCAGCATAGAAAGCAAGCCAACACTAATAAAGTGTTTTTCACTCCATTCAAATAAAAAATAAACATACCAAAATAATCAAAAAATAAAATATATATATATGTGAAAATATGCATTAAAATAAAACCACAAACAAACATTAAGATAATACAAAACACACTTAAAACACTATTAAAATAGTGACCAGTCCACCACTTTCCACTGTCAGATGTGAACCACACAAAATATCACATATAAAGTGCAAACTGTGTAAATACATATAAAGTTCATAAATTATGTAAATCAATTAGTAAATACAAATGTTCATCAGTGAAAAAAGTCCAATCCTACATGCTCCATTGAGTGCTCTTCTTGAGAAATAAGTCTGTGCAAGTGCTGCAATCCACCCAGTGATATACTAATCTGTTCACCTCGCCATAATGACCTCTAGGGATAGAAACGTGGTCATTAACTCTTGTTATACACTTTTTTCTATCCCTAGAGGTCATTACGGTGAGGTGAACAGATTAGTATGTCACTGGGTGGATTGCAGCACAGGCTGATTCATTGACCCTTAAACTCCAACGACCCATTAAAGCAGTGTTTCTCAACTCAAGTCCTCAAGGTGCCCCAATAGGTCATGTTTTCAGGCTTTCCATTATTTTGCACAGGTGACTTGATCAGTTTTCACTGCCTTAGTAATTACCACAGCCCTTTCATCTGAGGGGAATCCTGAAAACATGACCTGTTGGGGCGCCTTGAGGACTGGAGTTGAGAAACACTGCATTAGAGTATGGCAACAGGCTAGGGCCGTCTATAAGATTGTGCTACATGCTGGGTGTTTGGTGTGCTCCTGTACCTTTAAGAAGGGGTGGGCTCTCCTTCAGTCCACCTGCTCTCATTTATCAGAATGCATGTGCCTCCACTGTGGGGACAATCATAGTTTAGCGGAAGGACCACAGATACCAGGGTGCCGTGACGAGGCTCTGTGGCTTAGGCGTGCGTTTGCAAATGCGTGCGGACTAAACCCCTGTTTTTATAGTATAAATTGACTTTTGAGAGCAGGAATTGTCCCCAAAAAAAATTGACAAGGTATGGTCGCAATAGATTGATGCATATTGTTCGACATCTCAGGGTACCTTGTCCTATATGGTACTCCTTTGCTTGCACCCCCCCCCCCCCCTCCCTGCTCCCACCCTCCTCTTTTAGGAGAGTATAGTGGCTGTAATGGTAATGGTTTCCTCTGACAGGACTTGCATACCTGATCTGATGTTAGTCAACTGCCTTCTTTGAAACCTTGTCTATTGTTGGATTTTATGACTGTGCATTGTCATTGCGTTTCTATTGTTTTTTATCAAATAAACTTTATACCTGTAAAAAAAAAAAAAAAAAAAAAAAAAAAAAAAACAGCACTGGGTGGACTTTTTTTTGTACAGATGAACCTTTGTAGTTACAAATTGATTTACAGCATTTATGAATTTTTGTATTGATTTATCACACAGTTTGCACTTTATTTGTGGTATTTTGTGTGGTTCACATCTGACAGTGGAAAGTGGTGGACTTCTCCCTTTTTTTAAGTGTGTTTTGTATTACTATGTTTATTTGTGGTTCATTTTATGCACTATTTTGACGATTTAGCAGATTTTCACACATTTAAATTTTTTATTTTTAGCTTGCTGCTGTCTTGGTTATTTTATCCCTTAGACCCACTTAGATTTGAACCTCTGACCTATGTTCTGTGTTGTAGTTGGTGTAAACAGCTCAACAGTAGTAGGGAGAGTTAGCCTGATCAAGATGGTGTGGGCCCCACATCTAGCTTATCTACTCCAGAATTCTCTCTTGTGGATACCCTGTAAATGCTTATTATGAAAAGCAGTCTTCTAGAATTAAACGCGCTATGCTACAGTATGGTAAGGATCAGGATGGTTTGGCAGTCCCGGACTCTAGGATCTATTTCATGGCTGCCCAACGACAAAATCTTACAGCAGGGGTCTCCAAACTTTCTAAACAAATGGTCAGTTTATATTCCTTCAGACTTTATAGGTGCCAGGGCTGTGGCCGGTAGAAGTAGAAAATGTCCTGGCGTCGATAGAAATGCCCCATTGTTGGTGTGAGAGGAATAGTGCCTCATCATTGGTGTCAGTGGCAGAAATAGTGTCCCATTGTTGTGTGTCAGTGGAAGAATAGTACCCCATTGTTGGTGACAGTGTAGAAGTTATCTTCCCATTCTTGGTGTCAGTGAAAGGAATTATGCCCCATTGCTAATGTCAGTGGGAAGAATGGTGCATCAAGGGCTGGATTAAGGAAAGCAAAGGGCCACATCTGTACACGGGCCACAGTTTGGAGACCACTGTCTAACAGGGTGGGACTTGGAGGACAGAATAGACCCCATAGATAGTTACTTTTCCCTGACACAGAATGAACAGCAATGTCACACCAAATGTCCTGCTGTGTTGCCCCATGGTGTTCCTACTGAAAATACCTTGGAAGTATTTAAAAACAGGTTTACGAGTTAATGGTTTCCTAAAAAGCACCCCGTAACTACGTGGAATTAGCTGCAAGGGTTCCATTCTTGGCAGGCAGTGGATAGCCAGTTCATTGCTTAATTATATTCCTTGAGAGTGTTGAAGTTCTTCACCACTTTACAATTAGAGTTTGATATCCCAAGGCAAAAGTTTTATAGGTATTTATAGTTGCGTTATGCGTTTCAAGTACAAGCTCTCCGCTCCACCCTCATTTTGAAGGAGTCACGTCTGATTCATGATATTCTGAAACCAGTAGGAAAGGTATGATTTCACTTATCTATGCTAATCTTTTGACAATGACTCAAGATGCTGTCTGTTTATCCTGGAGAGGTAAATGGGAGCTTGATGTTGGCGAGGTGGATGGAGAAAGATGGGAGGTGGCTTTGTCCTCTTCTCAAAAGCTATCACAATTGTTTATATTATCAAGCATATAGAACCTCGGCTGAATGGTTTAGATGGGGTAAAAGTAATTCTCCCACGTTCCAAGAGATGAAGGGGATTTATTACATATGTTCTGGAGGCATCCAACCAGATATTGGAATGATGTTAATACTATGTCATGAATATTTACTAATATACCTCAAGACCCTGTAGGTATGTCTCCTAAGGGCTATAGACGAGGAACTGTTTACATCCACTGGCCTAATTGCATTGTTGAGACTTTTCTTCATTACCCGTAAACTGATAGCACGTTTTTGGTTTTCACCTCATGCCCCTACAAGACAACAGTGGATTGAGCAGGTGAGCTCTACTTTAATACGTGAAAAAGAAATCTATCAACATAAGTGACGACATGTTCCAGGTTAAAAAGAGGAAGTGATTTTTTTGCTTGCGCTGTGTGATCAGACACCTAGCTAACAGGTGGGAAGCCTCACTTTCGTCATTCACTGCGTGCGCTGCTAGTAATACGGAGTCGTGTCAGAGTTTCAAAGAGGGAAAATTGTTGGTGCCCGCTTAGCTGGTGTGACTGAAGTTGCCCATTTGTTTGCAGTATCACAAGGTACGGTATCAGGGTTATGACGGCATATACAGTTTCCAGGAAACCATCGTCTGATAAGCATAAGTGCGGTTGACATGATCAACTGACCGAAAGAGACAAAAATGATTGTGACCCGGATTTTTGCATTAAGAGTGGTATCAGATTCCATTATCCACAATCCAAGGCTTATATTTGTCAATTCCCAGGAGAATTCAGGCCGTCTTGGATGCCAAACGCAGTCCAACACCATATTAGGCTACAATTTGGTTCTTTTACCATACTTGTTTCCATAGTTTTGTCCAACCCCTGTATATTGCAGCTTACCAATTCTTAGATGTGATGGCTGCATTAGTTTTCTAGCGTTTTTTTCCCCTTTATTTTTGCATGGTGGTCCAGCCAATATGTCTGTCTGCTCTTCAAAAGAAAAACCTCTCTGGCAGATGTAACAGTTCAAGGGATGAGACAAACAAATTACCACTGACAGGGGTTCTTACAGTGATCAGCTTTTATTTCATTATGTAAAACCTTTATCCCACAAGGAGAATAAAATGTTGCTGTAACTGCTTGTGCAACTGCAGTGTGGCTTAAATTGGTTAGTGTATCTATGTCTGCTAGTACATCTGACACTCCCCTCCACTTTGACTGACAGTGATGGGGGGGGGGGGGGCATTCTAATACAAGAGAGGTGTTACTGGTAAGCTGCAGTGTGTGTGTAGGAATCCCATTGTCAGAATAAAATGGCAAAGCAGGGAGGATTTCTCTATCCACTTTGCTTGTGTGGCTGGAAAAATCCATTTGTCTTTACGATGAGCGCACCGCCTGATCGAGAAAAAAACAAAAACAAAAAAACCCCAAAAAAACAAACAAAAAACAAGGCATCCATGACCAGCTTTACCTTAAAGGAGTTGTAAACCCTCTTTTCTTGTTCTATAAAAATAACAAACATGTTATACTTACCTGCTCTGTGCAATCGTTTAGCACAGAGCAGCATGATCCTCTTACTCTTAAGTGTAGCAGCCTCCCCAGTACTCCCTAATCACTTACCTGAGCCCCTTCTCTCTGCAGCGATGGAGAGCAGAAGAGGGACCCGAGAAGAGGAGGATCCAGGCTGCTCTGTGCAATACCAACTGCCAAGAAGAGGTAAGTATAAGACGTTTGTAAAGGCTCTTTGTTATTTAAAAGAAAAAAATCACTTTAATACATAGAATGCATTAAGGCATGGGTGCTCAACCAATGGCCCTCCAGCTATTGCAGAACTACAAGTCCCATCATGCCTCTGCCTTTCAGAGTCATGCTTGCAATGTCTTATGTGACTTGTAGTTTCACAACAGCTGGAGAGCCACAGGTTGAAAACCCAGGTGAAAAACCTTGAGCCTTTACAACCACTTTAAGGGTAGAGACTGATGTGAATCTGGTCACTTCACTGGTAAGAACGTCCTGGACACCACAAGCTCTACCACTTGGCCTGCATCTATGAATGAGCCCTATTTATTTATTACAAGGCATTTGGCATTGACCATTTACACAGTGCTTTACATACTGTACATTTACACCATGCCCTCAAGGAGCTTATAATCCAAGACCCCTATCTCACATACACATACTAGGGCACATAGGCAGAAGCCTATTAACCCACCATCATGTCTGTGGTTTGTATGTGGAAAACCGGAGTACCTGGAGAAAGCCCATGCAAGCACAAGGAAAACATGCATACTCCATGCAGGTAGTGTCCTGACTGGGATTCAAACCAGGGACCCTGGTGGCAACAGTGCGGGCCAAAAATGCAGACTTACAGAATCAAAGTCCACACACCATTATGGGCCCTCTACTAAGAAGGTAAATAAACTTGATTATTTCCATTTATTTATTTAGTAAAATAGTTATTTATATAGCGCCGACAATTTACGCAGTGCTTTACACACATATATTGTACATTTACATCAGTTCCTGCCCTCAAGGAGCTTACAATCTAATGTCCCCAACTCACATTCATACAGAAACATACCAAGGCCAATATAGACAGGAGCCTATTAACCGACCAGCATGTCTTTGGAGTGTGGGAGGAAACCGGAGTACCCGAAGGAAACCCACACAGGCACAGGGAGAACATGCAAACTCCAGGCAGGTAGTGCCATGGTTGGGATTCAAACTGATGACCCTAGTGCTGCTAGGCAGAAAGACTACCCACAGGCACTGTGCTGCCCATCGTGGGAGAAGTCTTAAACGGGACTTGTTCTCATTCAAATTACCAAGCAAGTCTCCAGATCTGAAGCACAAAGCAGCACAGTCCCAGAGAGCAGACTTTATTATAAAGCAAGTTTTCCATGTGTAAACATTTACAAGGCGTCAGACCGGAGAATATAATTCTCTGCCAAACGTTACTTCTCATGGCCAAGTCTCCAAGGTGTAAGTGGTGACCTTGGGGTCTGTCATAAACACAGAAGTGAGGAAAAGCCAGATCCCGCTGACCCCAGAGGCTGCCCTCAACTCTCCAGCAGCCAAGGGAGTCTGTAATGAAAATGTCTATTGAGACAGAGCAGCTGCTTGGGTCTTGGCAGGATGTATAAGGCACCGTCTGTTGCTCCTCTGGCACCGAGCCTGCAGCTTCACTTCATTGGCTGCTTAAGGTCAAACAATCCAGTTCCGCCTTTCACCACTTTTCCTACTACGAGACATGCAGATGGGGAGCGCAGATCATCCTTCGCACCTGTTAGAAAATAAAACATGTACAAGTTATTTTCCCAACTTTGTGCTGTAACACTGCACTCAGAATTCAAAGACACTCAGACCCCCCCAATAACAAAGTGAAACTAAATCAGAGAGGTACACAAAAAAAGGCTTTTCTGCCTAATAGCATGCATCCTGTGGTGTCTTTAGTTTGATAGGGGGGGGGATAAAAAAAAAAAAAAAAAAAAAGGACAAAACGCGCTCACTTGAACCAGCTGCATATACTACAGCGGGGCGGCTCCTACAGGCACCACAACGTACGTCACAGCCCATTTCCAGGTTTCAGCCCCCCCTTGCCACTGATTTGACACAGCGGGAGTCTGTCAGAAGATCCTGGTCCATGATTCATGGCAGGGATCTGCTGATTGGCTGTGTTGAATTACAGGCGAGAGCCCTGTGTTGACAAACAACACAGAGAACAATCACTTTGTTTCTTTTCTCTGCAAAGCAGGGAAAAGAAACAAATCGATCTGTAGAAAAAAAAATCAGCACACATTATACATCGTTAGGCACACATTTAACCCCTTGATTACCCTGAGCGGTTAACCGCTTCCCAGCCAGTGTCAGTGTATATTATTAGCACTGGAGAGGTCAGTGGCAGTTAGTCCCTGGAAAGTGTAAGTTAGTGTCAGATTTCCCACCACACTCCCACTATAAGTCGCTGATCGCTGCCATTGCTAGTATATAAAAAAAATTCCAGTATATATACACCATAGTTTGTAGATGCTGGCTGGTATCTTGGTGTTATAGGTTGCACTAAGTAAATACAGCTGGTTAAAACAAAAAAATGGTGTGTCTTCATTTTAGGCTGCAAAGCAAAAAAATCTGATTATTTTAAAAGGGGGTGATTCTTTTCTATACCCATTGTACATGCAGCAACTCCTACTTTTTCCATGTGCCGAGGTGTTGCAACCTTTTAACTTTGAATGGGTTGTCTAACACAGCGGTGTTGTGGTGTAAATGTGCCTCAAAGTGTATCTAAACCCCAAAACAAATATGTAATCTATTGCAGCTTACCAGTTCCTACGCTCTGTTGGTTTTTTTTTGGAGGCTTTTTTCCCTCCTTATTTTGAACTGGTCATCTTTCCAGAAAGACACTTCCTGTCCTAGAGTGGCACCGCACACTAACTATAAAGTCTCTAGGGGGGAGCTTAGGCAGTCACACACACACAACTACACACTTTTAACCCATACATCTGAATGCTTACACATGTGCAGGAACAGATGAGTGGCCCTGGACATGACCAGTCCACAACCAGGGCCACCTATCTGTCCTTGTATACATGCAACAAATCAGATGTGTGGTTACACGTGTACAGCCACAATGCCTGACAGCCTGTCATTGATTAGTACAGGCTGATGGCTGTCGCTGTATGCAGCACCTGTGGGCTCCTGGCCATGGAAATATTCTGGATCCTAAAGGTTACAAGTGAATGAGGGTTAGTATTAGGGTTGCACCGATACCACTTTATTAAGACTGAGTACAACTACCGATACTTTTTTCCCCAAGTACTCGCCGATACTGATTACCGATCCATTTTTTAATGTCATGTGACAGTGGCACGAATATGCAGCACTGATGAGGCGTGGACTGTCAGTTTTTTATTTACAATTTAACTTTTAAATATTTATTTCTTTTTATTATTTATCAGCCCTGTTGGGGGGGGGGGGGGGCTTTGGTGAGATATCAGGGGTCTAAACAGAACCCCGATATCTCCCCTTTGAGATAGAGAAGAGGAACTGATGACAGATTCCCCAGTCCCTTTTTCTGCAGCCTCAGCTGCACTGGAGATGAACGAACAAGGGACAGTGGCTCGTCTCCATTCATAAACTGAAGAATCATAAGCACAGGTTACGATGCTCAGTTATGAATGGACAGGGTCAGTGATCACTGACTGTGCATGCAGAAAAGGAAGGAGCCAGTAAATTATAGTATCGGTACAACTCTAGTTTGTATGAAGTGCCCCTTGTGCTGCTGATTCTTTTAGGAGAAATCTTCCACGCCCAATGCCGCCACTGTAATCTTCCACAGCGGCAGGGGTTAATACAACTAAAGGGCTCTCAGGAGCTCTCATCCAAACAGCCTGACTATGCTCACCCTTTCTTGCCAGATTTACCATTCATTGAAGCTGAAGTATGGTTTCTACCCAGGGCCGTCTTTAACCACTTGAGGTCCGGGCCATAGCCGAATGACGGCTACAGCGCGGACCTCAATCTCCGGGAGGACGTCATATGATGTCCTCCCCTATGCACGCGCACCGCGCGCTGTGATCACCGAGTCACGGAGACTCGGATGATCACAGATCCGAGTAAGGGGCCGGTCCCGGCCCCTTACCATGTGATCAGCTGTCAGCCAATGACAGCTGGTCACATGATGTAAACAAAAGCTCGGTGATCGGTTTCGTTTTCTCCTCACGCTGACAGCGTGAGGAGGAAAAAAAAGCCGATCACCGGCTTATGTCAAAGGGACATCGGTCCCGAAGAGGAAGGAGGCACAGATGTCTCATCTGTGCCTCCAAGTGCCATCTGCCAGTGCCCACAAGTGCCACCTATCAATGCCCACAAGTGCCACCTATCAATGCCCACAAGTGCCACCTATCAATGCCCACAAGTGCCACCTATCAATGCCCACAAGTGCCACCTAGCAGTGCTGCCATCAATCAGTGCCCAATCAGTGCCCAACACTGCCACCCATCAGTGCCCATCACTGCCACCTATCGGTGCCCATCAGTGCCGCCTCATCAGCGTACATCAACGAAGGAGAAAAATTAACCGTTTGCAAAAATTGATAACAAAATATAAAAAATATATAATTTTTTAAAAAAAATTCTGTCTTTTTCAATTTTTTTTAACAAAAAATAAAAACCGTAGAGGTGATCAAATACCATCAAAAGAAAGCTCTATTTGTGGGAAAAAAATGATAAAAATTTAATTTGGGTACCGTGTTGTATGACCGCGCAATTGTCATTCAAAGTGCGACAGCGCTGAAAGCTGAAAATTGGTCTGGACAGGAGGGGGGTTTAAGTGCCCAGTAAGCAAGTGGTTAAGGCAGAGCTAAAGGGGCAGCTGCTCTGGGCCCTGTCATTATTGTGGGGCCCAAAGCAGCTGCCTCATACTTGCCAACTATCCTAGTTTAATTTCCCTTATCCCTTGAGGTTTTAGTCCTGTGCTGTGTCCTGATATCTCAGTGTGAATTTCTGTTACTAATGCTGCCCAGCTCTGCCCTATTGTTGTGTACAGATGACTCACCTGCAGACCCTGTGTTTACATGTAAATACCTGCATTGATATGTAAATAATGGCGGCATTCATATGTAAATAGTGGCGGATCGGCAGCACTCATATGTAAATAGAGGCAATATTCATGTGTATATCATGCCCCCTCTGAGGTCATATCCCCCATCACCTATACTGAATGCTGCCCACTGGGAAGATCAAGGGGCATGCTTGAAAGACCTGCCTACAACTGTGGTCATTAAGCCTACCATCAGCCTGTTCTGCAAAGGTAAGCAAATTAGTGGGGGGAGGGTAGTGTGGGGTGTGCAGAGGTAGACAGAGAAGGAATTACAGTTTGGGGTGCACAGATGAGCAAAGAGGGGATGTATAGAGGTAAGGAAGGTGGGTGCAAAGATAAGCAGAGGAGACAGGTAGAGTTAAAGGGGAGGAGGGATTGGAGTGGAGAGGATGGGGGAGGTTTGGGGTGCAGAGGTTAGCATGGGTTTTAGGATGCAAAGGTGTACTGACAGGGTGGATAAAGATGTAGGTCATGTGTAGGGTAGCTCATTCATTTCAATGGGCTTCTCTATGCGCTACAAATGTGGAAGAAAGTCCCAAACCCTTTTTCAAAATCACACGGCGCTAGGACACATGTCAGCAGATGTCTGAGGGTGTCATTAACAATTAATGGCACTGCTGTGTATGTGCTAAAGGGAAGCATGTTTCTGTGGTGTTAGGAAAGCGATTTTGCATGCGTTCCCGACACACACAAATGTGAACGCAGGCTAAATGTCTCAGTTACATTGGTGGTCAGTGTAAATCTTCTCATTACATTGGTGCTTGGTGTAGAATCCTTTCATTCACACCAGTGGTCAGTGTGAATGTCCCTGTTACATTGGTGGCCAGTGTAAATCCCTCTTTACATTGGTCATTACTGTGAATTCTTCTATTACATTAGTGGTCAGTGTAAACCCCCATTACATTAATGATCAGTGTAAACCCATATTACATTAATGGACAGTGTTAAAACTCCTCTTTATATTGGTAGTCTTTAAAAAAAAAAAAAAAAAAAATCAGCATTGCCATTGATCACACTCCCCCCCCCCCCCCTCCAACACTGCCAGTGATCCCAGGAGTCCTAGGAGTTTTCTGTCTATTAATGGGCCCCCTCACCTCCACAGTCCATGGTGTGCAGGCAGTGAGAAGATGATGTACAGTGATCTCTAGCAACCAATCAACAAGCAGAAATTATGTGCTGTAACCTCTAGCAACTAATCAGTTAGCCGTAATGTGTGCTGTAACCTCTAGCAACCAGTCAGTGAGCGGTAATGATACACAATAACCTCTGGCAACCAATCGCAATCGCTGCCTGTTCTGATTCAGTAAACAGATTTTGAGTCTAGCTGCTATTTATTGCATGTCTCAGAGCAGGTGGAGAGCAAAATTGCATGGAGGGGGGGCCCCAATCAATATTTAAGACGACCCTGTTTCTACCAATTGTGGATCTGACAGGAAAGGGCTGGCATAGTTGACCTCTCTTGATGAGAGCTCCTGGCAGCCTTTTAGTTGTATTAACCCCCATGCCGCACTGGTAGATTACGGGGTGGGGGGTGGAGTAGGACATAGGAAGATTTCTCCTAAAAAAGAAGAATCAGCACAAGGGACACATCATAGTAAGTGCCCCTGATTTTTATATTTGAGTTTGGCGAAACCTAAGCCCCACATGGGGCCGAATGCCAGACCACATCGTCCAGTTCAATTAAAACTGACATTCGGTCTGTGTGTATGGCAGCCAGTCCGACAGAAGTCCAGATGTTTGGCCAGCGGACGGACGAGCATGCTGGAAAACCAGCAGCCAATGGCTGAGAGCGCTGATCGGAGTGTTCTGGCAGGGGGGACAGAAAAAAACTCATATAGTGTGTACCAGGCTTTAGGCCTTATCTGCCCCCAAAATCAAACAGTATGAGCCACAAGGAATAGTAGCATTTTGTATCTTGATAGATGACCTTTCAAACAATACAAGCACAATGAATTGCCTGAAGCTGCCTTTTATTAACCTATAATTAGTGCAACAACAATGGCTGACCACATTCCTGGGATTTCCCATCTAATCTGGATAGGATTTTCACTTTCATTTATGTAACAAGACACATTTAGTCAGTGATCACTGACTCTGTGCATTCAGAAAAGGAACGAGCCAGTAAATGATAGTATCGTTACAACCCTAGTTTTATCTTGTGAGATTTACCATTCATTGAAGCTGAAGCTCTTAGTGTATCTTGATAGACTACCTTTCAATCAATACAAGCACAATGAATTGTCTGAAGCTGCCTTTTATTAACCTATAATTAGTGCAACAACAATGGCTGACCACATTCCTGGGATTTCCCATCTAATCCGAACAGGATTTTTAGTTTCATTTATGTAACAAGACACATTTCGTTTCTTTAGCTCTTTGGAAAGACTCTTAGAGCCGGTTCACACTGAGGCAGCACGACTTGCAGCGCGACTGCCTCAGGCGACCTGGACATGACTGCAGCGGCAACTTGCAAAAGACTTCTATATAGAAGTCAATGCAAGTCACCTCAAGTCGCCCCCAAAGTCGTACAGGAACCTTTTTCTAAGTCGGAGCGACTTGTGCGCTCCTATTCATTGTACAGAACGGGACGCGACTTGGCAGGCGGCTAAGTCACCTGACAAGTCGTCCTAGTGTGAACTGGCTCTTAAAGACTTATTATTCCAGAGAAATAAAAAACAAACAAGGAAACAATTCACTACTGGCAGAAGAAACAGTAACGGTATAATTAAACCAACTTATTTTTTTGGCTCTACACACTCAAGCGTTCCTACAGAGTCTCTGGTGGCAGTCTCTTGCAGCCCGACTGCCTCAGGCGACCTGGACATGACAGCAGCGGCAACTTGCAAAACGACTTCTATGTAGAAGTCAATGCAAGTCACCTCAAGTCGCCCCCAAAGTTGTACAGGAACCTTTTTCTAAGTCGGAGCGACTTGTGCGCTCCTATTCATTGTACAGAACGGGACGCGACTTGGCAGGCGGCTAAGTCACCTGATAAGTCGTCCTAGTGTGAACCGGCTCTTAAAGACTTATTATTCCAGAGAAATAAAAAACAAACAAGGGAACAATTCACTACTTGCAGAAGAAACAGTAACGGTATAATTAAACCAACTTATTTTTTTGGCTCTACACACTCGAACGTTCCTACAGAGTCTCTGGTGGCACCCAAAGCCTGGAACAAGTAGGCTGATCCTCTAGATGCAGGTTGATATGCACTGCATCAACAATGTTTGAAACAAATTCCTGTAAATCTAGTTAACAACAGGACAGGAGACTATGTTGCCTCTCTTCAGCGACAGACTGTTGAGACTGAAAGTGATTTAGAGATGGTCCCAGTGGTCAGATGGTGTAACAGATGTAGTTTGATTTGAGGGCTCAGGAGGGAGAGAAGGAGTCTGCAGGGGATGAAGCTGGGGAGTTTAGAGCCTCCACAGGCAGAATGCTTCAGTAGCTTATCAGTAAGAAGTCCAAAGTGACAAATGGAGGTTCCTGTAGAAATGGGGTAATCTTATGCAGCATCTAGCAGAGTTGAAAAGGATGTTGATAAAGCTGACCCTATAACAATAAGGGTCCCATGTTCCAGATTATAGGCATTGAGTGCTTCTGAGGATACCAAGTAAACACCCCTTCAAACTTAACCCCTTGCCACAGTAGAACCAGAGGTGTCAAGAAATTCAAAAAGATGCTCAACAGTGCACACAGTGATGTAGCTCCTGATGCTTCAGCTAGAATGGCCTTACAAAGTGCGTCTTCAGAGGCAGGGTCACACCTGGGGCTGTGCCATGGCTCTGGACCTCAAAAGTGCTCTGTAGCTAACACAGTACACTCGAGTCTGCAAAGTGCCACAAGGTCACACATTCCAGGCTAGCCTTGCAAGCCCAAATCCAGTGGGTAAGGCATCCAAAGCTAAATTGAGGAAACACCAATCCAGATAGCTGCTTTATAAATAGTGGCTCAAGTGTCAGCAAAGACATGGAAGAAAAATGTCTATAAAGCACAGAAGGCTAGCAAAAAAGAGACTCTTCAACAGAGATTAAAAAAATGGCATCCAACCCTCCTAGGGCGCTAGAAAAAACAAAAAACAAAAACTGAGGCATGTTGGGGAGAATAGCGGTTATACAGGAGCTGGCTTACAATCTAATTAGCATGGGAGCGGCTTATTACTACAAGTGCATTAAATGAGTACCAGTTCTCTGCCAGCCTAGAGGGCCTAATTGTTACCATGAATGATTTATAAATCATCAACAGATTTTGCAACAAACAAATAAAAGTTACAAGATCAAAACTTTCAGACAAGCCAATTACAAAACAATGGCACAGGAGGTGAAGGAGTGCCTACATTTACAATCTCTCTTTGTTAGTTGACGTCGCACTTCCATGCTTTTGTTTACGGTGTAAGCCAGGCTGAGCTAAGGCAAAGAAATGCTTCTTCTCCACATTTCCCTGCCATGTCCTGCACAGTGTAGGACCAAGCTGGTTAGGACTAAGGCCTCATGGCCGAAACACATAAGTGTATTTATGCTGTATTTACCCTGTAACCAATAAATATTTCTGCAGTTGGATGATACCAAGTTGCTGGCTGTTTATCCCTTTGAATCTTCATATCCAGTGCTAGTGGAGACACTGCCAGCCTGAGGACCGGTTTCTCAGCTTCTTCACGGGATCCTGATATAAGCATTGCCTTTTTTTGTATATGCAAGCTGTCTTTGGCACCTTCACCTTAGGTGTCAGAGGACCTTGCCCTGGCACAGAGTGTAAGCCACACATCATGTATCAGGCACATCTACAAAGTACTGTCCAAATCCTTAGAACCCTGGGGCATAGACAGAAATTACTAAGGCTGCATTAACACCTGAGTGTTTTCAGTTCATAAAACGCTTGTAAAACGCCAGAAAAAAAAAAAAAACGCTTGAAAATCGCCCAACAAGCAAAATCCCAAAAATTTCAATGGCACCTGTTCACATCTAAGCGTTTTGTCACCTAAAGCAAAATGCCTGAAAAACGCCCTAAGCTCAAAAAAGAACATGAGCTTCTTTGGGGCAGATTATGGGCATTTTTCTGCCTTTTACATTGGTGACCTGTACATAATCGCGGTAAAAAATGTGGCAAAAACGCACGAGTTTAAAACGCTCAGGTGTGAATGCTGCAGCCTTAATCTTGGGTCCATTACAATTAAATGCCACCAAGGAGCAACTGTGTGAAATGTCCTCTGTGTGCTGGAACAAAAAAAACATATTTTAGTTCTTTGGAAATAGTGGTGTATGGCATCATTATAAAGTGTGGATTAAAGTGGGAGGCGATGGACTTTGAAGAGAATATACCCACAGCTGGGATGTTTACAGCAAAGACACTTCAAAAGTTACGTAAACAGCATCTACAGTCAGGTCCATAAATATTGGGACATCGACACAATTCTAATCTTTTTGGCTCTATACACCACCACAATGGATTTGAAATGAAACAAACAAGATGTACTTTAACTGCAAACTTTCAGCTTTAATTTGAGGGTATTTACATCCAAATCAGGTGAACGGTGTAGGAATTACAACAGTTTGTATTTGTGCCTCCCACTTTTTAAGGGACCAAAAGTAATGGGACAGATTAACAATTATCCATCAAACTTTCACTTTTTAATACTTGGTTGCAAATCCTTTGCAGTCAATTACAGCCTGAAGTCTGGAACGCATAGACATCACCAGACGCTGGGTTTCATCCTTGGTGATGCTCTGCCAGGCCTCTACTGCAAATGTCTTCAGTTCCTGCTTGTTCTTGGGGCATTTTCCCTTCAGTTTTGTCTTCAGCAAGTGAAATGCATGCTCAATCAGATTCAGGTCAGGTGATTGACTTGGCCATTGCATAACATTCCACTTCTTTCCCTTAAAAAACTCTTTGGTTGCTTTCACAGCATGCTTCGGGTCATTGTCCACCTGCACTGTGAAGCGCCGTCCAATGAGTTCTGAAGTATTTTGCTGAATATGAGCAGATAGTATTGCCCGAAACACTTCAGAATTCATCCTGCTGCTTTTGTCAGCAGTCACATCATCAATAAATACAAGAGAACCAGTTCCATTGGCAGCCATACATGCCCACGCCATGACACTACCACCACCATGCTTCACTAATGAGGTGGTATGCTTGGGATCACGAGCAGTTCCTTTCCTTCTCCATACTCTTCTCTTCCCATCACTCTGGTACAAGTTGATCTTGGTCTCATCTGACCATAGGATGTTGTTCCAGAACTGTGAAGGTTTTTTAGATGTTGTTTGGCAAACTCTAATCTGGCCTTCCTGTTATTGAGACTCACCAATGATTTACATCTTGTGGTGAACGTTCTGTATTTACTCTGGTGAAGTCTTCTCTTGATTGTTGATGTTGGCACGCATACACCTACCTCCTGGAGAGTGTTCTTGATCTGGCCAACTGTTGTGAAGGGTGTTTTCTTCATCAGGTAAAGAATTCTTCGGTCATCCACCACAGTTGTTTTCCGTGGTCTTCCGGGTCTTTTGGTGTTGCTGAGCTCACCGGTGCGTTCTTTCTTTTTAAGGATGTTCCAAACAGTTGATATGGCCACACCTAATGTTTTTGCTATCTCTCTGAATGGTTTGTTTTGTTTTTTCAGCCTAATGATGGCTTGCTTCACTGATAGTGACAGCGCTTTGGATCTCATATTGAGAGTTGAAAGCAACCGATTCCAAATCAAATAGCACACTTGAAATGAACTCTGGACCTTTTATCTGCTCCTTGTAAATGGGATAATGAGGGAATAACACACCTGGCCATGGAGCAGCCAATTGTCCCATTACTTTTGGTCCCTTAAAAAGTGGGATGCACATATACAAACTGTTGTAATTCCTACACGGTTCACCTAATTTGGATGTAAATACCCTCAAATTATAGCTGAAAGTCTGCAGTTAAAGCACATCTTGTTCGTTGGTTTCATTTCAAATCCATTGTGGTGGTGTATAGAGCCAAAAAGATTAGAATTGTGTTGATGTCCCAATATTTATGGACCTGACTGTATATTGTGGTTTGCTGTGTTACTGAAAATGCAACAGACACTATTTTAGGTCTGTTGTGGAGCATTGGGCAGCCCAATCAAATGAATAGGCCACCTTAAAACGCAATGCACATTAACACGTTAAGCGCACAGCGACAAACCACTCTGGTAAGAATGGGTCCCTCTTTGTGCTGGAACAAATAAAGTTGATTTTAGAAAAAAAAAAACATACAAACAAGTGGCCACTGCCCCCACCTATAACTGGTCTATTGCAGCAAGGAGCACTGGAAGGGCGACATATGTCAAACAAATACAAGATTTTCAAGCTCAAACCTACCAACCAGCCAGAGGCCAACCAAATTGACCTAACAATATGCGTTAAGAACAGGGGTTTAGTCTGCACACATTTGCAAATACATGCGTAAGCTACAGACCTTGTCAAGGCATCCTGTTTTCTGTAGTCCCCAACACTGACTTCTAGGTCTCCACAATGGGAGCACATGCATTTTAATGAATAAGTGAGGACAGGTGGCCTGGAAGGAGCTCACCCCTCCTTAAAAAGGTACAGGGACACACTGAACACCCAGCTCATAGCTTAACCACTTACTGACAGCCACGCGCCGGTATACGTTGGCACAATGGCAGCGGTGGGCATATGGGTGTATCTGTACATCCCCTTTAATTTGCGGTGCTAGTGGGCGTGCGCCGCCGCATACAGCGTGACCGTGGACTCGATATCCGCCGGTGTCCCGCGATCGTGACAGAGGCAGAACGGGGACATTCCTATGTAAACAAGGCATTTTCCCGTTTTGCCTAGTGACATGACAGGGATCTACTGCTCCCTGTCATCGGGAGCAGTGATTGCTGTCATGTCAGTGGTAGCCCCCCCCCAATTAGAATTACTCCCTAGGACACACTTAACCCCTTCATCACCCCCTAGTGTTTAACCCCTTCCCTGCCAGTGTCATTTACACAGTAAATTAGTGCATTTTTATAGCACAGATCGCTGTATAAATGACAATGGTCCCAAAATAGTGTCAAAAGTGTCCGATGTGTCCGCCATAAAGTCACAATAAGAAAAAAAAAAAAAAAAAAAAAAAATCGCAGACCGCCGCCATTACTAATAATAAAAAAAAAAAAATAAATAATAAAAATGCCATAAAACTATCCCCTATTTTGTAGATGCTATAACTTTTTGCACAAACCAATCAAATTTTTTTTTACCAAAAATATGTAGAATAATACATATCGGCCTAAACTGAGGAAAAAAATTGTTTTTTGTTTGTTTTTTTTTACATACTTTTGGGGGATATTTATTATAGCAAAAAGTAAAAAATATTGCTTTTTTTTTTTTCAAAATTGTCGCTCTTTTTTTGTTTACAGCGCAAAAAATAAAAAAACGCAGAGGTGATCAAATACCACCAAAAGAAAGCTCTATTTGTGGGGAAAAAAGGACGTCAATTTTGTTTTGGTGTAACGTCGCACGGCCGCACAACTGTCAGTGCTGAATCGCAAAAAGTGCTTTGGTCAGGAAGGGGGTAAAATCTTCAGGGGCTCAAGCGGTTAAAGTGTATTTTTTTGCGAAAGAAAGATCAATACGCAAATATAGTGCGACATAACATATTGCACCGATTGCCATTTTATTCTCTAGGGTCTCTGCTAAAAAATAAAATATATATATATATATATATATATATATATATATATATATATATATATATATATATATATATATTTAGGGGCTCCAAGTAATTTTCTATATTGATTTAAAACTAAAAGTTTCAGGAAGGCCTGGTCACCAACTGGTTAATGGGAACCTACATGAAATATTGTTTACAGAATACAGGAAGGGGAGATGAGGGTGATAAGAATGAATGAGTTTCAGAATAAATACAAGAAACAGAACACAAAGAACTAAAACCTATTGAGTGAAGAGAGGAAACAAAGTGGCAAGAAATATTTATAACCTTGGCCTGTCTGGGTAATCATCCAATGGTTCTAGTTTGCTTTTTCCTAGTGCAATCCTACAGACCTGTAGCAATAACCCTACAGAGTAGTGCAAAGCATGGAGGTAGGTGTTTGTTTTAATTCTGCCTCTGACAAGAGGACCTAGGGATCCAAAAATAGTAACCCACATTCTATTTTTTTCCCTTGTCACCTGAGTGGTTCTTACGTAATATAAATGTGAATATCGAGAGTATTTGTGGAATGTCACATGACTCAACAAAAATCATATTGTGTCCTGCAGTGCGAAACAAAGCTTCAGCTTCTCACCTACTTCTCATACAGTTATATGAAACAAGTTCATGTATGCAGAACGACAACAAATGCATTTCACATATTATAATCATTTAGGTATTTGAAAGAAACCACAGACAAGTAAACACAATCAGTCAGGTAGCTAGTAAAGCTGCCCTGGAGATAGTTTAACCTGTAACTGAACTCAAAAATGAACCACTTGATCTCCGGAAGATTTACTACCCCCTTCATGACCAGGCAGTTTTGCGATACGGTACTGCGTTATTTTACCCGACAATTGCGTGGCATTGACACTGTACTCAAATAAAATTAGTCTTTTTTTCCCCACAAATAGAGCTTTAATTTAGCAGTATTTAATTCCTTTCTGCGCTATAAACAAAAAGAAAAAGATTTTCTGCTATAAAACATATGCAAAAAAATTTTGAAAAGGAAAAAAAAATGTAATTTTTCCATAAATTTAAGCCAATATGTATTCTGCTACATGTTTTTAGTAAAAAAAAAAAAATATCCCAATAAGCGTATATTGATTTATTTGCACAAAGGTTATAGCGTCTACAAACTAGTGGATATATTTATGAAATTTTTATTTATTTCTTCTTTTTATACTAGGAATGGTGGTGACCGGTGACTAAGGCCCCATTCAAACCTGAGAGTAGCTTTTTTTCTGGCGTTTTGTTGGGCATATTTGCGCGTTTCCATGCAGCGTTTTCCGGTGTTTTTGAGCTTTGGCATTTTTTTTTATTAGCCAATAGGAAAAAATGATCATCTGTTTCATCAGTTGTTGCTATGTTTTTAGATTTTGTCGTCTGCTTCCTGCTCCAAAAATGCCCAAATATGCCAGATTCGAGCGACAAAAAAGGGTCCAGAACTTGTTTGAGCTTCAGGCGACTTGGAGTGGAGATGTGAACCATCTCCATAGAGAATAATGTATTTTTTCCCCTCAAGCGTTTTGTACCTTCAGGCTTCAAGCGACATAACGCTCAGGTGTGAATGGAGCCTTATAGCGGGACTGCGATATTGTGGCGGACTTTTGGACACTGACACTTTGCAAGAACCAGTGACACTAATACAGTGATCAGTGCTAAAAAATATGCACTGTCACTGTGCTAACAATATGGCTGGGAAGGGGTTAAACATCTAGGGTGATCAAAGGGTTAACTGTGCCTAGCCAGTGTTTTTGTGTACACAGTGTGCTTCTTTTACTAAGGGAAGAGATATATTCTAGTCTCTGCTTTGCAGAGACACAGGATTGTCTCTTCCCCAGTGTCAGAACTTGGATATGCCTTGTTTACATAGGCATATCTCAGTTCTCTGCATTTTACAATTGATCGGTGGGTGCCCCGGAGGACATCGAGTCCCCGGACCTGCAGATCAGCTTCCACTGTGAATTACATACATACATACATACATACACACACACACACACACACACACACACACACACACACACGATCCTGCACACAGCTGCCGCCCTGTCGCAGTAAAAGTGCTATAGGGCAGTCAGCAAGTGGTTAAAAAAAATATATATATTTTTTGTGTTATAATGATCATCTAGAAATGTTAACTGTGCCCAAGAAGTACCTTGAAAATGTACCTTTTGTAATTATTGAAATGCCTCCTGAAAATAGCAGTGCACTTTCCAATATGTGAGTGTGCCTACAGCCTCATAGATAGCTGTATATCGGCATGGTGAGATCTAAGGCACTGCTGTCATTAAATGCGAGTCTCAGAAGATTTGGAGTGAGCTTAATGATGTCACTACTGTGCTGCTCACCGTTCTCCATGCTGGAGACTATGACACAAGGAAGCAAAGCCCTGCTTCTACCAAGATGGATACTTCAACACAGACAGCGCAGAACAAGGCATTGAAAGTCATTAAAGCAGATTTACCCCTCAACAGGATGTTGCCTCCTCTCTGCCCCTCCTCTGTGCAAATTGGGCTTTTTTTTTTTTTTTTTTTGAGTTTAGATTTTTTTTTTTTTCGTTACAAGAAAACCCTCTAAGCCTGCTCTCCCATGCACATTATTTGCGAATGACATGCACTTTGCCCCCTCTGCTCCCTAGGATATGAACGTCACATATACCAGGAGGCATAGTCCTTCATTGAGAAAGGAGGAGGGGGCGGAGCCAGGCAGTGCATCATCGGGATGCTGCTGGCTGAACCCAGAAGAGCCGGCAGCTTCCTGATGATGTCACCGAAGATAATGGCACGTGGGACAGAATGGGGGGCAGAAAAGAAGCGGATCTTACCAGGACAATGGTGAATCTGATGGGCAGGCGAGTACCTAAGATGTGTAGGGCCGCAACAAAGTAAGCCATGGTCGATGGGAGGTTGGAGATCTGCTTTAATGTGAAAAGATCAGCTGCAGAAAGCCTATGCTGCTGAATAATTCTTTGTTCGCAGCCCACAATTTTACTGGTGCAGTTTCTAGAATTTAGTTTCACTTTATTGGTGGTAAAAATCAGGAAGTCCTCTTAGTTTAAATTGAATCTGGAGTTCTATTCAATCCAATGAAGCCAAATTCTAGAGAGCGTCTCACACACTGAATGGGTGGGGTCAGCTTCCCTTCCCTGTCACTGATGTATTACAAACAAAATTTTAACTATTAGGGTTGGTTTGAATGAGATTGGTGCCCACAAAAAACCTCTCACATTATTCTTTTCTGAGAAAGACGGCAAGGAGTATGCAGTGGATATGTTTGGGAACGGCTCTTGAAAACTACCAACAGGCAAGCAAAAACCATTGTTATTATGTCATCACTGGCGACAGGTGGACCCTAACTTTATGACACAGGTGCCGATACGAAGGGCAGCCTACTCACATGTTATATGTTACTGATTTTTATGCAACTGTATGATCCACACAGATATGGACTTCACTTATTGTTACTTAACTTTACATGATGTGTCTTGTGTACCGATTGGCTAGTCCACTGTTAGCATTTCTTTTTTTTTTTTTTTAAATTTCTTGCTCACCTTATGCTGGGTCCTGCACATTTCAGATACTCACCTACCCAGCGGACCCAGCATTGTCCTGCTGAGATCCACTTCTCTGCAGTCATTGATCATGTTTTCCTGTGACATCAGGAGGATGCAACCCTCCCGATGACACGCCACTAGGTGTAGCATGCTGTTAGGGACAGGTGTGCGAGGATGCATCTGTCTGTGTCCAGGGTCCCTCATCTATCCTTAACCGCATGCAACCGCTTTAGTAACTGAGCCTCAAAGTCTTTTGAAGCAACAGGTAAACCCTATTTTACTTTTGAAAATTCGGACTTGCCCAAATGTCACCCTAGTTACTTCACTGCTATCAACCGGCATCTCTTCCAATTAGATTTAGATTTTTTATGGCCAGAGTATAACAATGTTGTCTCAGCTCATATTTATTGAAGTTCTGTGAAGGATGTTGGTGTTCGATACAGAACTACAAAATAGAATTACCTGCCATGGTAGCATCCTTCAGGAATTTGTAGCTGGTCTCAAATGTCATCTGCTGGAAAGGGGAAGAGCTTGACTGCATGCCATAGCGATTTAAGGGGCGATACGTTCCTTCAAAGCACATGTAATCTGCCACAAGGGACAGGTGACGAGGGTCCACCTCAATACCTAGGCAGAACAAAAAGCAGACAGCAGATGGGTGAGAATGCTGGAAAACAAGGACACATTAAGGACAAAGATCACAGAATGACATACATCAGTTTGACGATCCTATCAAAACACCCAAAGACTCATTTATTAAATCCAACAACCAATTGTTTACTCAAATTGTAGTATGAGAAAAAGAAAATGGAAATTTGGTTGCCAAGGAAAGAATGGTCTCACTTGCCCAAAGCAAAGTGGCTTATGCAGATCATGGTTACTTACCATAAACAGCAAACACATCTTTAATTTCTTTTTCAACTACCCTCATGGCAGCCTCTATGCCATATGTATTTGCCATTGCATGAATGTCATTTGAATACAACCTTTTCAGGTCTAGTATCTGCAAAAAAAAAAAGAAGGAATATATTAGCCCTATGTAACTTCCAAGACAACAAGCAACACATAACTAGCTTAGGGAAGCTAAAGTGGGAAGTACATCCATTTCAACCCATTGGGTTTTAGTTTTCACTTTCTACCTAGCAATACTAAAAGGATTATTCTGATTGGATGTTTTTTTTTTCTTTTTTTTAAATCTAAAATTTTATTAGATGGCAAAAAAAAAAAAAAAAAAAAAGTTAAACTATAATCTTTAAAAAAAATCATTTGGGGTGGTGCAAAAAACACAGCAAATTCTAAATATCGACTACATAATGATCCAACTGTTTTCAATGTTCTTCCAACACCAAGGTTAGCAGTTGCAATTCAAGATCCGGTCACTTCTAGGTCTTTCTTGTAAAAGATCTTTTCATAAATGAAGGCACAACTGATTTGCTTGGAGTTCTAAGGTGTTATATAGTCAGGATTTTCCAGAGCAACTAAAGGAATGACTTGCCCGAGGGCTGGTCCCGAAGCCACAAAGACTAAGACTTCCTGGTCCTCTAGACCAGACAGTTCAGCCTGTCCAGGGACAAAGGTGACCTGTCCCACATGTTGACAAGATATTGCGCTCCATGTTCTTGTAGTGGAACAGGGCAGGTAAGGAGTAGGAGATTAGGTCTACTCTGGAATTGAAGGGCACAAACCAGAGACTGAAGGCTCCTCTGAAACAAGGCTTATACAGGAAAGCTAATGACTAGCATTGTCAGACACATCACATAAAATTCACCAAGATGGCTATCTGGTCTACACGATTCACTGTTAGTCAAGGCTGATATTAGTGAATTTAAAGAGTGAGGCAGAGGCTGCAACAGTAAGGCCAGATCCAATAGTGGGTGCAGAAAGTAATTAGTAAGCACAAACATATGTCTGGAAAGAGCTTACCATCTTATACATGGGGCCCCTCAGTAAAGGAGCATCCTCAACCGGAATAGTGGCTGCCTTTTTAGTGTGAGAAACCGGAAACAGCAGCATGTGGTATAGACCACTTATTAACCAAACCATTAGTAAGGCCTGTTTCACACAGGCTTTAGCTTATATAAGAGCAGTAAGCTTTGACAAAGCATTTGCAGAGCATTCAGCAAGCTTTGTTGAAGCTTTTTAAAGTACCATTCAGCAGGCTTTCCACAAGCTTCAAGAAGTGCTGAAGTCTGCTAGCAGCTTGCTTAAAGTGGCAATCAACACTCCCATTAGGATCTTTAATGAACTTTTACAAACTGAAGTTAAATGGTACTTTAAAAGCTTAAAAAAAAAAGTTGCTGAAAGCTCTGCAAATGCTTTGCAAAACTTGCTGTTCACACTCAATTATTGAGCAGTGGGCAATGACAGAACACTTAAGTGGCCTTTAAGAGCCAAGACCACACACTGAACTGGCAAAGGCAAATCAAAGATTGATGTCCTTTGTGGCTCTTTGCAGCAGATAGATTCTGTCTGGATAGAAAGAGAGTGTGGAGTGTCTGACAATGTACATCAGTGTTCAGTCTCTCCACGTTAACACTTTCTTTAGCAAAAGTCACAGAAACAGGGATTAGAAGTGCCCAGTGACTCAAATATTTGATATAAGCTCCTGGTGCTCGACTCGACTGGCCTAATCACTAATGAGCCTTTGGAGCCCCTGGATCACTCTGCAACTAAGTTTTACTAGAATGGAGATGAAGCTTCATCAGCAATGTAGAAAGCAGTGGTGGCCCGTCCATTAGGGGCGCACTGGCGCCACCCCCCCCCCCATCCATGTGTCCGGCCCCCTGATCTATATACAGGATGCCAGCGAAATTTTTTTTTTGAAGCACGTGATTAGAGTCAGAGGCTCTAATAGGCTTCAAAAAAAGAGTGGGGTTGGGGCGCAGAGCACTGTGCGCCTAGCCCACCCAGTTGTGTGATAATAGCGAATGAATATTTGCTATTCTCACACTGATTCTCCTCCTCCCAGCCAATCAGGAAGCGGGTCGTGTTAACATCCGTCTCCCACGCGCGGGGGGGGGTTTGGGCAGCTTGGCGTTGGTTTGCGCCCCCCCCCCCGAATTATCGAGCACCAGCCGCCACTGGTAGAAAATAGTCTTGATCCAAGAAGAAAAAAAAAAAAGTTAGATTTAACATAGCAGAGCTATAAAAAAAAAAAAAAAAAGCTGTCCATCCTTCTAGGAGACTAATAAAAAAAAAACTGAGGCATGCTGGTAGTGGGAGGGTTTATCCTAGACTGGCCTACAGTTTTGCCAGTGTGCAATGCTTTTGTTGGTGACAGTATAATCTAAAGTTTAAAGACTTCCTGAGTTCCTCAAAACAACATTTTCCATCATTTAAAAATGAGAAGGATTTACATAATGAAAAACGGGCATCTTAAAAATCCTTTTTATAGCACCCAATTTACAGTGGTATGGCCATGCTCCAGCTTTATAAATGGGTTTCTAAATTTTAGCCTCCTCTAAGGTCTTTTTATATGTAGCCTTGTGCACTATTGTGAGTATTTAGCAATGGATTTATGCCAAAGAATGCTTTATGTGCAGTTTAAGTGGTAGTGAACTGCATAAAAAATAAATAAATAAAATAGCCACTGGGCAGTTCAAGTCATAATGTGCTAGTATGCATCATATATTAGCACATCCTGACAGACTTGCCTGAAAATAAAGCCCTCCAGCTGTGTGCTGTCACCGCTGAAGGTGCTTCCATCTTTACCTGGTCTTTCTTCCGGGTTTGCACGCTTTGGCAATATGAATGGCTGAACCGGCGATGACGTCACTCCTGAGCATGCATGTGGGAGTCGCTGTTTTTACGGCACGGCTCTGAAGTAACCGCACAAGTATGCCGTTCCTTCAGAGTGTTATTATAGGCTTACCTATAGTTAAAAATCATACATGGGAGTTTACTCCCACTTTAACCATGGAACAAAATTATCAACATGTGAGGCAAGTACATACAAACCTACATGTAACGCGTGTAATCGTGCGGCGACAGAGCTTGCTCATACATTTGTACTGGCCATTGGGGCAGCCCATTTGTGCAATTGGAATATACAGGGCGCCAGAAGGAACTGGCAAAGCTTTTTTCTTTAGAAATGGCCCATTATTCATATGTAGAGAGAGGGCAACAAGAACTCCTGCAGGTATGCAAACCTCTTCATATCCGATAGCTGCTTTTTTTTTTTTTGCAGTGATGTTCCAGAAAACTACACACTAGTCAGCCTAACAGTAACAGTAGGTGTAAGATATTTGAGGATATAGTAAGACTTTTTTCAGAATATTGTCTGTAATAAGGGTATCATAAGTGAAAACCAGCATAGATTTACGAAAGACCGTTCTTCCTAGACCAACCTATTACCGTTCTTTGAGGATGTAAGTGAGAAATTGGATGGTGGAAGTCCAGTGGATGTAGTTTATCTACATTTTGCTTAAGCTTTTGTTATTATACCTCATAAAAATGTAATCTATAAAATAAGATCTGTTGGAGTTGATGAAATTTTATGTACAAGCGGTCCCCTAGTTACAAACATCCAACTTACAAACGGCTCCTACTTACAAACGGAGGGAGACAACAGGAAGCGAGAGGAAATCTACCCCTAGGAAGGAAAATTCTCTCCTGTAAGAGTTATTATGGGAAAAAGGTGTCTCCACTGATACTTTATCACCAATCCTTGTTTCCACAACAACCCAAAATTTTAAAAATCCAATTGTCATTGGGACAGAAAGTGAGGTGAAATCTTCTGAACAGGGGCACAGACAGAAAAACAAACGTTACAGGGGTGTTAACCCTTTCCTATGCTATCCAAAAAGCTTAAAAATTGTTTTTTTGGCTTGAGCTACACTTAAAAAATGTACCTGTTCCAACTTACAAACAGATTCAACTTAAGAACAAACCTACAGACCCTATCTTGTTTGTAACCCAGGGACCGCCTGTACAAGGATAGGAAACTGGTCACATGAAAGGGTCCCAGAGAGTAATAAATCACTTATTCGCTGCATGGTCTATAATTGAGAGTGATGTGCCCCAGGGTTCGGTCTTTGGATCAATGCTGTTTTAGTTGTTAAGTAAAGCAGTTGTAAAGGTTTCATTTTTTTCTCTAAAATAACAAATATGTTATACTTGCATGCTCTGTGTAATGGTTCTGCACAGAGCAGCCAGATTCTCTTCTTCTGGGGTGCCCTATTGGTGCTCCTGGCTCCTCCTCTTCTCTGAGTGCCCCCATAGCAAGCTGCTTGCTATGGGGACATTTGTGCAGTCTCGGTCCTGAGCTGCACGGTGTACGTTTATAGACACACACGGTGTGGCTCAGCTCCGCTCCCTGCTCACAGAATTTGATTGACAGCAGCAGGTGCCAATGGCTCCTGGGACGACGTCAAATGACGTCGTCCCAGAACAGGTGCACACAGCACGTTGCTAGGACACGGCGCGACCCTTATCTCTCTAAAGACATGCGGCTTATTAAGCATGTGATCTGCTGTGTCCAATCACAGCCAGTCACATGTAAACACGGAAATGCCGGTATTCGGCTCTCATCACCTCACACTGACAGAGTGTGGCAAGGACAGCTGATCAGCGGCATCTCCTCGCAGGGGACATTGAGACAAGTAATGAGGGCACTGATCATCAGGGCCCAGACTACAATAAAGCGCCCACCACTGCCAGCAATCAGTGCCCACCACTGCCAGCAATCAGTCCCTACAAGTGCCACCAATCAGTGCCCATTAGTGATGCCAGTCAATGCTGCCTATCAGTGCTGCTCATCAATGCCACACATCAGTGCCCACCAGTGCTGCCTATCAGTGCCACCTAATCAGTGCCCATAAATGCTGCCTCATCAGTGCAGCCTATCAGTGCCCATCATTGCCGCCTCATCAGCGCACATCAATGAAGAAAAAATTACTTATTTACAAAATTTACAGAACTTTGACAGAAACTAAGAAAAACTTTAATTTTTATTTTTCGTTCTTTTTTTCGTAAAAAATACTGAAGTGTGGCACCATTCCATGAGTGTGTGCAATTTTAAAGTGTGACATGTTGGGTATCTATTTACTCTGCGTAACATCATCTTTCATATAATACAAAAAAATTGGGCTAACTTTACTGCTTTATTTTTTAATTTGTGAAATTGTTGTCCCCCCCCCCAAAAAAAACGTGTTTGAAAAACTGTTGCGCAAATACTGTGCAAGATAAAAAGTTGCAACGACTGCCATTTTATTCCCTAGGATGTCTGCTAAAAAAAATATAAAATGTGAGAGATAAAGTTAAATATTGAGAATTGTAAAAGTATGCACTTTGGTGTCAAAAAACACATGCAAAATACACTTTGGGAGGGGCTCCCCTGGGGGAATCAGTGACAGAAAACGATCCTGGGTGTACATGTAGAGCACAGACTTAACAATAGAGCATGAAATGCCAAACCACAGCTAACAAAGATAGCAAAATTCTCTCATGCAATAAAAAGGACATACATTTCAGAGATAAATCAATAATTCTTCCCCTATTAAAAAAACACTGGTTCGGCCTCATGTTGAAAATACAGTTCAGTTTTGGTCACTGATCCTCAGGAAAGATGTTATTGAATTACGTTGTGAAGAGTTCAGCAAAGGGCAAACCAAATTAATAATGGGTAAGAAGGACCTCAGTTATTAGTAATGATTACATAGAGTATAGTTATTTACTATGGAGAAGAGGCTCTTAAGGACGGGGGGGGGGGGGGGTATGATTACAATATAAAAATATATCAAAAGGTGACTCTAGTAACTGTAATATACGGTTTACTGTAAGGTCAAGAAATTACACGACCAAGATTTTTTGAGGTTAGAAGAAAGAAGGTTTAGCCTTAGCTTTCAGAAAGGGATCTTTACTTTTAGAGCAGTAAACATGTGCCTCCTCTGCCTAAAAAGGGTACTAGCTGAGAGTGCAGACAACTTCAAAAAGCTTTAGATTGTCTTCTTCAAGAAGTAGAATATTCAGGACTATGAGAATTGCTAGAAAATAAAAAAAATTGTGCACACAAATACACACAGTTTGACCTGGATAGAATTATGTCTTTTTTGGAAACTTGAAAAATTTTAAAAATTCATTCACTCACCTTGTTTTTCCAACTTTCTAGAACAGGATTTTTTTTTCCCCAAATAACTTTTTAAATCAAAGTCTTGCAATTTTTACAAAAAGAAGAAAAAATAACAGAAATCCAAAACATAGCACAATATACATTGATAGTCATACATGACTTTAGTATTAGAACAAATGCTTGTTAGTACTATTCAAAGACTATAAAAGTTAGCTAAAAATCCATTAATCGGTTCAATATACAAACTAAAAAGGTTTGTTATTATAGTCTTATTACAATCATGACTTTTGCTCAAAGTTTTCTGTACTTAAAAATTCGAATTAAAACGAAACCATAATATTTAATTTTTGGTAAACTGTGTTTTCAAATCTTAAGAATATTAACCATGTTTTGTCCTAGGCCGCATACAATTATGGCATTAGAATAAGATGTGTACCCAGTGACTGCGGCACTCTATCTCCTGCGTGTCCCACCCATCCAATCAACAAACAGCCACGTCTACAAAAATTAACATTGAAATATCTGTAACATTAATGAAAAGGGAGCCAATCCCGGAACCATGGATCCCACAGCTTGTAAAAATTTATGTAACAGAATTTGTCGTTCCTTCAGCAGGTTAGAATTAACTTGCTCTCACCAATCCTCGAAAGTAGGGGGGATCGAAGATATCCATTTAAAAAAAATACATTTCAGGGCTAAAAACAGTAACCTAGAGATGGAGGTCTGAACCAGAGAAGTAAATAAGTCCTCATCTAGGAATCCTAGTGCACAAGTCAAAGGGTCATTATGTAGCAGAGATCTAAAAGCCTGATTGATGGTAATAATAATGCCCTGCCAATGGCGTACTAACTTTGGGCATCTGAAGGTCCGCTGGAGAACCTCCACATCTGGGACACGCCGGTCTTCTGTGCCATTGGAATAATTTGAGCGGTGTTCTATAGGCTCTACGTATTATAAAAAGTTGATATAGAAGTTGGGTAGGTGATAGAGAAACCAGAAGGACCCGTTCCAAAATAGCCTGCCACATTTCCCCTTCTAGTTAATCTCCTTAGCCCAGCCTGTCCTATTCATCAACAAACCATAAAGAAAAGAAATGAGACACCTCTTTTCTGTAGTAGATGCTTGCTGGTCTATAAGTGGAGCAGTAATGTGACTAAAATTAGCACTGCTGTCCACTGACACTTCACACAAGTTGAGATACAGATCATCATGGTATTACAATGCTGCTTTTACTTTACTTACATCAGAATATTTGAAGAGCTCTTGCAGGTTTATGCCCTCTGTGTTAAGAATCTGCTCTTTCTCCCCTTTCTTGTTGGTGGCTTCGTTAAGGAGGCATCGAGTTATTCCCTTTGTTTCATGAATAACACTATTGTGTGCCAAAGTCACAACAAGAGATGAAATGTCAAAGTGAACCTTCATTAATGGCAGTTTTACAGTGACCTGCAAGAATAACACAACCATTAAAAATTAGATTTTTGTACATACCATACAGTTCATTGAGGGATACAGAAGTCTTTCAAAAAAACAAAACAAAAAACTGTAGCCCTGCCCAAAATGTCCCATTCTACTATCAGCACTCACAAACCTGGTAGAGTGCACCTTTACAGGTAAGGGTGGAACCCAACCCTCAAGACCATAAGCTTGAATAATGGTCTGTCTAAGCCACCTAGTGATAATGAAATGAGAAGCCATCACACCTTTACGAGATTCATACAGTATTGCAAGTGAATCAGTCTTCTTGAAGAACCAGGGTTTAAGAATGTGACTCACAAAGCCTGAGTCAAATCCAGAAAATAGCGACATCTTTTGGTGAACTGGAGCCAAACTGAAGACCAATGTCCTCGTTTAGGTTAAAGACAGAAACTACCTTAGGCAAGAAGGAAGTCCTTGGCCTCTATGCAAAACCAGAATATGTTTTTGCAGGATCGAGCAGCCAGTGCAAACACTCCTCTTACAGAGGCGATGGCGACAAAGAATATTACCTTGTGGATGACAGTAGAGGGATCTGTCTCTAGTTGGTTCAGACAGTGTTTTCTGAACCACACAGAGTCAGATTCAGATCCCATGGAGTCACAGAAGAAGCTACATGGGAGATTCCCTGAACAAAGTCTTAAATCAAGGAGTGAGAAAGTTCAATGGTCTCTGAAACAGAACAGAAAGGGAACAAACATGGCCCTTGATACCCTTGATAGTGCTGAGAGCCAAATGCTGATCCAGGCCTAGCTGTAGGAAGGAGAGGATTCATTTCACAAACTTCTGGGGTGGAAGACTCACACCAAGGAAATCAGTCCTAGGAACAATCTGGTAGTGACCATGGAGCCCACCTGTGAATGTGTGAGCTGAGGAAGTCTGCTTGCCAATCTTCTATGCCTGGGAAGCACACTGCTGACATTGCAGTACTGTGCAGTTCTGTCAAAGAAAGAATCCAATCCAACTCTCTTGCTGTGGCACGACTTCTGGTTCCTCCTCACTCTGTCCAGGGAATTTTTTCTGAGACAACATGATGTTGTGCTGTAGAGGTCTGGAGTGAAACTGGATACATGAGACTGCCTCAATGAAGGCTTCCATCAGACCCAAGACTCTTGCAAAAGAGGGGAGTCTGACAATTCCTGGACCAAAGAACTCAAATCGGAGAATCTAAAGTCTCTCCTAAGAAACACACTGGGACTTTAGTTGTGTCCAGGACTATATCCAGACACTCCAAACTCTGGTTCAGGATCCATCTGAGGCACTGTAATGTTTAGGCAGTCAAGGCTACATTGTCTGACTGAGCGCTAAAGCAAGAGGTCATCTAAATATCCCACAATAGGGATGCCAAGAGAGCATAATTATTACTGTGGCCAGCACCTTGGTGAACATCTGCGGTACAGATGAAAGACAGAAGAGCATTACCACTAACTGAAGGTGTTTGGGTCCCACAGAAAAAAGTAGGATACACTGATGCGCTGAGAAGATAGAACATGCATTTACGTTTCCTTTATGTACACAAAAGCAAGAAAGTTCCCCTGGTGAACATAGGTGATTACATGAGGACATTCTGGGCTCAAATGAACATGGGGTGGGGGGAGTTACTAAAATTGGAGAGTGCAAAATCTGGTGCAGCTATGCATAGAAACCAATCAGCTTCCAGGTTTTAGTGCCGAAGCTTACTTCAACAAAGCTGAAGTTAGAAGCCGATTGGCTACCATGCACACCTGCACCAGATTCTGAGTGCTGAAGCTTTAGGATCCAGGATATGGTGGATGCCCCTTTTGGGCTTGGGAGTGATGAATAGACAGGAGTACAAACCCTTGGAACTGTTCTGTCACAGGAACTAGGGCAATGACACTTTGGTCCAGAAGACCCAAAAGGGCTGGATGGAGGTCTGCTAATTTGTGCAGTTTCGAGGTGAGGGCTTGGAGTGAAACGGCACCATGCAGCCCTAGAATATCACTTTCTGAACACATGCATCAGGGATGTTAGCTGTCTAAATGTCCAACGTGTTCTATTGTGATATTAAGGGCAACTAAAAAAAAAAAAAAAAAAGAAGTAGAGGTTATACTTGCCTGCTCTGTGCTCAACTAGCTTACATGCAAAGTGAGTCTCTTTAGGAACAGGGCAATTGCCAGGAGCTCTTGACCTGAAGTGCCCTGTGGCTAAGTTTTACCAGAATGGAGTCTGGAAATGGACCCGTTGCACAAAAGTCATTTCCAGCCTACCCCCGCAAAGTCCAGTACAGCAGGGGGCGTGTACGCGTCACTCTAAAAGCTAAGCTAAAGGCAGCCAAGCCAGAGAACTACAAAAGAGGAGACACTGCTCCTGCAGGGACATTGATTGAGTAAAAATATTTAAGAAAAAAAGGTGCTAGCAAAAAGATGAGTTGGTCTTTAAGACAATGGAGCTACTGAAAAGATGTCGTTCCTCCTGTGACAGTAATCCACTAAGGCAGGGATATGCAGTTGGCGCACCTCCAGCTGTTGCAGAACTACAAGTCCCATGAGGCATAGCAAGACTCTGACAGCCGCAAGCATGACACCCAGAGGCAGAGGCATGATGCGACTTGTAGTTTTGCAACAGCTGGAGGTCCGCTAATTCCATATCCCTGCACTAAGGCATGCTGGTAGGAGGGTTTATTCTGGACTGGCCCACATTTTCTTTGTCAGTGTCCAAACAGCCTGTAGATGAAAGACTTTTTGTGTCCCTCAATGACCAGACAAAAAGCATATTTTGACAGACAAAAGATTCTGTAGGAAAAAAGAGGAAATGTTTAGGTATACATAAATTCAGTTAAATACAATCCTGTAAGGAGGCTACATTCACTAAATGCTGACATCTTAACATCTTACCTTAACCCCTTCATGACCAGGGCCACAACAAACCTCAACACCCAGACCCAATTTTGCGTTAGTATAACTGTACATATCATCACAACTACTTAGTGTATCCAGGTGGATTATACCTCTTTTTCAAGACAGACTAATCTTTCACTTGGTGGGAAACGGATAGCTCATGATTCTTTTTTTTATAATGATAGAAGGAAAACTGGCCCAAAATAGTTATAGTATTTTTTCCCTTAATTTAGCGTTTCATTTTTTTCAATGCCCAAAAAAAAAAAAAAAAAAAAAAAAAAAAAAGAATAAAAGTTCTACTCCGACGACCGCAGTGATACCACATGCAGTATATGTGCGTGATTTGCTCTTTGTACCCATAGCAGAGCTGAGAAACAATAGTATGCAATGCTACACATTACCTATACACACTGACACGAAATATAAAACCTCTTTTTTCTTACCAAAAACATACTGCCACTAACTGGCACTGACACGAACATTTAGGGCTGGTTCACACCAGATGCAGTCCAGTGCGTTATTTATTCTGCATCAAAAAGCCATGGACAGTTTTTAACATGCATTCCAAAGGCCCTACTTCACACCAGTGCAGTGCGCATTCCAGTGAAGTCAACAAAAGTAGAATATGTTGCATTTTTTCTATATTGAACGCATTCAAAACGCAACAGCCCGCACTTGTCCGACAAAGAAAAAAAAAAAGGAAGGAAGGAAGAGGGGAAAATGCATTGGAACGCATCAAAAACATGCATGCAAAAATTCACTTGGAACACAGAAATTGTGGTGTGAACCGGCCCTTACACTACTGCTGACACTGCCACTAGCACTGACACCTACTGTACACTGACACCAACACTAACTAAACTAGATCAAGTCCTGAACTAGTTACATTTTAATTTATTTATCTATTTTCAATAGATCTGGTCTCTATGCCGAGAGTGTGATTCTACCACAAATAGAGGAACAAATATATGCCGCACCCAGGATTTTAAGTGATAGTAAAGTCTATATTTTGATTTGAACCTACAGGTACGCTTACAAAAAACGTGCACCGTTTAAGAGATATTCTAGGGAGCAGCTGCTGGTGACGTCACCTGCGTATGCGCTCTGAAGAAACGACATACTGTGAACAGGTCATCACCATGACAGACAATTATGGTGATCACTTGAGGTTAGTATGTAAACACACCTCTCAGCTTATGCGGTCTTTATCTTTTTGTGCACTAGCTGTACAAAGAGAATAATACATTTCAAGATGGTCCAAACAGTGAAATGCCAAGACAGTTTGTCTATTTCATGGGCAGAGGGGTGATTATATTAGTATTCTCAGCATTTATCCTGTAACAAAAGATTTAATGTATTCCTTTATATTATTATTTGGTTTTATATGAATTTTTCACATAGTGTGTTCTTTATTACCTTTTCACTGTTTTATGAAGATTACATATATGAAGTGTTTTTATTAAAAATATATGAAAATGCAGTGCTGTGAGTAAGTTATTCTATATGTGGGAATACATTTAGGTGAATGCAGCAGCTTACACACACACATTGATTATATATATATATATATATATATATATATATATATATATATATATATATATATATATATATATATATATATATATATATAGTCCGTGAGGACTACTAATAATCGTGCATATTTTTGGACTGAATCGAATAGTTTTCGAGCGAGATTCAGAAATCCACGACGAGACCAGCAATTATCCACATCAAATTCATCCATGGCTTCCACTGGGTCTTCAACTAGCTCCCCCAGAGGTTCTTTTTTACAACGGGGTTCTACAAATGCCCGTGCAGGAGAGGAGGGAGAAAAAATTGAAGGCGTTACAAGAGCCGGTGCAAGCAGGGGACAGAATCGGCAAAGGACTTGACCACTTGTTCCTTTAAGTGACATTGAATTGCAGGATCTAAATAAGGGGTTTAACTTTAGTCCCAAAGCAAAGATGGACACATTCACATTAAGACAAGATCTTTATTGCTTTTACAGGCACATTCGCTTAAAGGCTTTTTATTCTTCCAGACCTGTGGTGAACAATGTCAATCTGCTGCCTCTATCCATTTCCAATTTGGAGTTAAAAAATAAGAGTGGTTTTGTTCCTCCTACATCCAGTGCTGCAGCTGAATTGTTCATCAGCAAAGTGGATGAGGATATTAATTATTTTTTGCATAATCACAATGGGAGGGATCATATCCCAATAAATATGACACAAGAGGAAATTATGGCTCTTTCCTCCTTGGCTGCACGTAAAGAAATCACTATTAAGCCGGCTGACAAAGGCAGCTCGATAGTGATAATGATTACTATACAGTATGAGAGGGAAATTCACAGACGGTTGGCAGATCCAAGTGTATAGACGTCTGGAGGTTAATTGCACATTACCTGTTCTGAATAGGATTAAAGAAGTGGTTGCCCGAGCAGTACAAAATAACATCATTGATGCTAGTACACAAACGTAATTAATTTCTGAACATCCCGTGACTCCAATTATTTATGTACTTCCTAAGATACATAAAGATCCCATTAATCCCATTGTGTCCAGCACTGCATCAGTAACTATGCCTTTGGCTAAATATCTCGATAAATGTTTAGAGGAAGTAAACCCTAATGAGTTAACTTCCTCTTTGTTACCCTGCAAAGGTAAAGCATAATGGGCTACTATACATCGCATTGTAGCCCATTATGTGTCACTTACCTAATACAGGAGCCTGCAATGTCACCGATGTCCCCTCTGCTATGGAGCGTCCATCTTCTTTCCAGGTATCGTGGCTCCGGCGCTGTGATTGGCCAGAGCCACGATGACGTCACTCCCGCGCATGCGCACGGGAGCCGCCACTAACGGCATATCGCTGTTAGCAGCAGTATGCTCAGTGCGCGCCGCTGTCTACGGCGCATGCGCCATAGACAGCGGTGCCTGTCTTTTTGCAAATATCTCCTAAACCGTGTAGGTTTAGAAGATACTTCTTGGGCCTACAGGTAAGCCTTAATCTAGGCTTACCCGTAGGTCAAAGTGGTCTGTAAGGGTTTACAACCACTTTAACTCCATTGATTACCCAGACTCGCTTGTATATTAAAGATACTGAGGATTTTTCTAAATAGAATTCATTCTTTGACTAGTCCATCATTTATATACAGCCATCCCACATAATCTAGGTATAGAAGCCTGCAAGCGTTTGTTGATTAATTCCAAAAAATACACTTCTGCCCAGATTTAGTTTCTCCTTGAATTATTGGCTATAGTATTAGAGGAAAATGCCTTCTTAGTTAAGGATATATATTACTTACAATTGGCCGGAGCAGCGATGGGCAGTAATGTAGCACCACCTTATGCTAATGCATTCATGGATATGATCGAAGAAGCTTTCATTTTCCATTGTACATTATTCAATGAACACTGTACAGCATGGTACAGGTTCATTGATGACGCCTTTGCTATATGGACAGGTGATCTACAGTCATTATCCTTGTTTAATTTTCTATTTAAATTCATTAATTCCTGGCTTGAAATTTAACATGCTGAGTAACACTGGCGGTTCCATTCTTAGATATACTTTTATCCATTAGGGATGGTCAGTGATTTATATAGAAAACCTACTGACCGCAATCAATTGTTGTGGTTTTCTAGTTTTCATCCCCCTGGGGTCTTTAAATCTATCCCCCGTAGTCAATTGAAACGTATAACTAGAAACACTAGCGAAACAGACACTTGTAATATAAAAGATTGAATGAGATGGAAGACAGACTGCGACAGCGAGGTTATCCTACAGATTTAGTTCATTCTGAAAGTATCAATATAAACAATGATATTTCACCTACTAAAAACTTGGGTCGCATAATGCCCTTCACCTCCCAATTTCACCCTTTTTCACATAAGATCAATAACATTATTAAGAAACATTGGTCTATGTTACAAAGTGCCTATCCTTCGGTTCCTGAATTTAATATTTCCCCATTGCCATCATATCGACGAGGTAGGACGATTCGTGATAAATTGGTGAAATCTGATCATTATTCAATAGCAAGCTCCCGGGTAAATTTTTTAGGTCCTAAAAATATGGGTTCGTTCTGATGTCTTTGTTGTATTCAATGCTCAAGCATGATAAAAGGGAAAAGTTTTTCTCACCCTTTTAGGGGCTATGATATTCCGATCAGAAATCACTATACTTGCCAATCGTCCTATGTGGTGTATATTATTAAATGTCCCTGCGGTCTCCTTTATGTGGGGGAGACCACACAGAAGGTCAAGGACCGCATAGCCCGTCACAAGTATTCTATCAGGGACAAACTTGTTAAACTCCCCTTAGCTAGACATTTTGTCGAGCAGGGACACACCGCGTCGCGTCCCAATTAAGGTTTATGGTGATAAACGGTATTTCTAAAAATAGACGAGGAGGAGATAGGGGAATGGCTCTAAGAAAGAGAGAAGTTAGCTGGATTCATCGACTGGACACACTCCATCCGAAGGGGTTAAACTCCAATTTTGACTTATATTTATTTCTTTGAACATTGTGATGAGCTTTCTAGTGAATTGTCTCTGGATATCATTATATTTATTCATTTATAATGATTATTACATTTGGTCGTTTGTGTGGTGCTGGTCGTGTGTGCGATCCTATACATATTCCATGTGTGGGATTGCATGGATGTACCGGCACACACATATGATCATTTAATAATGGTTACTTTATACATAATTTTTCTTTTTCTTTATTTGATATAATATTATTATAATATCTTTATTTTATGTTTATTCAATTCATTTTAGGATTTCCGATTACTATCCTACAAGGTGTGAGCTTTTTTCGTTTCCGCTTGCAACCTCTTCACTCCAAGATCACAGAAAATTGAAATGTAAACTTGATGACATACTTTGATACTTCAATTGATTGTCTGATTCCAGAGAAACTGTTTGTTCACTTTAATTAATTGATAAATTAGTTGGTTAATTATTAGTGGACAATATATATTACTACATTTATGATCATTTAATAGGCATGATTTTCGGAGGAAGGGCGTGATCTGTAATTGCCCGAAAACGTTTATACATCATGTATGCCTGATTTTATGATGTCATGTTGAGGTCTTTTTGAAGAATTTTTTTCAAATAAAGATAGTTTGTGCAGCAATCCCATTTGAATTTTCTTTATATCGAAGCCCATGGGAAGGCTTGATTGCTAAGCACAACCAACTGTGCACCTCACCCTTTGGCCTGTTTCTCTCTCTCTCTCTCTCTCTCTCTCTCTCTCTCACACACACACACACACACTATTAGAATTAAAAAACATTGGAGCTTATTGAGAGAAAGTTATCCCACTATAGATGAATTTTTTAATCCACCACTACCCTCCTATAGAAAAGGTAGGACATTGAGAGACCGTTAAGTAAGATCAGCTTCAACTCCTACAACAACCTTTTTGGGACCACGAAACATAGGATCTGTAACGAAAATGTAAGCGTAGGATAGTTTTGTCTTAACAAGATGTAATCTGTAGAAGTAGTGTAATTGTAGATGTAGTTTAATTCTGGGTTATTAAAAATATAGTATTCAATATCAGTCATGAACATATGTTCTTTCATCAGCATTTGAAAGGGACAGAGACTATTTCTAGGATTGAAGTGACACCTAGATGCCAATAAAAGTTCCCATTAGAGTATATATAGATTGCCACCTTCCTGAGGCCTGAAAGAAAAGTCATCTTGGCTACACGGATACGCAGGGGGCATTCGCAAGGCCCTGGTTGGTCTAATTGTGCTAATTGCTAGATTGCTCCCCAACCCTTAGAGTGCACCAGATTGTATGTAAGATTTGTATCTGCATGTGTGTGGTCAGCTAGCTGGATTGGATTTGCCCTCTAAAGGTAATGCGGGCTGTGAAAGTACCACAGCTAGTCTTACATGCTCAGTATAAGTTCCCCTTATTCCCCTAGTTCCTCATATACCCCAGTCAAAGGACAAAACACAGATTTAGATTTATACTTGTTTGTACAACTGATTAGGAATATTTCTTCCTTTTCCCTTTTTATTTTTTTTTCAGAATTATTTATATTCATTCTATTTTTTGTTATTTAAAAAAATGCAATTAATAAAGGCCTCCTTCCACTATATCGGCGCTAAGGATATGTCAGGTTTCATACAATGAATAGAGCTTCCACAATTGTAACAATAAATGTCATCACTGTGTAATAATAATAGTAATAAAAACAGCTGCCGCTTAAAATGCAAATGCATAAATATCAAGAAAAAGATAATAACAATTGCACAGATCCAAATCAAGTGCCTATAATTATTATAGCAGCACTACTATCAAAGTTTATGATCAGCTTTCATGTGTATATAGTACATATAAGTAGTAAGTAGTAGACAGAGGATGTTCAAACAGTCCCAGAAACCTCAGATGGAAATCTTGCTATGTTGTATCATAAAACACCTCACACCGCAATCTGTGCACCAGACACTCCCCTTCGGGGTTTACACTCACCAGAGGGTTGTATATACCGTGTTTCCCCGAAAGTAAGACAGTGTCTTACTTTCTTTTTATCCCTAAAAGCCCCACTATGTCTTACTTTCGGGGTATGTCTTATATTGGGAAAAAAAAAATTTTTTTATTCTTTATTGCAATATGTGTTTTTTTTTTTTTTTAATCAGCCCTGTTGGGGGGCTTTGGTGAGATATCAGGGGTCTTAACAGACCTCTGATATCTCCCCCTTGAGACAGAGAAAGAGACAGAGGATAGAGATTCCCCAGTCCCTTTCTCTGCAGCGTCAGCTGCACTGAGAATGAAAGGAGAGAAGACAGCGGCTTCTCTCCATTCATTTTTTTTTTTTTTTTTTTTTTTTTTTTTTTTTTTTTTCTCCACATCAGCAATCTCTTAGAGAGTTTTTAAGTCAGCTGCGTCATTTACGCTGCGCCCCCTCTCTTTTTCGCATCATTGTGGTATAAAGCAATATACTAATTTTTATGTCAATCTTTTAAGTTACATTTTCTCTTTCTCTTCCATCCACTAAAGATACCAATATTTACTTATCTATATTTTTCTCCCCTCATCCCCCCTCCCCCCAAGGAAAAGAAAAAAAAAGAAAAAAAAGGAAAAAAAAAAAAAAAAAAAAAAAAAAAAAAAAAAAAGGGAAAGAAAAAGAAAGGGGGGGGAACACAAAATTTATATCTGTCCCCCCTCTTCTCTTCCCCCTCTCTCTCCTCCTCAATCATCTATAAATGTCGCATATCTTTCTGTATCCCTATACTCATGCCATCTTGCCCACATCTTAATATATTTATCTCGTCGCCCTTCCATCAAGTGTCTTGCTTCCTCCATTCCTCTAACCCATTCTACTCTCGTTATCCAATCCTTCATCCTTGGGATTTCTATATCCTTCCAATGGCACGGGATCAATGCTTTGGCTGCGTTTAAGAGGAATGGGGTTATTGACTTTGTATATTGAGGGATCTCTCTTTCCGTGTCGTGGAACATGCACACCCAGGGGTTATTATTAACCTGCTCCCCTGTTATCTGCTGTATTTCATCTAAGACTTCTCCCCAGTATTTCTGGATTTTAGGGCATTCCCACCACAGGTGGGCGAGAGTACCAACTTTTCCACATCCCTTCCAGCAGGTTTGAGGGGTCTCCTTATCGTATTTGTGAATCCCTTGGGGCGTCCTATGCCATCTTGCTATCATTTTATAGGCCATTTCATATGTCCGCGAGTCTTTTGCCGTTAAGTATACCATCTTTAGGATCTTGTTTCTATGGTCTACATCTTCTAGCCCCCCCATTTCCTTTTCCCACTTCTCCAGAAAGGTGGGATATCCTTCACTCGCTTCCCCACTTCTCTCCATTCATAAACTGACACATTGTAATCACAGGAGATTACAATGTTTCAGTTATGTGAATGGACAGAGTCAGCTGACTCTGTCTATTCACAAGGGAAGGAGGGGGAGGACGGAGGAACGGAGGGGGAGAACGGAGGGGGACAGAGAAGGAGGGGAGAACGGAGGGGACAGCGGGGAGGCACAGAGGAGGAAAGCGGAACGGAGGGGGAGAACGGAGGGGGACAGAGAAGGAGGGGAGAACGGAGGGGACAGCGGGGAGGCACAGAGGAGGAAAGCGGAACGGAGGGGGAGAACGGAGGGGGACAGAGAAGGAGGGGAGAACGGAGGGGACAGCGGGGAGGCACAGAGGAGGAAAGCGGAACGGAGGGGGACAGAGAAGGAGGGGGGAACGGAGGGGACAGCGGGGAGGCACAGAGGAGGAAAGCGGAACGGAGGGGGAGAACGGAGGGGGACAGAGAAGGAGGGGTACCGCACTTCACTGCAGGCAAATCCCCCCGTGTTTCCCCGAAAGTAAGACATATGTCTTACTTTCGGGGTATGGCTTATATTAGCTGACCCCTCTGAAACTCCCGATACGTCTTACAATCGGGGGTGTCTTACTATCGGGGAAACACGGTATCAAGCATGGATTGATAAACCACAGCTCTCCTCAGCAACAAGAAAGGTGTCACAGTATAACCACCGGTTCTCCAGCACTGTGCAGCCTCCAAAGCTTTTCAAACTACTGCATGAGTAAGGCGTTATGATACAACATAGCAAGATTTCCATCTGAGGTTTTCATATAGACACTTGATTTGGATCTGTGCAATGGTTATTTTTTTGTTATACATAATATTATTTTTGACAGATTAACAATATTGTGGTTTCAGATGGAATAGTGAAATGAATGTCTGCTTGATTTACCATTTCTGTATCGGTGGCTTTGAAAAAAAATCAACCCACGAAGGAATACAATTATGTTAATGAGTAATTAACCACGTAATTGATTCCATATGTGAATATTTGAATTTTTTTAAAATTCTCATGAATGTGATTGTGATGTTAGATATGTTCTGACCTGAGGAAGGGCGTAAGCATGTGAGCCCGAAGCGGAAATCTCTTTGAACACTTTACTATGTAACTATTTTTGAAATTATTGAATAAAATTTTAAGTGCAGCAATCCTTCGAACTTTTTTCTATATATTATATAATAGGATTTTTAAAACAGCTTACCTGTAAAATCCTTTTCTTGGAGTACATCATAGGACGCAGAGCCTTAAGTATTTACTTAGTGGGTTATAGCTACCTTCAGGTGTTGACACTGGCACACCCAATACAGGAAGTTCACTCCCCTATATAACCCCTCCTCCTTCCAGGAGTCCTCAGTTTTTGTAGCCAAATAATATACTCTCACCCCATAAAAAAGAGGGGCGGGAGCTCTGTGTCCCATGATGTACTCCAAGAAAAGGATTTTACAGGTAAGCCGTTTTAAAAATCCTATTTTCTTTATCGTACATCATAGGACACAGAGCCTTAAGTATTTACTTAGTGGGACATTCCATAGCAATGCTACTTGAGGGGAGGGAGACACAACCCGTAGGGCACCCCCAGACTTATACTGCTTCCTGCAGCACACATATCCTCATTCCTTCTTACATCCACCACTTGGTAACATTTTGTGAATGTATGGACTGAAGACCAAGTTGCAGCCTTGCAGATCTGAGCAAAGGAGGCCTGGTGACGCACTGCCCAAGAAGCACTAACCACTCTGGTAGAGTGCGCCTTAACTTGAATAGGGGGAATCTTACCCCTTAAATCAGAAGTTTGAATTATAACTTGCCGAATCCACTTAGCAACAGTGGATTTCGACGCTGCCTGTCCTTTTTTAGGACCCTCTGGCAGAATAAATAAGACATCAGTCTTACGAATCAGAGCAGTTTTCTTTAAATAGATTTTCACTGCTCTCACTACATCAAGACAATGTAGTGACTTTTCTTCCCTGGAACATGGTTTTGGGAAAAACAATGGCAGGACAATATCTTCATTCAGATGAAAGCCTGATACCACTTTTGGCAAAAAGCCTGGACGAGGGCGTAACACCACTCTGTCCTCATGAATAAACAATATGGCTCTTTACAAGAAAGAGCAGCCAATTCTGAAACAGTACTTGCTGAGGATATAGCAACCAAAAATATCAGCTTCCTAGTCAGAAGGACTAAGGGAACATGTTGTAATGGTTCAAATGGCGGTTTTTGTAACACTGACAAAACTAAATTCAAGTCCCAAGGGGTTAAAGGTGATTTAACTGGCGGATTAATCCACATCACCCCTTGCATAAAACCTCAGAAAAAAGAATGCGTAGCAAGCGGTCTTTGAAATAAAACCGATAAGGCTGAGACTTGGCCCTTAATAGTACGTAGGGCCAACTTCATCTCTATGCCCAATTGTAGAAAGGCAAGGATTCCTATAATATATCTCCGAGGGTGCCAACCCTAGGATTCACACCAGGAAACGTAAGCTTTCCAAACTCTATAATATACCGCTCTGGAAACTGGTTTCCTTGCATTGATTAAAGTTGAGATAACAGACCAGGAAAGCCCATGCTTCTTCAGAATGTGGGTTTCAATAGCCAAGCCAATAAATTTAGCGTTCGTAAACTAGGATGGAATATTGGCCCCTGCAATAGCAAGTCTGGCCTTAGTGGGAGAGGCCAAGGACCCTCCACTGCCATCTTTCTGATCTCTGCGTACCATGACCTTCTGGGCCATGCTGGTGCTACCAGAATTACCGGCTTTCTTTCCAGCTTGATCCTGCAAAGAAGTTGAGGCAACTGAATCGGAGGGAAAGCATAGATTAGTGAAAACTGATCCCACGGAGTTACCAGCGAATCTGTTCCGTATGCGAGTGGATCCCTTGTTCTGGACACAAAGTTGACTAACTTCATATTGAATCTGGACGCTAGAAGATCTTTGTCCGGAGTCCCCCATCTTTGGCAAACAGCCCGAAACACTTCAGGGTGAAGAGACCATTCCCCTGGGAATAACTGCTGGCGACTTAGATAGTCCGCCTGCCAATTTTCTACTACCGGAATGAAAACTGTCGATAGGGATGGGACATTCCTTTCTGCCCAAGTTAGGATATGGTTCACCTCTTTGAGCTGAGAGACTCTTGGTGCCCCTTGGTGATTGATATAGGCCACAGCCGTGGCATTGTTGTATTGAATTCAGACTGGACAATTCTTTAACCTGGAGGTCCAGGTTTTCAGAGCCAGATACACTGCCTGAATCTCTAGGAGAGCAGGGCTCTTTCGAGTTTTGACCACTGTCCCTGGACAGTCGTCTCCTCTAGTACCGCTCCCCAGCGTGAAAGGCTGGCATCTGTCGTTACTACTTTCCAGATTGTCTGAAGGATTTGCGCTTCAGCAAATTCTGGCTTGGTAACCACCAACTGAGGCTTTGAGACACTCTTGGGGACAGCCGCATTGGCAAGTCCAAGGCTTGGATCGTCTTGTTCCAAGCAGAGAGGATTCTGTTTTGCAAAAGTCTTGAATGGAACTGGGCATAGGGGGCTGCTTCGAATGAAGCTACCATCTTTATCAACAACCTCATGAAAAGGCGAATTGAAGGATTTCCTTTTGACCTGACCATCCGTACCAGAGCTGAACTTTGCTGGAGGAAAGAACACCCTTTTCTGGGCTGTATCTATGATCAGGCCTAAGTAATCCAGCCTTCTTACTGGTTTTAAGGAAGACTTCTCTAGGTTGAGGATCCAACCGAGACTTTCCAGGTAACTGGTTGTAATGCGTACGCTTTGCCTTGAGCAAGTCACTGACTGGTCTATTAACAATAGATCGTCTAGGTACGCCAACACTGTTATGCCTTGTGCCCTCAACCTGGCTAGAGGTGGGGCCGATATTTTTCTGAATATCCGTAGTCTTGTGGCCAGCTCGAAGGGTAAGGCCGTGAACTGAAAGTGCTGTTGTTCCACTTTGAATCGCAGAAACCTTTGGTGAGCGGGAAATATTTTTAGCAAATTTTTTGGAACCGATTTAAATTTTTTAGATCCAGAATGGGTCTGACATCCCCATTCGGTTTTGGTACCGTAAACAGGTTTGAATAGAAACCTAAACCTTGTTCTTCTGTGGGGATCTGTATGATTACCCCTAGAGTCAATAATCGGTCTAATGCTTGAAAACGGGGATTGTCTTTTCCCTGGATCCTTGGGAACATTTTAGAAAGTGAGATGGTGGAAACTCCCAAAACTCTAGTCACTGTGGAGAGAGCCCATCTGTCCCGAGTCTCCCTTTGCCAGACTTCTGAGAAATGCAGAAGTCTTCCACCCACCTTGGTGAGGGGAGAGGCCTCTTCATGAAGAGGTCTTAGTATTCTGCTTTGTAGTCTTGCGGCTCCAGGTCTTCCTTTGAGCCTGGGCCTGACCCTGCATTTTTCCTCTGGAATCTGATGGTGGAAGCCGTCGCCACTGCCTAGAGGCGGATGGCTTGGTGCAGGAGAGAAAGTCCGTTTAAACGAAGGACGTTTATACTTTCTTTTGACTGGCAAAAGAGAGTTTTTTTTTTCCAAGGATAGAGAACTGAGAATCTCTTTGGAGGGAGAAAATGCTTATCCGAATGATCGCATTTGGTATAAATAAGCTTCTCTAGTAATGTGTGGACTGGAAACGAATGCACGGTTTGTGAAGGTTTCAAGGAACCCAAAGAAGAAGACTTTCAGCTGACTCTGTTAGGGCTAGCAGGAAAGTGGAGCGAACCATGTCCATAAGGATTTGTACCTCAGATTGTGAAGCTGAAACTTCAACTGTTGTTTCCTCCGCAGAGGAGTAATCGGTTTGCTTTTCCCGATCGTTTGAGGGTAATACCTCATCCTGTTCCCCTGGTAAGGGGTTTGGAGTGGGAGAAAGGGATCTAGCACGCTTCTTATCCCCTTTAATGGAGGATGCGATTAAAGCCGCTAATCTTCCTTCTAAGCCCTGCAGGGCAGAGGAAAATGCATCTTCAGTCACGTATACAGGGGCTGAAGTGTGAGAAGCAGTTGCACCACCAATTGCTTCCAATGACGCACCCTGGCTTGCCATGTCAGGCATCCCCGGAGAGGATGACAATGTGGAGGCATGTCTGGAGTTCCCAGTGCCTGGGGATGGTTTTGGTGCCTTAGTAGTAAGCCTTGAAGCCATAGTGCTATAGTTCTATTTGAACAATAGTAGGAAAAACAGTGGTAGCATAGAATGATCTAATGCTAAACAATACGTTTTTTCCTGTACTGAAAATGCCTGTGTAAACCCCTTACGTGTACCAGCGCTTCTGTGTCCTGTGGCAGCCTTGCTTCAGCTGCTCTGATAGACAGACACTGTCTGTTTCCCAGAGTATCAGCTTTAAGCTTTTTCAGGTGTGAGCATGATTGTCTATGCGCCACGCCCTTTCCTGTGCTTTAGGAAGAGTCACCTCAGAGGGGAGGGGGAAAGGGGATTTTCATAGCCTTTTTTATCAGCTTTTCAGATTTATGCTTGTTTAAACATAACATGTATCCCTATCCACTCAGTTTCCCCATTTAGGGGGAGAGGAGACCCCCCTCCAGCTGCTGAGACACATGCTGTATTAGCACAAATTTAAAAAGGGTCTATACTCTATTACTCCCTCTAGAGGAGTTTTAAAGGCATTTTACAATATAATTGACAGAAAAGTCATAGGTGGACTTTGCAGTTCCTATGCTTTCCTCTTATCTTTTCTTCGCTGAGGATACTGCTGTAAATAGACAGATCCAAACTTCACCCATCATGGCGGGCAGCGTGTTTAAAACTTCAAAGACTGAAGCCCTTTTAATAGGGGTTCCACTCCTTTGGACCATGTATAGCACCCCTCAGGACAGCTTTAGGTAATGTAGCAAGACCAAAAAGAGCCCTGGTTCCTAGGGTCCAGCCCTCAGAGGAGCGTTACAGGCAAAACCTCGTTCTTCTATGCGAGGCCCGGGTACCCTCCTGGAGCCGCAGTGGCAGGATGGATCCGGTTGTGGAGGCTTTTTAAATCCAGCATGGATCCCTCCTGGAGCTTCGAAGAGCACATCTTCACTCGTGCCAATACCTTTAGACACTGGCGAAAAAACTGAGGACTCCTGGAAGGAGGAGGGGTTATATAGGGGAGTAAACTTCCTGTATTGGGTGTGCCAGTGTCAACACCTGAAGGTAGCTATAACCCACTAAGTAAATACTTAAGGCTCTGTGTCCTATGATGTACGATAAAGAAATTATATATATATATATATATAAATATATATAAATTATTATATGTGCATATTTAGGTATGTACACACACACACATATATTTTTATTATTTCTTTAATTTTTAATTTCTATAGGATTCCCGATCGATTGATACAATCTGTGAAGCGCGGGAATGCTGTTACACCCGTTGATCTCTTGTTCCGGGATTATTTCATGTTATACTATATTATCTAGATTACTATAATGTTTTTTGCTAACTGTGATCCAGTGATTAATCAATTGATTGACAGGCTGTTTGATTGTTTAATAGAGTGCAGATGAGTTCTCTCTATATAAATTGTACCTTGTATGTGGTCATTCATAGGCATGACGTTTTGAAGAAGGGCATGATCTGTACTAGCCTGAAACCATTACTACTACTATGACTGCTGGTATATTTTGGATGTTTTAAATTTTTCATTAAAACATTTTTGTGCAACAATCCCTTTTCTATGATATAAGCCCTTGGAAGGCTTGATTGCTTTGCACATGTTATTACAACCGACGTGCACCTCACCCTTTGAAATATATATAACGTATATACTCGAGTATAAGCCGACCCGAATATAAGCCGAGGCACCTAATTTTACCAAAAAAACTGGGAAAACTTATTGACTCGAGGATAAGCCTAGGGTGAGAAATGCGCAGCTACTGTAAGTGGAAAAAGAGGGTCAACAATGCCCATTTTCAGCCTCACTGTACCCATTTGCAGCCATAGGTCCCCCGAACTTCAAACTCGGTAGTTAAGGGTTCCTAGATGCCCCCTAGCTGTAGCCAAAATTTGGGGTCTCTAGACCCAAAGGGTCCTGAAATGACATTGCTGCAGATCAACACAGTTGACCAATTTTGGGGCCCTGTATCTCGGGGCCACTTGGCGCTAGGAGCGCACACCCAGTGGAACCAGCACTACAACATATCCAAATCTGGGGTTCCTAGCACCAAGTGGTCCTGAGATACAGGGCCCCAAAGTTGGTTTGGAAAATGTCAAGCACTTTTCTGCAGCAGAGAATGAAATTTTCTGAACCGACTTTGGGGCCCCGTATCTCGGGACCACTTGATGCTAGGAACCCCAGCTTTGGATATGTTGTAGTGCTAGTTCCACTGGGTTTGCACACCAAAGTTGGGGTTCCTAGCACCAAGTGGCCCCAAATTTTGTTTGGAAAATGTCATTCTCTGCTGCAGAAAAGTGCTTGACTCGAGTATAAGCCGAGGGGGGCATTTTCAGCACAAAAAAAGTGCTGAAAAACTCGGCTTATACTCCAGTATATAGAGTATAATATATAAATATTATATTAGTCTTTGGAAGCACAAGGTTTTTTTCTTTTATAAACTAGATGTGATATTGTCAGTTCACCCAACACTATAAAATTTGCTCTGAACATCAATGTATTAATGACCACTGATCAAGAAGGTGTTGGAGAGTATGACCACTGCATTACCGAGACACATTGGCCATAGCACATACAACATGGCAAAGAAACTTACCATAAGCTTGCATAATGACAACATAGTCGGTGCAACATTGCAAGGGTGTTTTTTTTCCCCCAATTCCTGAAGTTGGGTTTTAAAGCAAACATGCTTCCTCCATGCAGGACAGAGAACAGGCTTGTATTAATGCCCAACTTCCTAGCAGCACATATACGGTACTTATGTGCAATTTTAATACATTTGTTTTAGATTTTAAAGTACTAAATGATAAGAATTGTGCCTTTACTATCCTAGCTGCACATATCATTCTGCACTGACTGTTACCTAACTTTAAACCCCAAAGTAAAACGAGATGAATCGGCGGGCACAATAACAGACGGTGCCAGGAGTGTTAGAGGCAGAAAGGATGAAGGAGACATCAGAACGGATTGCATTACAACCCTCAGGATTGTTTGTCTTGTATTAAACAATTAAGTTAGCCATAGATAGATTTCAAATGGGACGGTGCAGCAGGGACCGGCTGAATTTTGATCCATCTATGGCCATTTCAGTTCCGCAGAAGTTGATGAAAGGACCAACTGCTCTTAAACAGGGATGTTGGAAAGATTTTCTTCAAACAGCACTGCAGCAAATCGGTGGCAGCACTGATCAGTGAATTCTGCCAGCAGGGGAGTCCCTGCTGTAACAATACAAGGACACAGTGGGGAGGATTCCCCCATCTACCTTGAATGTGTGGATGGGGGAATCCAGTCAGTTTAATCACCCTGTAAGTCTTATGGAGTGTACCCATGGAGTATTGTACTCAGGAACAATACTAAGAATATATAAACCTGATCGTACCTCACACCACAGGCTCTTGTCATTATCATATGAGTACTCTTCAATGGCAGTGTTGAGGCTCAGAACATCATTGATCCGATTCTCTGCCAGCACTTCTTTGGTGAGGCCAGTTTGATTATTTTTCTTTCTGGATCTTGCCGAGGGTAATGAAGTGGTTTCCCCCTCATTAAGCAGCTGAGAGTCTTCAGGTTCTTCCTCCTGAAGCTTGTTCTCCTCATCCTTCTGCTCTTCATCATCCGGGGTCTCCTCCTCTTCACTCTCATAATCCACCTGAGAGAGAAAACACCATGAAAAGCTCACTAAGAACTGCAGGGCTGCCTCCATATAATATAAATTTAGTATTTGTAGTTCGCCAGGAAAAAAAACCCCAAAAAAACCAAACAAAAATAAAACGCTTTTATTAAGGCTAGATTCATTTTTTAATGCTTTCCTCTTCCAACATGCCTAGGACTGATGAACAGTAAATTTACAGACCGCAAATTTAACATGGTTCTGTTGGAGAGCTTTTTCAGGCCAACTTGGTCATAGCAATTAGAGGACCAGACTGCCATACGGGCGTGATCCAACCATCATGACAGGTCTTTTGTCCAAACTTCAGCCAAACAAAGACTTAGATCGCATCAGTGGTCTTTTAATGCAGGAAAGAGGGAAAGTGGATATACTCCGGACACTCCCTGGCAATCTGCTTATCAAAGAGGAAACAGCAGACAAGATTTTATAACTTTCTGTCCCTAGACCAAAAAAAAGCTTCCCGGCCTCGCTGATCTAATGACACTAAACATTTACAAAGCACGGCTATAGCTTTCAGCAAACTTTAAGCAACTTTGCTGAAGCTTTTAAAGAAGCCTTTAGCACTTATTTGGGAACCTTAAAACACAGGCGAGTGCTGGGTGCTGGTTATCTCCTTTAAGCAGGTTATTTAATATCAGTACTCCCATTGTGGTCTGTGTTTAATCTCCCAGAAGTGCTGGTTTAAAGGCTTCAAGAACACTCCGCTAAAAGCTTTGCAAATGCTCTGGTAAAGCTCTATATGCAAACTAAAGCCGTACATACCAGGCCTAAAAAACAAACAAAAAAAAAAACAAAAAACAAAAAAACTTCTGTTCACCGAGGCTGAATTCTCATTACAGAACCTAAAGCAGGTAAACAGAAGCACTTTAAATGGTACATATCATGTATTATTACTAATAATGTAGAAATAAGAGGCAAAACTAACTCTAAACCTACTCCCACCCACATTCTAAGTCTAATCTATCTAACCCTGTAAAGAAAAGATTGCTATACTTACCTATTCTGCAGCCCGGGTCCAATCTCCAGAGGTGCCCCCTGTATGCAGGAGAAAGCCGACAAAGGCTGGAAAATGCATGGAAAGTGACGTCACCCATAGACTTACTATGGGGTCTCCGTTGTCAGCTGTCTCTCCTACACACTGAAGCTGCTGCTGACAGCTCAGCCCGGGGCCGGACCGGAGGCAGAATAAGTATAACAATCTTTTCTTTACAGGGTTAGATAGATTAGGCTTAGAATTTGAGATAACCAGCACCCAGCACTCACCTGTGTTTTAAGATTCCCAAATGAGTGCTAAAGGCTGCTTTAAAAGCTTCAAAGCTGCTTAAAGTTTGCTGAAAGCTATAGCCGTGCTTTGTAAATGTTTGCAGTCATTAGATCAGCGAGGCCGGGAAGCTGGTTTTTGGTCTAGGGACAGAAAGTTATGGACAGGTTATAAAATCATGTTTGCGGTTTCCTCTTTCATAAGCAGATGCCAGGGAGTGTCAGGAGTATATTCACTTTCCCTTTTTCCTGCATAAAAAGACCACTGATGCGATCTAAGGCTTCATTAGTTTGGCTGAAGTTTAGTTTGCATTTACTTCCACTTCAAGAAGGAAACAAGTGTTTGTAAAGGTAAAGATAAAAAAAATACTGCACTGTCTCTTTAAAATTAGTTCAATGTGATTGTTAATTTCTGTATTTTATTTCTTGCTGCAGTTGCACTGATATGCCTGGTTGATCCTGCCTGTGTGGCTCCCCCTACAAGTAAACTGACCACGGTAGCATGGCAACCAATTCATGCTACCGTGGTCAGTTTACAATTAAGGGTCTCAAACTGGCGGCCCTCCAGCTGTTGCGAAACTACAAGTCCCATGATGGATTGCAAGGCTGGCAGTTACAAGCATGACTCCCACGGGCAGAGGCATGATGGGACTTGTAGTTTCGCAACAGCTGGAGGGCCGCCAGTTTGAGACCCTTCGGTTTACATCCTGCAACTTCCCGCTAAAGATACAGGCCTGTATCTTCTGTAGTCACTGCAGAGCCATCCCCCTGCCCATCCCTGCTCTCGGGTGGGGAGAAGAGGAATTGATGTCTGCTGCCGAGTCTGAGAGCATTCCCCTGCCACGGAAACGCAGGCGCTGGGCAGCAACATCACTAATCAGTTCCGATGTAAATGCCCTGACACTGAACATGCCCACCGACAGGTCCGTGCATCGTTGTGGAACCGAGATTGATCACGTGACCTGCAGATATGAGGCTGCACAGATCAGTAAGTGCAATTTGCTGAAATATGGTATTACTGGGGACATGGCACAGGAGATTGTCAGAGACTGGGGACATGGTACAGGAGATGGTCAGAGACTGCAGACATGATACAAAAGATCAATGCACCCTTACCAGTGCCCGTCAGATGCAGCCAGCCTGTGTCCCCAGTGCAGCCAGCCTGTGTCCCCAGTGCAGCCAGTTAGCCAGCCTGTGTCCCCAGTGCAGCCAGTTGGCCAGCCTGTGTCCCCAGTGCAGCCAGTTGGCCAGCCTGTGTCCCCAGTGCAGCCAGTTGGCCAGCCTGTGTCCCCAGTGCAGCCAGCCAGCCTGTGTCCCCAGTGCAGCCAGTTAGCCAGCCTGTGTCCCCAGTGCAGCCAGTTGGCCAGCCTGTGTCCCCAGTGCAGCCAGTTGGCCAGCCTGTGTCCCCAGTGCAGCCAGTTGGCCAGCCTGTGTCCCCAGTGAAGCCAGCCAGCCTGTGCAGGGGAAGAGAGGGAGGAGAGAGAGGAGAGACGCCGCCTGGTTGATTAGAGCACCGGGAAAATAACAGCTTTCATCTCAATAGCTGTGTGTTCCCCACCACGCGCCATCACATACAGCCCCTCCCCCTTGTCCGAGCACTTTGACAGATCACCCGTCCAATCCTGGGATGGGTGATCTGTCTATCAAAGTTCCCCAGACAAGGGGGAGGGGCTGTATGTGACGGCGCGCGGCGGGGAACCGCCCCCGCCCCATTTTCGGCTCCATTATCGCCCATTTTGCTCTTTCGGCAAATTGCAGAAAAGGCCATTTCCGGCTGATATGTTTCGGCGGTCGAAATTTCAGTTCATCCCTAAGGGAAAGCAAATATATTATTTCACCCCATTCACACATTTGAGGTGGATCCCTCCAGGCAGAGCTATTATATTCTGACAGCGAAGAAATTTCCCCACCATCAGAATACATGCATCAGCACTGCCAGCTGTAGCTGGCGGCATTGATCAAGTGAAAATTTTCAAAGCAGTCTGGTTGTACGGTTGAGAAATCCAATTCTGTACAACCAGCCTGCCCATAGATGAATTGAAATTCAGCCAGTGCCTGCTGAATCTGGCTGAATTTCGATCCATCTATGGCCAGCTTAAACAAGTCGTTCACTGCCTGAATCCCCATGCTGTTATGTGGATCTGTGGGGGACACAGCTGTCATGCAAATGCAATCTATTCCACTGACTACCATACTCCTGCGTTTACAGATACGCTTTAGTGCATTTCTTTGCCACCAAGTTCCATTGTATTGTGTGTATATAACCACAATATTAACTACAGAGCATCCTTATTGTACAGCTTGTTTGGTTAAAGTTACAATGTACTCTCCCAAATTTGATGCACCGAGCCCTGATGTCAAATAGCAACAGGGTGTGTTCTGCTTAGTTTACAGCTTATTCAATTTTTAGAGCTCTGTTGAATGAGCAGTTGGGCTGTTTTATTATCGTATCAAAGCCCTACTCAGGAAATATTGACCTACCATAACCAGCTGTAATGTCTTATGATATACAGGTGCATCTCAAAAAATTAGATTATCCAAAAGTAATTATTTCAGTAAATCAATTCAAAAAGTGAAACTCATATTTTATAGATTCATTACACACAGAGTGATATATTTCAAGCATTTCTTTCTTTAATTTTGTTGATTATGGCTTACAGCTAGTGAAAACCCCAAATTCAGTATTTTAGAAAATGTGAATATTACATAAAGACCAATTTAAAAAAAAGGATTTTTAATACAGAAATGTTGGCTTACTGAAAAGTATGTCTATGTACAGTATAGCATGCACTCAATACTTGATCGGGGCTCCTTTTGCATGAATTACTGCATCAATACAGCGGGCATGGAGGCGATCAGCCTGTGGCACTGCGGAGGTGTAATGGAAGCCCAGGTTGCTTTGATAGTGGCCTTCAGGTCATCTGCATTGTTGGGTCTGGTGTCTCATCTTGCTCTTGAAAATACCCCAAAGATTCTCTATGGGGTTTAGGTCAGGCGAGTTTGCTAGCCAAACAAACACAGTGATACCATGCTCATTAAACCAAGTATTGGTACTTTTGGCAGTGTGGACAGGTGCCAAGTCCTGCTGGAAAATTAAATCGGCATCTCCATAAGGCTGGTCAGCAGAGGGAAGCATCAAGTGCTCTAGAATTTTCTGGTAGAGGGCTGCGCTGACCCTGGATAAAAACACAATGGGCCAACACCAGCAGATGACATGGCTCCCCAAATTATCACAGACTGTGGAAACACAGTGGACATCATGTAACTTGGATTCTGTGCCTCTACACTCCTCCTCCAGATGCTGGGACCTCGATTTCCAAATGAAATGCAAAATTACTTTTATCCGAAAAGAGGACTCTGGACCACTGAGCAACAGTCCAGTCCTTTTTCTCCTTAACCCAGGTGAATGGCTTGACATAAGGAATGTAGGGCTGAAATAACTAATCAACATAATCGATAATAATCTATTATGAAAATAGTTGCCAACTACAGTATCTCACAAAACTGAGTACACCCCTCACATTTTTGTAAATATTTTATTTTCCCTTATCATGTGACAACACTGAAGAAATGAGACTTTGCTACAATGTAAAGTAGTGAGTGTACAACTTGTATACATTTTATTATTACAAGGTCTCAGGTGTGAATGGGGAGCAGGTGTGTTCAATATGGTGTTATCACTCTCACTCTCTAATACTGGTCACTGGAAGTTCAACATGGTACCTCATGGCAAAGAACTCTCAGGATCTAAAAAAAAAAGAGAAGTGTTGCTCTACATAAACATGGCCTAGGCTATAAGAAGATTGCCAAGACCCTGAAACTGAGCTGCAGCACGGTGGCCAAAACCATACAGCGGTTTAACAGGACAGGTTCCACTCAGAACAGGCCTCGCCATGGTTGACCAAAGAAGATGAGTGGACGTACTCAGCATCATATCCAGAGGTTGTCTTTGGGAAATAGATGTATGAGTGCTGCCAGCATTGCTGCAGAGGTTGAAGGGGTGGGGGGGTCAGCCTGTCAGTGCTCAGACCATACACCGCACACTGCATCAAATTGGTCTGCAAGGCTGTCGCCCCAGAAGGAAGCCTCTTCTAAAGATGATGCACAAGAAAGTCCGCAAACAGTTTGCTGAAGACGAGCAGTCTAAGGACATGGATTACTGGAACCATGTCCTGTGGTCTGATGAGACCAAGATAAACTTATTTGGTTCAGATGGTGTCAAGCGTGTGTGGGGGCAACCAGGTGAGGAGTACAAAGACAAGTGTGTCTTTCCTACAATCAAGCATGGTGGTGGGAGTGTCACGGTCTGGGGTTGCAAGTGTGCTGCCGGCACTGGGGAGCTACAGTTCATTGAGGGAACCATGAATTCCAACATGTACTGTGACATACTGAAGCAGAGCATGATCCCCTCCCTTCGGAGACTGGACCGCAGGGTAGTATTTCAACATGATAATGACCCCAAACACACCTACAAGATGACCACTGCCTTGCTAAAGAAGCTGAGGGTAAAGGTGATGGACTGGCCAAGCATGTCTCCAGACCTAAACTGGATTGAGCATCTGTGGGGCATCCTCAAACGGAAGGTGGAGGAGCACAAGGTCTCTAACATCCACCAGCTCCGTGATGTCGTCATGGAGGAGTGGAAGAGGACTCCAGTGGCAAATCTGGTGAACTCAATGCCCGAGAGGTTTAAGGCAGTTCTGGAAAATAATGGTGGCCACACAAAATATTGACACTTTGGGCCCAATTTGGACATTTTTACTTAGGGGTATACTCACTTTTGTTGCCAGCGCTTTAGACATTAAAAAGGAGAAGTCCAGCCTGAGGTTTTTAGGCTGGACTTCTCCTATGGGGCACTGGAGTACAATTAGTTTTGCACTCCTGTGACCCATTTTCATGAAGTCCACTCTCTGCTGATATCACTGCAATCAGTCGAGGTACCGCATCATCCCAATTTCCGAAGTCTGGATCCGCCTGCTGCCTTGACTGATGGCAGTCTCAGCGAGCCGCTGAGACTGCCACTCCCTGCCCCCTCCACAGCTCAGCGCTCCAATGAGCGTGGATGAGCAGAGCAGGAGAGATGCTGACTGAGAGGCAGCTTCTCTCCACTCGGGGAGGAGTGAGAACTGAGCCATCGGCAGTGTTCGGTGGCCTGGTTCTCAGTGCAGTGAAGTCGGGGGACAGCCGCGGCATCCGTCTGATGCTGCATCCACCTAGGTAAGTATGAATATAAAAAAAAACAAACATATACTTCTCTTTTAATAGCTGTGTGTTGAGTTATTTTGAGGGGACAGCAAATTTACACTGTTATACAAGCTGTACACTCACTACTTTATATTGTAGCAAAGTGTCATTTCTTCAGTGTTGTCACATGAAAAGATAGAATAAAATATTTACAAAAACGTGAGGGGTGTACTCACTTTTGCGAGATACTGTATATAAAATAGAGGAGTTTCACTTTTTGAATTGAATTACTGAAATAAATTAACTTTTGGATAATATTCTAAATTTTTTATGAGATGCACCGGTTTGTGATTAACATAACCATGTAAAAGTATAATACATATTTTTTTAAGAGGTAAAGTGTTACCAAACCCACAACAGTAAAATCAATGTGTACATGCAGTAAAGCATGTTTGTTATACTCACTGTGTAACCTAAGGGGTCTGTATTGTGTAAAAAAGCTGTTTGATCTTGTATGTATCCTCCCCTTCTTGCATTGTAACCAAAACATGTCCGGATAAGACAGTTAGTGGAGTCAGGCTGCACATGCTCAGTTTGGTGTATATTGCTAAAGCGTTTTTTTTTTTCTTGGGAGAGTGCATGTGATCAGCACAGGGTCAATCAGCACTGTCTAGACAGAGGGTCAGGGGTCCTGCATCCTGATAGGACAGCTCAGTGCAGTATGAAAACTCCTACAAGCTTTAACCAGACACTGATAGAAGTCACAAGACTGTTATATACTGCTGATGACAAAATTTAACACTTTATAGTTACTAAAATAATTGCATTTCCATGTTCTGTGTACTGTGGGAGACCAGATATAGTGTAGTGAATGCAGGGACCTGGGTTTAGTAACACTTGTCCAATGATGTGTATGTCACATTGTAAGCTTATCTCCATCTCACACTAATTAAAACTAACTATTGCTATACTACCGGCACTCTGATGGGAGAGAGGTGCTCTGCTACACAGCAGCCGCTCTGCCCGCCCCTCACCTCTGCTGTCCATTCACAGAATACTTTGCATCTTGTGAATGGGTTCACATAATACAAAGCCTTTCAGTGATTAGGCAAAAGGAAAAGAGAAGCAGACAAAGAGACTACAAACAGCCCTGCAGCTGCAGGATCAGAGACCAGAGTCAGAAGTATAGCAAAAGCTGTACATCCAGCAAAAGTGTACAAAAAAAAAAAAAATAAGTCCACGAAGTGGCATACGCCTCACTGGACTCAACCGCTGATGAGCCAGCACCGTGCTGCAATTACTGGAGTTCTTTAAAGCTGTCTAATGTCCTTATTTGCAAGTCTGATAAGGGTCTAAAAACTGTAATACTAACCTCCTCTTCTTGTTTCTCTCTTCTCCTTGCATCAGTGGCGTCTGCATCTCCTTCATCAGCCTCTGCATCCACAATAGCTTCTTCATTGTCCAACTCCTGACTCTCCTGATGAGACATGCAACAACAGACATAACCTTTAGTACATTATGGGGAATCCTATAACATCTACAGACTAGATCCAAATTTTCCATAAGGTTCCTCCTCCCTGGTAATATTCTCCCATCAACAGTGGATGAGCCTTCACTCATTTATTAATGCTGAACTCCAGGCAGGTATTAGAGACAAATACAATTGATGTATCTGGTATCAACAACTTACGATCTGTATGGAAGAACGTAGAGGGTAAAGCAGCACAAAGAGCCAGTCAGCTGTGCTGCGATGCTAATGTGTTAACAAAAACATGCTGATAGGAGAAGAGAGCAGAGTGACAGAGAGGAGGTCAGTAGTGGGCTTTTTCTCCTTTTACTGTCCATTCACAGGCTGGGGAGGGAAAAGACCTGTAAGTGTTATTTAAAGTGATTGTAAAGTGATTTTTTCTTTAACCACTTACCTACCGGGCACTTACACCCCCTTCCTGCCCAGGCCATTTTTCAGCTTTCAGCGCTGTCGCACTTTGAATGACAATTGCGCGGTCATACTACACTGTACCCAAACACATTTTTTTTCATTTTCTTCACACAAATATAGCTTTCTTTTGGTGGTATTTAATCACTGGGTTTTTTTTGTAAAAAATAAGACCAAAAATTTTGAAAAAAAAAAAAAAAAAAAAGTTTACTTTTTTTCTGTCAGTAAATTTTGTAACCAAGTAATTTTTCGCCTTCACTGATACGCGCTGATGAGGCGGCACTGATGGGCACGGATAGACTGAACTGGACTGAACTAGATGTCCCCCTGCGTGGAGATGCCGCTGATCGGCTCTCCTCGCCACACACTCTGTCAGTGTGAGGCGAGGAGCGCTGATTACCGGAACTTCCTTGTTTACATGTGACCAGCTGTGATTGGACACAGCCGATCACATGGTTAAAGAGCCGCGGCTCTTTCCAGAGATCGGGGTCGCGCCGTGTCACAGTAACAGGTCAAATGATGACGTCCCAGAACGAGAGCCGCACCGCCCCGCCGTCATTTGACAGCGGGGTGGGCGGCATGCAGGTAAACAACATACATGCTATACTTGCATGCTCTGCACAAATGTTTTGCACAAAGCAGCCACAATACTCTTCTCGGGTCCCCAAACCAGCACTCCAGGATCCTCCCACCCACAGCACGCCCCGTGCTATGGAGGCACTCATGTGTGCTCACTCCAGAGCCCCATTCTGTGTGTCTATAGACACACAGCTCGTGGGTTAGGCCCCACCCCCACTCCCTCTGCACTGGCTGTGATTGACAGGGGGAGCTGCTTGCAGAAGGTTTTTTTAACTTAATAAAAAGTGTGGCGCTGTAAGTGAACGTAGCAAACCTTAAAAAAGGGGCCATGTAATCAAAAGATATAGTGACCTGTCTCTCATAGTGAAGAGCACAACATATAAGAATCACACCGTGAGTAAATGTAAAGGACCACATGCGATAGTGAGTCTCAAGGAAGTTGCAAGACTATAATAAAAAAAATAGTAAAAAATATCCAAGCGAATGAATATCAAAGAAAACAATTCAATTGAACACTAAAAGCAGCGCAGTATGAAGTGGCTTGGGCCGGCGTATTAACCCTATGCGTTTCGTCTGCAAAGACTTCAACTGGGGTTTGCAGACGAAACGCGTAGGGTTAATACGCCGGCCCAAGCCACTTCATACTGTGCTGCTTTTAGTGTTCAATTGAACTGTTTTTATTTGATATTCATTCGCTTGGATATTTTTTAGTTTAATAAATTCCATCATTTGGATTTACGCTATGTGGAGGCTTTTTCTCTTTTTTATGCCTTGAATATAATACCTGCATCTGGAGAAGACCTTTTTGGCCATCTGCGTTTACCATTGTCTACTGTTGGGGAGTTTTATCTATCTCCACAATCACTGGCCTTTTGGATTTCCATCGGCCTACAGAGGAGGGGATCGTATGGTTCATCCTGGGAGCTTGACTCCATGTCTCCGGTTCCATGCCTGACAGATCCACCACCATGCGGGGTCCACTACTTTGGGTAAGAGTACCTTTTTCTCTCCCCCATTCCTGGAAGGTGAATGCACTCCCGGGTGTATTTATCCACTGTTCAACACATCTACCTAAGAGACTGTCAGACATCTGTAACAACAGTGTGTGTCACTCGTCACCGTTTACCTCTGATGCCTCATGGACCATCACGTTTGCTCTCACTCACATTTGGAATTAGTATTGTGTTTGTATTTTTTTTACATGCCTATGGATACACATGGGTTGGTTTCTCATCTATATATGATAGTGTGTTTTCATTAACAGGTCACTATTATTGCAAATTCCATGTTACCACATTCATGTTTTGATGTATAATTTAGATCACACATGAGTTTATGTCATTGAGCATTTGTATATGATAGTATTTCTATCCAGTCACCATATCACATCACCTTTGTTAATCATTTTTATTATAGTCTTGCGACTTCCTTGCGACTCAGTATCGCATGAGGTCCTTTACATTTAATCATGGTGTGATTCTTATATGTTGTGCTCTTCACTATGAGAGACTTATCGCTATATCTTTTGATTACATGGTCCCATTTTTAAGGTTTGCTATGTTCACTTACTTTCAGTGCCACACTTTTTATTTACACATTTATTTATTATTATTTATTTATTTCAGGTACTTATATAGCACCATCAATTTACGCAGCACTTTTACATATACATTGTACATTCACATCAGTCCCTACCCTCAAGGAGCTTACAATCTAAGGTCCCTAACTCACATTCATACATACTATGGTCAATTTAGACAGGATCCAATTAACCTACCAGCATGTCTTTGGAGTGTGGGAGGAAACCGGAGCACCCGGAGGAAACCCACGCAGGCACAGGGAGAACATGCAAACTCCACGCAGGTAGTGTCATGGTTGGGATTCGAACCAGCGACCCTTCTTACTGCTAGGCGAAAGTGCTATCCACTACACCACTGTGCCGCCCGTTTTTGTTCACAATCAGTCTTATTGTTGTGTTGGCTGCTCACATTTGGGGTTGGCGCATATATATGCCTATATTGGTTCTGTTTGCCTACCAAATCGGGCCTGGACATCTAGGCTTTAAATACCCCTGAGCAAGAAAAGGTTAAGGAACAGTAGTTTTCTTACAATGCAGTCTTAGTGGAGCAATACAATCCCATCATAATGGATTTACTTTACTAGACAACACAGTTTTGTGCGCCCAAGATTCTCCCAGAGGTCTACCATTGTATTATACAACTCATTATAATATGAAAATCAATGCTCAGTGTTTGGCTGTGATCCTGGATTCAACAATAAAAACAAAGCAATTAACAACTATCACTATACTTCACAACTTCTGCTGTATTGCTCTCTGCTTTGTAAAAGAACCAGCTGGAGGTAAACTATTAAAAATGTGTATCCTCCCAAAATACCTCTACCTATATTTCAAGCCTTACCAATAAGGATGAGCTCCGGCGTGTTCGCACAGCCCACGTGTAGAGCCTGCCAGGAAGTTGGCACTGCGCTAATCACAGGCAGTGAAACATTTCACGATGAGCGGCTGCTGAGATCGGGAAACGTCTCACTGCCTGTGATTAGCGCAGTGCCGACTTCCTGGCGGGCTCTGCACGTGGGCTGTGCGAACACGCCGGAGCTCATCCTTACTTACCAATAAAAGATACCTTTTCACTACTTTAAACAAGTACTTACTCTTTTCATCAGGTTCATCTGGGCGCACATAAAAAACCTCGCCTTCCCCGACATCAACTCTCATTACCCAAACAATATGGTGGACTCACACTTCCTGATGCCTGGAAATATTATCAGGCTACTCATCTTGGCAGCGTTATTGATTGGCGCCGACATTATAGTTCTAAACTCTGGGCGCAACTAGAACAGGCTCAAAATGGACATCCCGTTCAAAGGTGCCTTTTGGTGCTACGATAACCTACCATCAGTATTAAAATCACATCCTCTATTAGGCACCACACCCAATATATGTACACAAGCTTCCCTCTCTACCCGTGACTCCCCCTTATTTCCAGTTTTAGAGAACACGTTGTTTTCGCCTAGCCTTAGATCTCATGAATTCAGGGCCTTACTCCAATAAGGATGTGATCAAGCATTCCATTTTTTAGAGGCGGAACGCTGGCCCTCTATAACATCGCGGATGAGCGACACAGGACCCTTCAAGCTCCCCTTTTCGAATGTCCTCCAACTGCACCATTTTATACAATACATACCGAAAACCTCAGCGCTTTAACCGTTACATAGCAACCTTTGAGGAATACTATTCAGATGACGGAACTCTGCCGCAAGTATTATCTAAACCAGGGATATGCAATTAGCAGACCTCCAGCTGCTGCAAAACTTCAAGTTTACAGGGCTTTAAAACTTCAAGTCCCATCATGCCTCTAAGTGTCATGCATGTGGCTGTCTGAGTCTTGCTATGTCTAATGGGACTTGCAGTTCTGCAACAGCTGGAGGTCCACTAATTGCATATCCCTGGTACTAAACTCATGTATTTCATGTGTATTTATTGTATTTATGTGTTGGAGATCCCAGGAGGGCAGAGGAACGCTGCTTCATATATTCTGGTCCTGCCCCAAGTTAATGCACTTTTGGACGGAAGTCAGAAAAATTATTCAAAAATTCACGGAACACAAGATTCCCAATGATCCAGCCTTCTTCCTACTACGTTTCAACGATTCTCGCAAACATTTCTAAAAATAAAAAAGACTGGACGGCACCTAATAGATGCCAAGTCCTGTATTCAAAGGACATCCCGTTCTCATATTCTTCTCCGTTCTCAGCCTTAAAGCCGGGGAGGAGACAGATTCAGCATCGGACCAATGCTGCATCCACCTAGGTATAATTTCTAAAAGAAAACCCCTGAACTTCTCTTTTAATTGCTCATTTTGGTCTATGGGAAGAGAAAAAAAAAAAAAAAAGATTTACGTAATCATTTACTCTTCTTTTCCCCAGCGCTCCAGCGTTCTAGGGTCTTCACATCATCAAGAGCAAAGCAGGGTCCAAAGTCCTAAATTAGACATGATGACGCAGTGGGGGGCCCTGTGGTTCATGCCTTACGTCAGAATTTCCTATTTGTTTTGACGGCTCAGCAGTTGAAATATCTGGGTCTACACGTCACTCCTTTGTTGGGGCTTATCAGGGCCAATTACCTACCACTATTTAATCATATAAGGGGTGACTTACACCGCTGGCATTCCCTCTACCAGGGAGACTTGACGTTGTTAAAAATGAATGTGTTACCTTGGGTTCTTTTTGTGTATAAATGCTGCCCATTAGGGTCATTTGGTTCTTCTTTAATACCATCTCTGCATATCTGGACTTAATGTCCTCATGATTTCTTCTTACATGTGTTCAGTAGCAATTTGTAGGGGTCTATGCACCTGTGGGCATACTTTTTCTTATTTAGACAAGACCTCTATATACAAACTTCTGATTTTTGTTGTTTCCCCCCACCCTAACCCCCCCCCCCCTTCCCTCTTTCCCTCCACCCTTCTTACGCATTTCAACAAGATGGGGTGTATTCCCCTTCGAAAACGATATTCTGTGTTTGCATTGTGTTTGAACACCCTTGCAGAAATTATCATCCCGCAGTCTCCCCAGTACAATCAAGTATGAGGGAAAGCAAGAAATTTGCTCAAGAAGCCAATCGTGTGCAAACCCCATGTAAGTTTTGGCTTCCCCATAAATTCTGGCTTTCTATGGGTTCCGGCAATGGATAGGGACTGCAGGAGACAGAAGAGGGAAGCCAAGTACAAGTTGCTTATTGTGTCTTCTAACCTGCCACTTGTCTACTATGGATAACTGTCGAGTCCCGTGACTCACCTGGGTTCCAGTACCCTCTGCTCCTTCATCCATATCTTTCCGTGTTGCTTTTCGGGCAGAAACATCCCTGTAGGAGGCAAGCTTTGCACTTCTCCTCTTGATGGCATCAAGCATAATTTTGAAAAACCTGCAGAAGTCACAGATTCACAGAATGAACATAAGCAATAACCAAGACCTGAGCACTCCATATGCTGATATAAAAAAACTCACTTATCAATGCAACTACACTTAGCAGCCATTATCCCCTTTACACTTAGCAGCCATTATGTCCTTTATCACTTATTTTTGCTAGTTTTGTTGTATGCATACACGTCACTAAATATGTCAGCCAAATAATATTTATGTGTGTAGGTACAGGGCATATCACGAATATACACTATGACATAGCTCACCAATATTTTTTGGGGAGCTGTGTTTTCACTGAATAATAAGGGGGGTAATTGTATGGCTCAATTCAATGGAAATCACTCTTTGAAACATGGAGAAGTCACTTGACACTTTTTACTTTCACCACTAGATGGCTCACTCTAATGGCCAGGGGTATGATAACTTTTCACTCATTCACAATTATACACTTAGGTTTCAACATTGTTCATACATTAGATTCCTCACACAACATAAACATAGGGAATGAGTTATGATCAGACTCATGCGAGATCTCATCACCAGTTAGGGGTAATGAAGGACACACTCAGGAAAATGCCCTAATCCGTATCCAGGGTCGGGGAATGTATGGGCTGCTTCGTCTGACCATATTGCATAAACCGCTAGGGTAACGTCACTATGCAATACCCCAGTTCTATGATTGTAGACTCTATATAGGTAGTGCTCGATCAATAGGTTGGGGATATACTGTCGATTAAAGACCCAAAGAATGATATCCACAATGTATAATAATTTGTTTTACTTTGTTTTGAGTCTTAATAGCGAATCCTTGCATCGTATTTTGATTACACTGTGCTTAGTCATCATTAGGATACGTTCACAGTCTAGCTTCCCTTTGCTGTACGTGATCGGCCCAGCATCGCTGCTTTTGGGGGCCGCAGAGGTATCTGGGAAGGCGTACATAAATTTGCATAATACTACGTCGAAAGACGCAAGGGGTATAAGGGGAGGAGGTGCCGGGCCGTACAGCCAATCCCATGAGTAAGTCTGATATGACGAAACATGTCGGGGCGTGGCTGTACGGCACCTATCACTAGTCAGTAGCGACGGACGGAACTTTGCTGTGGATCTCCGTACACCGGCGGGAGCCTTCAAAACGGTTCAGAGGAGCTGCCCCACGGACTGTGCGGCCAGCAGGTGATCCACATCTTTAGATTGTCAGCGGAGAGGGGTGAGAATTTATCCATCGCTGCTTCTTGAGGTCCGCCGTGACCTTCAGCTTTACAGTGGTGCTGGGCGTTTCACAGAGGAGGATTTGGTTTGATTTGGAAATGCTTTGCAGTGTCAGTTTGGCTTGAATCAAGAGTTGTTCATGTGAGTGCAATGATTGAAGTTTTAAGTTGAATAAATTTTACACATGTTTTACGGTATCACACTATCTTGAGTTCCTTTTTATGAATTGAGGTAACACTCGGAACATTAAAGAATCTGGACCCTTGGACCCTCCATTTATCTACCTTATGCTTATGCCTTTTTGCCTAAACACGAGAGTGTGAGGCATATGGAGCTGGTGAGTGGTGAATTCAAGGGGAGAGGAGTCACTAACACTGATTGATTTGGTGGATTATTTTCCAGAGACTTCACCTTTCCTGCACGGTGTCCTGTCTTGGGAATATCTATGGACTATCATCTAGAATTTATGTTTTTATATACTGCTATGCGTTTGATATATCTGTATAGAGTTTTTGAATGATTCACTTATCCACATTGATGAGATTTCCCATGATCATTTTTTATTCATTTTGTTTGATGTACACATATTATTTGTTGGAACACTAGATTATCACTTTGTCACTTTAGCTAGGAGCTACACCGACATTTAGCGCCACTTTTTCTGTATTACAGGTATTATAGCCCAGGATTACTTGGATATTACAGAAAGATTTGCATAGTACATATAGTTTTAAAGTGGCAGCTCTATAGTCATTGCATCAGTACTCTTTTTTAGGGGGTAAGTACCCCTCCACCCAGCATTTGAGCGCAGTGGTGAAGACTCGAGAGGGGCGCGCATATCTGAGTTTTCTCATTTGTCACATTGTATGATCCTTAACCATCTGCAGCCATGGATGCTATTAATTTTTTATCCAATAGACAAATGGATCCTGAATGTGTTTTCTCCACTAGTCATGAAATGATTGACTGTGAGGAAGACTACACAGGTATTTTTAAGAATTTAGAGAACCTGCTAGAAAAACAAATTAAGACATGGTGGGATGTCTTCACCTTTGAACATTATTTAAGAGAGAACCTCATCTTTCGCAGCTTAAGATGGGAAGTAGCACCCCAGGATGGGCTTAATGAACAGGTGTTTATGGACGAATGGTACGAATTTTTTAATAGAGTAGGGAGGGAATTACAAACCCTCGTTTTAAAAAGAAAACAGATCAAGCTTAGTAAAATTAAAGAGAAAATCACTGGTTTGCAAAGTAAGCTAGAACCTATCATTGACTCTAACCAAATGAAAGAGTTCAACACCAATATGCAAAAGAAGCTGGAAAAGATAGATAGAGAGACTCAAAAGAAAAAGGTAAAAAAATACAATAGGGACTGTAATGATTTTAAGACCAACAAGGTTTATGCTTGGCAGAGTTTGAATGCTACTAATTCTGATACTAACACCACCAATAAAGAGGGAGAGGGTGTTAGGACCATTGCACAATCACATCAGGCCAAGGAGGCACCCCCCAGGGGCACTAACAACAGAAGTGTAACAGGCCCCAATCATTATCGGAATGGCAATACCCCGACTAGCAGGGAGTATGGCCACAATGAACAATATCAACCAGGAGGCCCAATCAGATCAAATAATAGGGGATATCCACAACAATATGGGTACTCCTCACCCCACTCATACCAACAGAGAAGGGGAGGGGGGGGGCGTTCCATGGACTATCCCCAACAATGGCATCAATATCCTCCTACTGAATCCAACTATCATGTACCACTACATAATAGATACCAACCATTAATGGATGAAGAGTATAGAACTTACCATCAACAGGAGCCTTTTTTAGGACAACGGGGGAGGGGTGGGAGGGGATCTGGGACACCAAGGAGGAACACACATCCAGGGGAACGCAGAGGAGGCAACCCCACTGGACCCCCACATTACCCAAATCGAGAAATGACCCCCTACCAAAGAGGAGAAGGGGATGTCGGGCAGGCAGACGGAGACAACCCAAGAAAAAGACCGAGGGATATGTAGAAACGGGTATATATAATTTGAGTGAAGCCAAGTTAAATGAGAAGGAATTAAACATCCTACACACTGGCCTTAAATGTGCCCCTAGGAGAGTAATGAATAAGTTTGAAACCTACATTGACACACATAAATTTATCAGAACACTCAATTTAAAGAAATACTTCCTCAGCCACCCTGTTGAATCAGGGATTAGAGCCAATCCAGGAGGACAGAGAATTGACAGTGGGCTTAAGAACAAGTCAATTTTCAATCCACAATTATCGAACAACCACTTCATAGAGGTATTCAAGCATTTGGTGTTGAAAGACATTGAAGAGCTCCCTGTTAAGAAAACGGTAAATCCGAGGTATATCAAAGATGGACTAAAATCATTGGAGGATAAGAAAAATATCATCATCCGCCCGGCGGATAAGGGGGAAGGTGTTGTTCTGTTGAATAAAGAGTTCTATCACCATCAGCTTATGGAACTCTTGGGTGATAAAATCACATACAAAAAACTGGGAGTAGACCCAACGGATGCTTACAGAACACAACTGAATGCGCTGGTTGAATGGGGTCACCAGATGAAGGCTCTGAATGACAAAGAGAAACGTTACTTAGTGCCCTCAACATGCAGGATCCCCATCATTTATACATTGCCGAAAATCCACAAGAACGCACAAAAACCACCGGCCCGTCCTATTGTTAACGGGATTGGTTCTGTTACGGCACGTATGGGTGAATATTTAGACAAATTCCTGCAACCCAGCGTTTTAATCACCAAGGCGTATTTGAGGGACACATCAGACCTGTTACAACTCCTAAGGGGAGTAGTCATCAACCCTGGAACAGAGACATATCTGGTAACGGCTGATGTGTCCTCATTATATACCATCATAAAACATGAGGATGCTCTGCTGGCACTTAATTGGGCACTCAGTAGGAGAGATGAAGTCCCCCATACGCAGAAACGTTTTTTGGGGCATGCCCTGGAGTTTTGCATGTCCCATAATTATTTTTGGTACCACGGTTTTTTCTTTTCTCAACAGGTTGGCGTGGCAATGGGAGCTAAATATGCTCCCAGCCTCGCCAACCTGTTTATGGCTGAGTGGGAGGACAAACGAGTCTTCAACATCCATAGGCCTCAGCTGAAGTTTTATCGTCGTTTCATAGACGATTTAATGTTTATTTGGGAGGGATCCAGAGAGTCAGTTACTGAATTTCTGGGACATTTGAATAACAATCTCAATGGTATTAAATTAGAATCCCAAATCAGTGACACTTCTGTCAACTTTTTGGATTTAACTATAGAAATACACACCGATGGTCTGAAAACTAAGACGTATTTCAAACCTACGGATCGCAACAGTTATTTAACCATTACTAGTGGACATCACCCCACGTGGATCCGTAATATACCGAAGGGACAGATACTCAGAGTACGAAGAAACTGTACCGAGTTGGAGGATTACTACACCCAAGTCAAATTGTTAAAGGATAAGTTTATGCAAAAGGGTTACCGTGAACAGGGACTGGATAATATAATACAGGAAGTAGCACTTATACCAAGAGACCAGTGTTTCAAAAGTAGGCGCCCACTAGAAGAAACCACTCAACAACCAATTAGGTTTATTACAGGCTTCCATTTCCAATACAAGGATATTGAGGCAATCTTTAGGAAGCACTGGCACATCTTGGAAAGGGATAGACACTTAGGCCAAATCTTACCTTCATCACCCAGGTTCGTTTATAAACGGGCTCCAAACTTTGGGGATAGAGTGGTGAGAAAGATCCTGGACCCACCAGGGCAACAAACTCTAAGAATTAACCTGCAGGGCTTTTACCCATGTAGGAAATGTGTATGTTGCAATACTGTGAGGGTGTCCAATAGGGGGAGGACTACTGTCACTAGCACAGACCAGCAAAACTTTGAGATCAAGGAATACATATCGTGCAATTCCTCATATGTTGTCTACCTCCTATGGTGCCCGTGCGGGCTACTGTATGTTGGTCGGACAAAACGATTACTCCGAGTTCGAATATCTGAGCACCTTACGAACATCAGAAATGGCTACAAATACCATAGTGTATCCTTACACTTCAGAGAGAAACACCACCAAGACCCCTCCCTAGCACAATTTTGTGGATTGGATTGTGTTCATCCAGCTTGGAGAGGGTCTAATAGAATTAGGGACCTCTCACAAAGAGAGACCCTATGGATATTTCGTCTGAAAAGCCTTGCCCCTAGGGGCCTAAACATTGAGGTAGATTTGAACTGCTTCATCAGTGACGTCTGAATTATACACCCAAGGGAAGGGATCTTTATATCCCTCTCTACACATTCCTCTGTAGAACTTACCATATTTGATTATTGGTGAGAGAAATCACTATCTCTTTTAGATTTATTTTTGGTCCTTTATCACTTATTTTTGCTAGTTTTGTTGTATGCATACACGTCACTAAATATGTCAGCCAAATAATATTTATGTGTGTAGGTACAGGGCATATCACGAATATACACTATGACATAGCTCACCAATATTTTTTGGGGAGCTGTGTTTTCACTGAATAATAAGGGGGGTAATTGTATGGCTCAATTCAATGGAAATCACTCTTTGAAACATGGAGAAGTCACTTGACACTTTTTACTTTCACCACTAGATGGCTCACTCTAATGGCCAGGGGTATGATAACTTTTCACTCATTCACAATTATACACTTAGGTTTCAACATTGTTCATACATTAGATTCCTCACACAACATAAACATAGGGAATGAGTTATGATCAGACTCATGCGAGATCTCATCACCAGTTAGGGGTAATGAAGGACACACTCAGGAAAATGCCCTAATCCGTATCCAGGGTCGGGGAATGTATGGGCTGCTTCGTCTGACCATATTGCATAAACCGCTAGGGTAACGTCACTATGCAATACCCCAGTTCTATGATTGTAGACTCTATATAGGTAGTGCTCGATCAATAGGTTGGGGATATACTGTCGATTAAAGACCCAAAGAATGATATCCACAATGTATAATAATTTGTTTTACTTTGTTTTGAGTCTTAATAGCGAATCCTTGCATCGTATTTTGATTACACTGTGCTTAGTCATCATTAGGATACGTTCACAGTCTAGCTTCCCTTTGCTGTACGTGATCGGCCCAGCATCGCTGCTTTTGGGGGCCGCAGAGGTATCTGGGAAGGCGTACATAAATTTGCATAATACTACGTCGAAAGACGCAAGGGGTATAAGGGGAGGAGGTGCCGGGCCGTACAGCCAATCCCATGAGTAAGTCTGATATGACGAAACATGTCGGGGCGTGGCTGTACGGCACCTATCACTAGTCAGTAGCGACGGACGGAACTTTGCTGTGGATCTCCGTACACCGGCGGGAGCCTTCAAAACGGTTCAGAGGAGCTGCCCCACGGACTGTGCGGCCAGCAGGTGATCCACATCTTTAGATTGTCAGCGGAGAGGGGTGAGAATTTATCCATTGCTGCTTCTTGAGGTCCGCCGTGACCTTCAGCTTTACAGTGGTGCTGGGCGTTTCACAGAGGAGGATTTGGTTTGATTTGGAAATGCTTTGCAGTGTCAGTTTGGCTTGAATCAAGAGTTGTTCATGTGAGTGCAATGATTGAAGTTTTAAGTTGAATAAATTTTACACATGTTTTACGGTATCACACTATCTTGAGTTCCTTTTTATGAATTGAGGTAACACTCGGAACATTAAAGAATCTGGACCCTTGGACCCTCCATTTATCTACCTTATGCTTATGCCTTTTTGCCTAAACATGAGAGTGTGAGGCATATGGAGCTGGTGAGTGGTGAATTCAAGGGGAGAGGAGTCACTAACACTGATTGATTTGGTGGATTATTTTCCAGAGACTTCACCTTTCCTGCACGGTGTCCTGTCTTGGGAATATCTATGGACTATCATCTAGAATTTATGTTTTTATATACTGCTATGCGTTTGATATATCTGTATAGAGTTTTTGAATGATTCACTTATCCACATTGATGAGATTTCCCATGATCATTTTTTATTCATTTTGTTTGATGTACACATATTATTTGTTGGAACACTAGATTATCACTTTGTCACTTTAGCTAGGAGCTACACCGACATTTAGCGCCACTTTTTCTGTATTACAGGTATTATAGCCCAGGATTACTTGGATATTACAGAAAGATTTGCATTTTATTAGTTACACCTGTGCAAATGCTTGGTAACACAAATTGTTAATCAGCCAATCACATGGCAGCAACTCAATGCATTTAGGCATCTAGATGTGGTGAAAACGACTTGCTGACCGAGCATCAGAATGGGGAAGAAAGGGGTTTTACATGACTTTGAACTTGGCATGGTTGTTGGTGCCAGACAGGCTGGTCTGAGTAATTCAAAAACCGCTGATCTACTGGGATTTTCACGCACAACCATCTCTCAGGACACAGAGAATGGTCCGAAAAAGAGAAAATATCCAGTGAGCGGCAGTTGTGTGAAGGAAAATGACTTGTTGATGTCAGAGGTAAGAGGAGAATGGACAGACTGGTTCGGGATGATAGAAAAGCAACAGTAACGCAAATAAGATGGGCTACAGCAGTAGAATACCACACCGGGTGCCACTTCTGTCAGCTAAGAACAGGAAACTGAGGCTACAATTCGCACAGGCTCAACAAAATTGGACAATAGAAGATTGGAAAAACATTGCCTGGTCTGAGGAGTTGCGATTTCAGCTGCGACATTCAGATAGAAGGGTCAGAATTTGGCATAAACAACTTGAAAGCATGGATCTATCCTGCCTTGTATCAACGTTAGGTTCAGGCTGGTGGTGGTGGGGGATATTTTCTTGGCAAACTTTGGGCCCCATAGGACCAATTGAGCATTGTTTAAATTATTATTCTATGCAGAGTTCTTTGCTCAAGCCAACAGCTGTCAAAAAACAAAATAAAACAAAAAAAACAGGCAGTCTGCCAAGTATCACAACATTCCTCAGCCACAGTTAACTATAAACATTTGTTCTTTAGATCAAAGGGATGAACTTCGGTCTGTAAATGAGGGCAGTTTGACCACTCAAAGACTGAACCTTTTTCTGACACTTGTTGGTTTCAAGTTAAAATTATTTTTTGCTGGAAAAAATTACTTAGAACCCCCAAACACACATTATATATATATACACACACACACACACATATATATATATACACTATACATTCTAAATATATATATATATATATATATATATATATATATATAGATAGATAGATAGATAGATAGATAGATAGATAGATAGATAGAGAGAATGAATTGTTCTCTGTACAGAGGCTTTTTTTTTGCCGTGATCTCAGCACTGGCACTACTTGTTGCTGAACTGTTGCATTTGGGCCGTGCAGCAAGAAAGTTCAGGCCTCTACTTACTTCAGGGAGCAAGTGCAGTGTTAGGGGATGGGAGGAAAATTCTTTGTGTAGTTACAGGCTAAGTTCGCCTCTAGGAACATGTTATACTCCTATTTACGGTGTAATGTCTAATGCCTAGTACACACAATAGGAACATCGGACGAAAAATACCGCTTTTCCGATAATCTGATCATTAGTACACAGCTTTCGAGAGCCGATGTGAAGGGACAAACACGAAAAATGTTCTTGTGCGATAACAGAACGAAAGGTTTTCGTGTAATTAGTATGGTAATTGTACGGAAAAAAATCATGTATCCAAGACCAAGCATGCTCAGAAATGAAAGAATGCATTACAATACATTACATCACTTCTGAAGTTGTATTGCATCGTACGAGAAATTTCGAAAGTTTAGTAACCTATTGGTTTTCAATCTGAAACTGGCGACACAACAATGGGATTTGATTCTTGTCCGAATTCACAGTTCACACTGCGATCTGCGAACCGATCTGGGGGTGTCATTAACTTTGTATTGACACCTGTAGAGGTTTGCAGAGGGCAGTTTTAACTGCCTGTGAGGGAGATGTGATGTGAGACCTTAGAGAATAAAATGGTGGTTGTTGTGATATTTTATGTTACATTGCATTTGCGCAGCGGTCTTACCAATGCAATTTTTTGGGAAAATACACTTTAATGAATAAAAATAAATAAATAAAATAAACAGTAAAGTTAGCCCAATTTTTCTGTATCATATGAAAGATGACGTTATGCCGTGAGAATCGTGATCTTTATTCTAAGAAAAAAAATTGTGATTCTCACTTTGGCCAGAATCGTGCAGTGCAATGTATATTAAAATAGTGATCTTAAAACCATTATAAAAACAAAAGTTGTTGTTTAAATGAGGATTTCTTGTTCTGTGGAAAAACATGTTTACATCTCCAGTGTCATTCAAGGCAAACCAGTATGGAAGACCACTACTTCCATATAAGGTCAACAGCCTCCAAGATGTAATACAAAGGCCTTTCACCAGGAGGCTCCAGGAGAAGGGACACACAGGGGCAAGGGGGTGGACCCTATGGCAAATCATTTGGGGGGGTTATGGGCTGCAAGAACCTGAAGAGACAGCCGGGATCCCTAGGACATCAGAAGATGACAACGTGGGACCCCCCTCCTCAGTGTGTGAAAGCAGATTGCTGGATTCGCTGGGTAGGCGAGTAAGTGAATTGAGGATAACCCTACAAAAAAAACGGATAAGGGGGTGAGGGTGTGTCTTCAATAAATACAGTTACACCCAGAACAGTCTCTTAGCCCCAGTGACAACACACATTTACTTTACTACCTGCCCTTACCTTTATCTCCACATTAATGGAAGACACATATACTGCATCTTCCATTAATGCGTTCTCATTGGTTCACTTAAAGGAAAAGTGTGCTTTGACCTTGCAAGACAAAAACAGGTACATTTAAATTTCCCGTCCAAAGCAGCACATGTTCACCCAGACTTCATAACACACCACGCCATATAACACACCACGCCATATAACACACCACGCCATAACACACCACGCCATAACACACCATGCCATATAACACACCACGCCATATAACACACCACGCCATATAACACACCACGCCATATAACACACCACGCCATATAACACACCACGCCATTCAACCACAAGAAGTGCAGCTAGGAAACGGGTTGTGTAACGTAGAGAACGCCGTCCTCTCTCTCATGTGACAGTGTTGGGCCAATTGCCAAACTCAAGAACAGTTGCGTAGGAGGAAGGGGAGACAGTCACTTGCTGCTGGCATTTGGCCATCTGGAGTAAAAAAAATGTTCTACTAAGGGGACTGGGGTAATAAAGTGAAAAAAAAAAAAAAGGTACAAAAAACCTTCAGTATGCATCTCCCCCTGCAGTCACTCATAATACATACCGAGAAGGATCACCATCCAGCGATGTGCACAAGAGCGGCTGCTCCCCCGGGTCTCTGCCTGCTCATTGGTTGAGAGGCAGCAGTGGGAGCCATTGTCAATCACAGGCAGCGAGGAAGGGGGGAGCGAGCACAATTCTGTGTGTCTTATGGATAAACAGAGCGGGGGGGAGTGAGCACGAACGGGTGTCCCCATAGCAAGCTGCTTGTTATGGGGCCACCCTGAGAAGAGGAGCCGGAAAGAGGAGGATCGGGTCTGCTCTGTGCAAAATCATTACACAGAGCAGGTAAGTATGAGATGTTTGATTTTTTATTTTTTTTTTATTTTTATTATATAATATCACTAGAAGATTGAATTTAACAAGTGTGGCCAGCCGACTCTCACACAACACAAACACAGCAGAGGTTGATCAGCAGGTGCCGGCCAATGGATCACTGCCAGCACCCGGCGTCTGTCAGGAATTCACACAAGACAGAGCCCTGCCTATATAAACAAGGCAGAGCCCTGTCCTGTCAGCCAGGAAGTACTAGATTTTCTTTCCCTGCAAAGCAGGGAATAAAATCCATTACTTGCCTTAGTGAAAGCACCACACACAAAGTACATATAAACACTGGCTAGGCACACTTTTAAACCTTTGATTGCCCTAGATGTTTGCCCTAGATGCCCATTAGTACAGTTAGTACAGTGACAGTGCATATTTTTCACTGTATTAGCGTCACTGGTTCCCAAAAAGTGTCAGTGTCGGAATGTCCGCTGCAATATCTCAGTCCCGCTATAAGTCGCTAATCATCGCCATTACTAGTAAAAATAAATAAATAAAAATTCCAGTATATATCCCATAGTTTGTAGACGCTTTAACATTTGTGCTAACCAATCAATATATGCTTATTTGGATTTTATTTTAATTTTTTTTTTTTACCAAAAACATGTAGCAGAATACATTTTGGCCTAAACTTATCACGAAATTAGATTTTTGTTCCATTTTTTAATTGGATGTGTTTAATATCTAACAAGCAGGGCCCTCTGATTCCTCTTGTACCAAATTGTATTGTAACTGTACGGTCTTGCCTTCATATTGTAAAGCACTGCACAAACTGTTGGTGCTATATAAATCCTGTATAATATTAAATAAATAGCAAAAAGTAAAAAAATTGTTTTTGGTTTTTTTTTAAATTGTCGGTCTTATTTTGTTTATAGTGCAAAAGAAAAAAACAGTGGCGATCAAATACCACCAAAAGCAAGCTCTATTTGTGGGGAATAAAAATGGCATAAAATGTTATTTGGGTAGTGTCGCACGACAGCGCAATTGTCAGTTGAAGTAACGCAGTACCATATCGCAAAAAATGGCCTGGTCATGAAGGGGGGTAAATCTTCCAGAGGGCAAGTGGTTAAGCCATAATGGCCTTCATTTTACCTTTCACAAAATGGAATGAAATATCTTAAGGCATGGTTTCCATTTAAACTCTTAAGAAGAGTTTTATATGTTGTACAGGTTACAATGACTTAGGTATGTACAACCGTTGGAACACGTTAATTGTCATGGGAATACACAATATAACCTGACACAATACGGTGTGTTCATAGTCAATAATGGAGCATAAAGTATTAAAAGAAAGGTCAAGAGAGAGGAGGTGGAGGGTGGGGAGGGTTGAGTAGAAGAGCCAAGAGTAGGAATGTCTTTAACCACTTCAGCCCTGGAAGAATTCACTGCTCAATGACCAGGCCATTTTCTGCGATACGGCACTGCGTCGCTTTAACTGACAATTGGGCGGTCTTGCGACGTTGTACCCAAACAAAATTGACGTCTTTTTTTTCCCACAAATAGAGCTTTCTTTTGGTGGTATTTGATCGTCTCTGCGGTTTTTATTTTTTGAGCTATAACCAAAAAAAAAAAAAAAAAAGCGACAATTTTGAAAAAACAAAATATTTTGTACTTTTTGCTATAATAAATAGCCCCAATTTTTTTTTTTTTTTTAAAAAAAAGCTATTTTTTTCTCAGTTTAGGCTGATATGTATTCTTCTACATATTTTTGGTAATAAAAATCGCAAAAAGCGTATATTGATTGGTTTGCGCAAAAGTTATAGCGTCTATACAATAGGGGATAGATTTATGGCATTATTTTTTTTACTAGTAATGGTGGCGATCTGCAATTTTTATCGAGACTGTGACATTATGGCGGACACATCGGAAACTTTTGACACATTTTTGGGTCGATTGACAATTATACAACGATCAGTGCTATAAATATGCACTGATTACTGTATAAATGTCACTGGCAGGGAAGGGGTTAACACCAGGGGGCGATCAAGGGGTTAAAGCAGAGTTCTGCCTAAAAAAAAAACCCGTCAGCAGCTACAAATACTGCTTTTAATAATCGGACACTTACCTGTCATCTGTTACCTGTTCGTCTCCCCCTCCTCTCTGCAGCACCGGCATTGCAACTGTGGGCGCCCAGCTGTGGCTTCACAGCCGTGCACCCACTGCGCATTCGCGAGCCACACCATGCACCGTGACTGGCCAGGCAATCATTTGGGACCTGTGACGTGTCCCAGATGATTGCCGAGAGGGAGGGGGGAGAGGTGATCTCCCTTCCAGTGCCGCGGTGCATCAGGAGGAAGTGGGAGCTGGGACCCTCTAAAAAGAGGGTACCCACTCACCCCCCAAAAAATGACATGCCAAATGTGGCAAGTGAGGGGGTCACCTCCCTTAAAGCAAAAGTTTCATTTTTGGGTGGAACTCCGCTTTAACAATGTTCCCTAGTGTGTGTCTTAACTGTGGGGGAGGGGACTGACTATAGGAGATGAGAGATCGTGGTTCCCAGCTCGTAGGAACTCACAATCTCTCTCTCCTCACAGACATACTTCCATGTTCTGCCTCTCGTGCCCGCAATCGCTCGTGGCCAGCGGTCATCGCGACCGCCGGTCATGAGCATCGTCACCCATGCTGTGCAGCTGGCGCGCGCGCTTGCTATCCCGCTCGAAGGGACCGACGTACAGCTAAGACGGTTTGCAGGATCGTACCGACCTGCCCCAGTATAATGACGGCGGCTGGTCGGCAAGCGGTTAATCTGCAGCTTGTAGAGCATGTTGGTGTTGCTACAGATCTAAGCAAGCAGCAGTCAAAATTTATAGGAAGGAAATATGTAAGCCCAAAGGGTCCAATGTGCTTTTGAACTTGAGCGTGGGGTCTAAGGGCTGGTTCACACCACAAAAACGCACTCCAGATCCGTTCCAGATGCTTTTCTGCATGCGCATTTTTAACACATTTTTAGAGTGTTTTTGATGAGTTTCTGTGTGTATTCCAGATGCTTTTCTTGTTTTTTGTCACTGTACTGGGGTCCAGTGCATTTTTGATGCATTCCATTGCATTTTTTATGAGTTTTACCGCATTCCATTACAGTCCAGTGCAGGAAAATTTTCTGGAACTGGAAAGCCCCGGTACTGTCTGTACTAGTGTGAACTATGCCATTAGAAACCATATAAACTACTTTCCATGGTTTTGATACAGGAAAAAAAAAATGCACTGGACTGCATGTGGTGTGAACTGGCCCTAAAGCCTAGCACACAGTTTTTTTTTTTTGTTCAAACCAGTGGTTAGCTATGCAAAGTTAGTACAGCGATCTCCCCTGCTGAGCTGGTGTGTTCTGGTAGGGGGAGGGGGCGACACCCCAACACTACACCCCCCCAAGTTTAAAAAAAAGAAAAAAAAAATCCCATTTATTTATTCTATAGAAAAATCTTGTAAGCCGACAACTTCCAGTGAACAAGGAGGGATTATAAGGGTAGAAAGGTGAGGAGAGGGTGGCGCTCTTTTCAATCAGAAATGAAAATGCAAGGCTGACAGAATTTCATAACTCAAAAGACACTGGCGGTGATTTAATAAAGCAATATCACCATATTCAAAAGTCCTGAATCAAATTGGCTCGAGTGACCCAATAATACAGAATCAGCCTGGTCTCCATGAAGTGGATAATGTCTTCGGTTCTCAAGCATTTCTGTACGACTGCTTTGTAAACAAGTACAACAAAATAATAAGCAGTCTTTATGTGTGCCACCTTTACATTCTGGCATTACAGATGCAGCAAACTCATTAAGACGTTCCTCCATATTGGTCATAAGAAAAGTGAAGGTAAATGGGACCTCTTCTATGTTGGAGTAAATTGCGCCACACAAGTGAATATTGTGTTGAAGACTAAAGGAACTGGGGGTTTTGGTAGATCATTAGCATGCAATGCTAAGCTGGAGAAGGGAGAGAGGGAGAGAGAGAAGAGAAGAGAGAAGAGAGAAGAGAGAAGAGAGAAGAGAGAAGAGAGAAGAGAGAAGAGAGAAGAGAGAAGAGAGAAGAGAGAAAAGAGAAGAGAGAAAAGAGAAGAGAGAAAAGAGAAGAGAGAAGAAGAGAAGAGAAGGGAGAGAGAGAGAGGGAGAGAGAGAGAGAGGGAGAGAGGGAGAGAGGGAGAGAGAGAGAGGGAGAGAGAGAGAGAGAGAGGGGGGGGGGGGAGAGAGAGAGAGAGAGATAGAGAGAGAGAGAGAGAGAGAGAGAGAGAGAGAGAGGAGAGAGAGAGAGAGAGAGAGAGAGAGAGAGAGAGAGAGAAGAGAGAGAGAGAGAGAGAGAGAGAGAGAGAGAGAGAGAGAGAGAGAGAGAGAGAGAGAGAGAGAGAGAGAGAGAGAGAGAGAGAGAGAGAGAGAGAGAGAGAGAAGAGAGAGAAGAGAGAGAGAAGAGAGAGAAGAGAGAGAAGAGAGAGAAGAGAAGAGAGAAAAGAGAGAGATAAGAGAAGAGAGAAAGAAGAGAAGAGAGAAGAGAAGAGAGAAGAGAAGAGAGAAGAGAAGAGAGAAGAGAAGAGAGAAGAGAAGAGAAGAGAAGAGAGAAGAGAAGAGAGAAGAGAAGAGAAGAGAGATAGAGAAGAGAGAAGAGAGATAGAGAAGAGAGATAGAGAAGAGAGATAGAGAAGAGAGAAGAGAGAAGAGAGAAGAGAGAAGAGAGATCATTTTGCCCCTGTACAAATCATTGGGTAAGACCTCATCTGGAATATGAAGACCAGTTTTGGGCACCAGTTCTCAAAAAGGATAAATCGGTGAACTGGAGAATATGCAAAGAAGAGCAACTTAACTGATAAGAGGCATGGAGGAGCTCAGCTATGAGGAAAGATTAGAGGAACTGAATTTATTCTCTTGAGAAGAGGAGATTAGGGGGGGGGGATATGATCAACATGTATAAATACAGAAGGGGTCCATATAGTGAACTTGGTGTTGAGTTGTTCACTTTAAGGTCATCACAGAAGACAAAGGGGCAAGTTTTACATCTAAAAGGAAAGGAGATTTACTCTCCAACAGTAAGAGCTGTGAAAATGTGGAATAGACTCCCTCAACAGCTGGTTCTGGCCAGCTTCATAGATTGCTTTAAAAAAGGCCTGGATTCTTTCCTTAATGTACATAATATAACTGGATACTGACATTTATGGGTAAATTTGATCTAGGGAATATCCGTTTGCCTCTTGGGGGATCGGGAAGGAATTTTTTCCTCTGCTGTAGCAAATTGGATCATGCTTTGCTGTTTTTTTTTTTTTTTTTTGCCTTCCTTCTGTGGGTATGGGATTGTGTATATAGGATTGTAAAAAAATGTTTTTTGTTTTCCCCTTTTTATTGGTTGGACTACATGGATTTGTGTCTTTTTTCAACCAGACTATGCAAATACATTTCTCACAGTTATACTTTTGTACTTGCAGCAAGAGATAAACATGAGGAAATGTAAATGTATTCGAACCGATAGGTTCTGCCTGTTCGTTTTTCAGGCGGACACGATTGGGCCACCCATTGTCCTCTATGGGGCGGCAGATGGGCACCTGATACGTCAAAATCCACTGAAAACAGACGTATGGAGATACGTTTGCCATCCATCCAGCAGGTTGGATTGGATGACAATCAGATTGTCCCATAGAAGAGAAGGGCTCTGTTCTTATCCACTCTACATAGCAGAGCAGACATAGACCTGTCATCTGCCTGCTCAGTGGGGATCAGCGGGGAGAGATCACCCGCTGAGCAGGTGGAAAGGAGCCTAAAGGCAAAACACTTTGCAAAGATCATCTACACATCCTATGCCCTCACCCAATGAAACAGAACCAACCTGGTCTCCATGAATCGGAGAACGTCTTCAGGTCTCAAGCATTTTTCTTGACGGTAATATTCGTATGGTAGGAAGTGAAACTTGAGTTTATACACTTGATGTTTTTGGGACTTTTCCTCTATCCGGAAGGTTTGCTCCACATCCAATTTATGCATCACCTGTAACAATCACAAGAGAGTATTAAAACCCTGCATGGTGGGTGCACATCACAGAACTTCTATAGGATGATGGGACTTCCTTTGCACTCTTTATTGAATTATCCCTACAAGCAACGGTGGTACAGAATCAAAACCAAAAAGCCACCACCCACCTAATTCTCCCTGTGGTAACAGGCAGTGCTACAGGTAGTAACTGCTCTGCCCATCCTTAATCTATTCCTAACTGGAAATGACCATTAGAGATTTACCAAAACTGGAGCACTCTAAATCAGGTGCAGCTGTGCATAGTAACCAACCAGCTTCTTACTTCATCTTGTTCAATTAAGCTTTGACAATAAAACCTGGAAGCGGATTGGTTACTATGCATAGTTGCACCAGATTCTGTGTGCTCCAGCTTTAGTAAATCTTCCTCATTGTGGTGAAGCAAAGAAGGATGCTATGGTGAATTTGTAGGAGGCCTAAGATGTGTCGGTACGAAGACATGGCATTCCTCCAAGTACTTCTCTACATAGTACACACACCTTAATGTAATCAATCAACTCCAAAAGTTAGGTTTCCTGTTAAATCTTAAGATTTCGTTTAATCCATTTCCCAGCAGCAATAATGACAATAACATACATTTACCAAAGGATAACATAAGCATGAATTTATCCCCCACTTGAATTTCCAGCATTTTCACCCTATAGCAAAAATTATATTTAAAAAAAGGAATAGGTACTGTGGCCAAGTAAACCTGAACTTTTTGCATTATCAAAAGGTCATCTGTACATAAGGAGAGAAGTATATGGAGCGGTTTGAACAAAATGGTGACTGGGACCATAGATATCCCTGTAAAAGGCCGGTAAAAAATATTTTGCTTGAACAGCCCAGATGCATTCCAAAGAATTCTTTGTTTTACAAAGTCGATCAAATCCTTTTTTTTTTTTTTTTTTTTTTTTTATTAAAGTGGTATTTACATAATCCGTTCTGTCTCTTTATACAGTGCCCGTCTCTGTGTTTTATTTAAAAAAATTCCTCCTTTACCGTATCTCACGGTGGCTCATGTAACCGGCCGTGTCTCCTCTCCGCCCGTCTGACAGAAGCAGCGGGACGTGACCGACGGGAGCCGCCGTGAGATACGGTAAAGGGAGAATTCTTTTTAATAAAAACACAGAGACAGGGAAGCACTGTATTAGGAGACAAAACGGATAGCTTAAAAATATATTGGATATTCCTGCAGCAGGAGGGGGATGGAGTGGCACAGAGGAGACAGACACAGAAGAGCAGGCTGCGGATGACGGAGGCACGTAAACTGACCACGGTGCCAGGGCTCAGCAGCCATGATTATTGTGGTCGGTTTACATAGGGGAGGGGAGAAATTGGCAGGATCAGCCAGGTTTTTTTTTTTAAAGGTACTACTGGGGTCCAAATTACACAGCACAAGCACTGTGCTGTATAAAATGCTTTAAAGGAGTAGGATCCATTTTTTGGGGGGTTAACAAATGCATTTTACATTTCCTAAAACTGATTTTAATATCTATTAGGTGTATAAAACATTTATGATGGGGTTCCTCAATGGTATTCGTCCCACAGCACATTAATAGGTTTTCTAGAGAGTAAAAGAAGAAGCTGGTTTCCTTCAGACTGGCCCTTTCAAACTCCAGACTGCCATCTCATCACAGCAAGCAGGTGGAGTGATTGTTCCAATTCATTCATTGTAAACTGTAATTACTAAACTGTTAACAGGCTGGTTTTCTTTTTCCCCCAACACAAAGGATTAGTAAACATGGGAAAAGGAGCCTAGAGATCCACTAGCTTGTGCGAAATACGTATTATTAATATGCAACATTTGATATTATCCAAACTAAAACAATGAAAATAAATTAAAAAAAAAAAATTAAAATATTAAAGTCATGATTATAGTAAAATAAACATACAAAAACACCACTTTTTTTAAAGTATACCTATTTCTGACTACCTGTAGAGGTCTGTCTACACCCCTAATGTCCAATCTGCAGCGCGAAGACTATGTATATGATACACCCCTCAAAACTCGGCAGTCTGCAGTGGGAGTGGAAGCATTGGTTTGTAAAGGGTAATTGCAGTGATCTCTCCAACTTCATTAAATATCCCCTCATCTCTCTCACTGTCTTCTGTAGCAGGTCTCCAATCTTCAACCAAACCTGTAGCATAACCCCAGCCTCCCGACCGATTTTTTTATATGTCTGCAGTTTATGGCAGTCCTCTCCAGCATTACAAACAGTATATCACAAAAGTCAGTACACCCCTCACATTTTTTTGTAAATATTTTATTATATCTTTTCAAGTGACAACACTGAAGAAATGACACTTTGCTACAATGTAAAGTAGTGAGAGTGTACAGCTTGTATAACAGTGTAAATTTACTGTCCACTCAAAATAACACACAGCCATTAATGTCTAAACCGCTGGCAACAAAAGTGAGTACACCCCTAAGTGAAAATGTCCAAATTGGGCCCAATTAGCCATTTTCTCTCCCCGGTGTCATGTGACTCGTTAGTGTTACAAGGTCTCAGTGAATAGGGAGCAGGTGTGTTAACCACTTAAGGACCAAGCCTCTTTCTGAGATTTGTTGTTTACAAGTTAAAAACAATTTTTTTGCTATAAAATTACTTAGAACCCCCAAACATTATACATTTTTTTCTAACACCCTAGAGAATAAAATGGCGGTCGTTGCAATACTTTGTCACACCGCATTTGCGCAGCGGTCTTACAAGCGTACTTTTTTTGGAAAAAACACACTTTTTTGAATTAAAAAATAAAACAGTAAAGTTAGCCCATTTTTTTTTTATATTGTGAAAGATAATGTTACGCCGAGTAAATTGATACCCAACATGTCACGCTTCAAAATTGTACCCGCTCGTGGAATGGCGACAAACTTTTACCATTAACACATGTGTGGTTTGAACACCGTTTTCATACGCAGGTGCTACTCACGTATGCATTCGCTTCTGCACGCGAGCTCGACGGGACGGGGCGCATTTAAAAAAAAAAAATGTTTTCTTATTTATTTTACCTTTTATTTTTACACTGTTTGAAAAAAAAAAAAATAGTTGCAACTTTTATTCCTATTACAAGGAATGTAAATATCCCTTAATAAAAAAAAGCATGACAGGGCCTCTTAAATATGAGATCTGGGGTCAAAAAGACCTCAGATTTCATATTTAGACTAAAATGCAATAAAAAAAATGAAAAAAATTTGTCATTTAAAAAAAAAATATTTTAAAAAAAATGGCCTTTTAAGAGCTGTGGGCAGAAGTAATGTTTTGATGTCGCTTCCGCCCAGCAATTGTATGGAGACGGGTGGGGGCCATCTTCCCCTCACTCGTCTCCATCCCCAGCTAGCGACAGGACGCGATCGCCTCCGCGGCTGCCGACAGCTCCGGTAAGCGGCGGAGGGCACCTGGATTGCAGAGGCCGATCCGCCGCTGAGACCACTTTTAATCTTGTAGCGGACTGCCCGCTGAAGAAGGGGATACCGGGGTTATGGCAGCTAGCTGCTGCCATAACAACGATATCCTCCTTCAAACAGCCGACATAAAACTGCGGCAGGCAGTCCGTAAGTGGTTAAATTTGGTGTTATCGCTCTCACTCTCTCACACTGCTCACTGGAAGTTCAACATGGCACATCATGGCAAAGAACTCTTTGGGCTTCTGAAAAAAAGAATTGTTGCTCTACATAAACATGGCCTAGGCTATAAGAAGATTGCCAAGACCCTGAAACTGAGCTGCAGAACAGTGGCCAGGACCATACAGCGGTTTAATAGGTCAGGTTCCACTCAGAACAGGCCTCTCCATGGTCGACCAAAGAAGTTGAGTGCACATGCTCAGCATCATATCCAGAGGTTGTCTTTGGGAAACAGACATATGAGTGCTGCCAGCGTTGCTGTAGAGGTTGAAGGGGTGGGGGGTCAGCCTGTCAGTGTTCAGACCATACGCTGCACACTGCATCAAATTGGTCTGCATGGCTGTCGTCCCAGAAGGAAGCCTCTTCTAAAGATGATGCACAAGAAAGCCAGCAGACAGTTTGCTGAAGACAAGCAGACTAAGGATATGGATTACTGGAACCATGTCCTGTGGTCTGATGAGACCAAGATAAACGTATTTGGTTCAGATGGTGTGAAGCGTGTGTGGCGGGAGCCAGGTGAGGACTACAAAAAGACAAGTGTGTCTTGCTTACAGTCAATGATGGTGGTGGGAGTGTCATGGTCCGAGGCTGCATGAGTGCTGCCGGCACTGGGGAGCTACAGTTCATTGAGGGAACCATAAAGGCCAACATGTACTGTGACATACTGAAGCAAAGCATGATCCCCTCCCTTCGGAGACTGGGCCGCAAGGTAGAAGTCCAACAGGATAATGACCCCAAACACACCTCCAAGACGACCGCTGCCTTGCTAAGAAGCTGAGGGTAAAGGTGATGGACTGGCCAAGCATCTCTCCAGACCTAAACCCTATTGAGCATCTGTGGGGCATCCTCAAACGGAAGCTCCGTGATGTCATCATGGAGGAGTAGAAGAGGACTCCAGTGGCAACCTGTGAAGCTCTGGTGAACTCCATGCCCAAGAGGGTTAAGACAGTGCTGGAAAATAATGGTGGCCACAGAAAATAGACACTTTTGGCCCAATTTGGACATTTTCACTTAGGGGTGGACTCACTTTTGTTGCCAGCGGTTTAGACATTAATGGCTGTGTGTTTTGATTTCATAAAATATTTACAAAAATGTGAGGGATGTACTCGCTTTTGTGAGATACTGTATACTAAACATTATGTGTGGTTGGGGGGGGGGGGGGGGGGTCGAAATTGAGGCACCCCTATACATCCAATCACTGGTCTACAATATGCCCTGAGTATTTTCAGAGTTTTGCAGACAGCCCCAACAGACTGTTTCTTATGGAGTGGAAGTCTATCTGCCAGGCTGGATTTTCCCAACCTAAAGACAACAGACTGATTATGATAACAAAGTCACCAGGAAGGTCAGCAGACATCACGAGCACTGTGTTTATGTTAACAGCAGCAGCAGCAAATGTTGTTAGCACTTTTTCCTCACAACTTCTCTTCCCTAAATACAAAAGGCATACAACCTAAATAGTTTGAAGATAATCCACCCACACACAATATATACAGGTACACTCTCTTATCTCTTAAAAACAGATTTGTAGGTTCATTGGATTTCACCCAAACTGAACTTGGAATGCGGTTGTGTGCAGACTGTAAGCTCCTCAGCTGAAAAGACAGATGTGAAAGGATCCATGTGTTCTACTTATGCTAGGAACATGTTAGGAACTCAGCAGAACACATTTGGGCCATGTCATTGCACTTTCAGAGACTGTGTCTACTGCCAGACTCCGCCCTTTTCCTGCCGTTTGAACTAAGCCCAATGCCCGGTACACACGACCCGATTTTTGGACGGATGATTGTCCGTTTTTTTTTGCATGCTAATCTCACGTTGAATCTGATGAGTTTACTAAAGTCACGAAAATTCCCGTACGACAGAATAAAAATTCAGAAGTGATGTCAGGTGTTGTAATGCATTTGTATTGCATTTTCGAACGATAGGTGTACTGATTAAACGAAAATCGTATGATCTGGCATCATATGAAAAAAATTTCCGTGCATGTATGATAGAATAATATCGGATGAACTGTCCTGATCGGCTCTTGAAAGCTCTGTACTTACGTTCCCAATTATCGTACGATCGATTCAAATGCGGCATTTTTTGTACGATTTTCGGATCGCGTGTACGGGGCTTAAGTTGACACTATTGCGATGCGGCAACCAGCGCGATTTCCGTGCTCTCATCGCATCTCCCTCACAGGCAGTTAACACTGCCCTCTGCGAACCGCTGCGCGTGTCAATACAAAGTTAATGACACCCCCAGATCGATTCGCAGATCGCAGTGCGAACTGTGAATTCGGACAGGAATCAAATCGCATGCGTGTGTCGCCAGTTTCAGATTGACAAACCAATAGGTTACTAAAGTTTCAACGACGCAATACAACTTCAGAAGTGATGTAATGTATTGTAATGCATTCTTTCATTTCCGAGCATGCTTGGTCTTGGATACATGATTTGCTTCATACAATTACCATACTAATTGCACGAAAATCTTTCGTTCTGTTATCGCACAAGAACATTTTTCGCGTTTTTCCCTTCACATCGGCTCTCCAAAGCTGTGTACTAATGATCAGATTATCGGAAAAGCGGTATTTTTCGCCCGATTTTCTTATTGTGTGTACTAGGCATTAGACATTACACCCTAAATAGGAGTAGAACATGTTCCTAGAGGCGAACTTGGAGATGTTGGAGGAGATGTGCCATGCTGATAGACTCATACCCAAAAAGACTGAGTGCTGTAATAAAATCAAAAGGTGCTTCAAGAAAGTATTTGTTTAAGGTGTGCACACTTCTGCAACCATATTATATTAGTTTTTTTATTATAACTCCCCCCCCCCCCCCCAAAAGATTTGAGTTTGTTTTTCAATTGAGTTGTACAGTTTATAAGTCATGGTTATAATATGGTTGCACACTTCTGCAACCATATTATATTAGTTTTTTTATTATAACAATTTCAATTGAGTTGTACAGTTTATAGGTCACATAAAAAGAGGTTGTAAAGGGGTTTTATGCATGGTTCTATGGTTTTTTTTTAAAAAAAAGGAACCTTTACATATCTTTTAAAAGGTGGAAAAAGTTTTGAAATGATTTATATTCGTCTAATGTTACATCTAAAGATCTGATGTTATAATAATCCACAGTATGATCACATGTGGAGGATAACAAGTGTGCCTACGGGTATGACGTCAGGCACGAATTCAGAACCGTGTACAATCGTAAGGTAAGATGATCAGAATCGACCCCAGTGCTTCAGATGTGGACAGAACGGTGTATGGCGTCAGCCAGCGCTGCTCCGGCCACGCCTCCTCGTGTTCTGACCTGCCTACTGGTGCTTGGTCACAACCGGAGCGGGGCGACACATGTCCGAGGCCATACACAGTTATATCCACATCTGAAGCTCTCGGTCAGTTTTGAGCGGCATCTTACCTGACAATAATAAACACATCACATAAAAGAATATGCATTTATAAAAAAAAAAAAAACAAACAAAAAAAAAAAACCACATTTATAATAATAAATAATAATAATAATACACCACCAAGCCCAGAATAAAAGCAATTTCACAGAGCCGTTGCATGTAAGCTCTAACAAGCAGGGCCCTCCGATTCCTCCTGTATAATGTTGTAAAGCGCTGCGCAAACTGTTGGCGCAATATAAATCCTGTATAATAGTAATAATAATAATCAAACCTATTTATATTGACGGCATGGTCTCTAAATCCTGGGAAGAGGGGAATCTTCCTAACGGGGGGCCAGACAGCAGTAAAAACCTGACATGTCTTCTAATCCCTCTATCCAAAACTAGGAAAGTTTTGTCGTTAGTTATACTTCGACACACATGTGTATTGTGTGGGTTGACACACGCTCTATATCATAAAGAAGCCCTAAAATTGTAATTTTTGTTGTGCAGTTATTGGAAGAATTGTACACTAGGGATGCACCGATATTGATGCCGATACCAGGCATTTGAGCGAGCATCGGTACTTGCCCAAATGCCCCGACACCAAAACAGATACTTTGCGGTGCGATTTGCATCAATACAAAATGAATGGGTGCAAATCGCACTGGAAAGAATCGCATGCAATTTGAACAGGAATGTGGTGCGATTCCTGTCCGAATCGCATGCGATTTCCCCGACTGCATGTGTGTGTAGAAAGGGATTAAATCGCCATCTAGTGGGCAGTTTGGAACTCACATTATATATCTGGGAGCAAATCAGGGCCGTTGAAGGCACTCACAGGGTTGGAGGAGATGTAGAGGCGGTCCGCCCCCAAGCTGACATTACTACCACCCTATACCCACAGGGTCCCAGAACTTCTTCAGCCATGTGATCACCTCCAGGGGCCTCGATTTTCTACCAGATATGTACTGTGAGTTTTAACATGGTTTAAACTTACTAGATGGCACTTTAATCCCTTTGTACCTACACGCGATATTTTGCAGTGCGATTTGTATTCTTCCCAATCCCCGTTTTTATGTATGGCTGTAATCTGATCACAATTCCCACATCCTGAGTGTGCGCCTTCCCTGCAGTCTGAATTTCTTTTTTCACTTAGAAAACAATCAATGACATAAAGCCCGTGGGAGCCAGCGCACAGCAATTCAATAAACCGTACAATTCACACAAGGGATATTCTGAGGACAAAACCACAAAAACATTTCTTCATAGCATCTCAAATCCAAACAATTCATCTGTTTTTCATATGGAGACACGTTGGAATCCCATGGTTTGTTAACCACTTAAGGACCGAGCCTCTTTTTGAGATTTGTTGTTTACAAGTTTAAAAACAGGTTTTTTGCTAGAAAATTACTTAGAACCCCCAAACATTATACATGTTTTTTTCTAACACCCTAGAGAATAAAATGGTGGTTGTTGCAATACTTTGTCACACCGTATTTGCGCAGCGGTCTTACAAGCGCACTTTTTTTGGAAAAAAATACAGTTCTTTAATTAAAAAATAAGACAACAGTAAAGTAAGCCCAATTTTTTTTTTTTTTTATATTGTGAAAGATAATGTTACGCCGAGTAAATTGATACCCAACATGTCACACTTCAAAAATGCGCCCGCTCATGGAATGACGACAAACTTTTAGCCTAAAAAAACTCTATAGGCGACGTAAAAAATTCTACAGGTTGCATGTTTTGAGTTACACAGGACGTCTAGGGCTAGAATTATTGCTCTCCCTCTACCGATCACGGCGATACCTCACATGTGTGGTTTAAACACCGGTTTATATGCGGGAGCTACTGACGTATGCGTTCACTTCTGCATGAGAGCTCTGCAGGACGAGGAGCGTTTAAAAAATATATTTTTTTTTCTTATTTTTTTACCTTTTATTTTTACACTGTTCTTTTAAAAAAAAATATATATATATATTGCGTCACTTTTATTCCTATTACAAGGAATGTAAACATCCCTTGTAATGATAAAAAAGCATAACCTCTTAAATATGAGATCTGGCGTCAAAAAGACCTCAGATCTCATATTTACATTAAAATGCAAGAAGAAAAATGTCATTTGAAAAAAAAAAAAAAAAGTGGAGATGGGTGGGGGCCATCTTCCCCTCACTCGGAACATGCAAAGGGTCAATGGCACAACAGAGGAGTCAACCTTGTGCTGGCCTACTGTCTCTCCTGTTGCGCTGACACATGTTGATCATGCATTGCGTTGTGCTGAAAAAAAGCAGAGCTTGCTCTAGTTTTTTCTCTCCGCATACCCCCTGTATATAAGCACAACGCACCAGTATGAACTGCTCCCATTGACAAACCATATTTTTCACAGCTCCTTGCCTTGGCATGGGTTGAATGGACCCTTAACCACTTACGGACCGCCCGCCGCAGTTTTACATCAGTACTTTGAAGAGTTGTTATGGCAGCAGCTAGCTAGCTGCTATAACCCCGGTATCCAGAAATGTTGTCATTTAAAAAAAAAAGAAAAAAAAAAGGCCCTTTAAGAGCTATGGGTGGAAGTGCCATTTTGACATCACTTCCGCCCTGCAATGGTATGGAGACGGGTGGGGGCCATCTTCTCCTCACTTGTCTCCATAACCAGCATGAGAAATGATCCGATCCCCTCCGCCGCTTACCACAGCATGGGGGGCCCCCTCTCCCGCCGCAGATAAAAGTGATCTTGCGACGAATCCGCTGTAGAGATCACTATTATTGGAAAGCGGCCCGCCGGCAGAAGAAGAGGATACCGGGATTATGTCAGCTAGCTGCTGCCATAACAGCGATATTCCTCTTCAAACTTAGGACGTATATCGGCATGCGGCGGTCCGGAAGTGGTTAATATCACTATTAGGGGTTTTATAAGTTTTAGTATAAGGGCCGGTTCACACCAGAACACGATGTGGAAAAGGTGCATTCTGTGCACATTTAAAGCGCCAGAGCTGAATGTGGTGCCTATGCGGTCAGCATGTGGGTACCAATGTTACACGGTGCAGGTAAACAGCAGCACATCAGTGTGAATGCAGCCTTACAAGGGGCTCAGAACAGTAAGGGTTCATTTATATTTGCAGTTCGGGGGGTGGTAAAACCCCGTAATTAAGACATGTTTTAACCACCCCTGCCCAAACCGCACCCCCTTTTTCCCACGTTGTTCACATAGATCTCCACCTCTTTAAAGTGGATGTAAACCCACTCTCATCCTTTCTAAACTACTGCCATAGTGGTTATCTATAAGAATATACATGCCTCCTGCATGTATCCTTACCTCCCAAATGTCTCCCCTCTGTCGGATATGAGACCCAAAAAAACTGCATATTCTGTGGGTGGGTCTGTTGTCTGGAGCTCGGTGGGTGGAGTCGTGATCTCAGTAGACTCCCCGCCCACCTCTACACTCCCCTTGTCAAAATGTGTTTTCTCCTGTGTATTTCTTACACTGAACTTCTGCTATGATCTCTAACATCCAGTCAAAACCCAGAAAGGTCACCACATGACTTCAGTGTGCCCAATCATGCTGAGGTGTGGAGCAGCCAATCCTGGGAGAGCTGGAGAAGAAAGAGGGGGGGATCTGAAGTACACAGGATGTCTCTCTCAGGCTTGTGCATGAGATATGTAAATCACCTGTCACTCACAGCAAGGGGGAGAAATGAACTCCTGTCTGTCCATTTTTATCTCACTGAAAAAAGATAAGAGGACTGCTCAGAGCTGGATTAACTCTTCGTGGTCACAGATGACATGAAATCCTATACTGTACAAGGTGCAAGCCTTAATTAAAACATTTATTGGGGGGTTTACATTCACTTTAACCCCTTCCCGACCAGCCGCCGCAGGGCAAAACAACGCTACCTTACGTCGGTTCACCTTTCGACCACTAGGGGGTGCGTGTGCGCCAAGACGCCGGAGCGCGTGCCCGGCGGTCGCGATGACTGCCGGGCACCCGCAATCGCTCCACACAGAGACAGAACGGAGATTTGTCAATGTAAACAGACAGATTTCAGTGCTGTCAGGGGTGAGGAGAGCGATCTGTTGTTCATGCCAAGTATGGCAGTCCCAACCCCACAGTTAGAATCACTCCCTAGGACACACAATTAACCCCTTGATTGCCCCCCACTGTTAACCCCTTCCCTGCCAGTGACAATTACACAGTAATAAGTGCATTTTTATAGCACTGATCACTGTATAAATGACAATGGTCCCCAAAAATGTGCCAAAAGTGTCTGATCTGTCTGCCATAATGTCACATTCCCGATAAAAATCGCTGATCACCGCCATTACTATTAAAAAAAAAAAAATGCCATAAATCTTTCCCCTATTTTGTAGATGCTATAACTTCTGCAAAAACCAATCAATATACGCTTATTGCGATTTTTATTACCCAAAATATGTAGAAGAATACATATCGGCCTAAACTGAGGAAAAAATTTGCTTTTTTTAAAAAAAATTGGGGATATTTATTATAGCAAAAAGTTCAAAATATTGTGTTTTTTTCAAAATTGTCGCTCTTTTTTTGTTTATAGCGCAAAAAATAAAAACCGCAGAGATGATTAAATACCACCAAAAGAAAGCGCTTTTTGTGGGAAAAAAAGGATGTCAGTTAAAGCGACGCAGTGCCGTATCGCAAAAAAATGGCCTGGTCATTGAGCAGCCAAATCTTTCGGGGCTGAAGGTTGCCTACCCCTGCTCTAGATATTCTCCATGTGCTTCTAATTTGTTGCCAATTTTGTACAAATTTGTACTCGTGTTTCCATGTACTTTCGCTTTTGTACAAAGACATGATACTGAGAGAGGGTAAACCAAGCCAGAAGGCCATGTCCACCCCCTCCCAAGACTTTCAGGGCAGGCCCGAGGACCTACACCCTACCAGTCAATACGTGAAATAAAACGTGTACACCAACCACCAAGAATAAAAGACGAAGTGACAAACACGACAAACAAACAAAAAAGTGGGGAAAAGGGAAGTGGAGAAAGTGCAAGGTGCCATTGTGCAATACAATGGCCAGCCTTCTGGCCAGGAATAAAAATTCCTCTGGCCCTAGCCAAAAGGCCCGGCCCAAGAGGCAGGTGTGAAAAAAGTGTGTAGGGTGCAATGACCTAGGTACCCATAAAACTCGAAGTGAGACCCCACTCACGGTGAGAATTACGGCACCCCTGGACTGCTTACGGCACACCACAGGCTTCTTTCAGGACCCGGCCCAGACTAGTGCCTCTCCATCCCTACCAGGGGGTAACCCTTCCAGCCTTCTCAAGAGGGGACCTACTCCCAGCCCTCCATTCGTTGGTCAGTCCAGTTTGGGACCCCCCCCCAATACTAACCTTCCAGGTTACCATCACACCAGTGGATTTGCATAGCCAACGCCACCCCTAACCTACCACCGTAGGCCAGGGACAGTAGCACAGCAACTCCACTGGTAATTGATAAAAACAGATACTACACTTGATCTTGGTCAAAAGGCCGAGAAGTTTTGAACAGATGGGAAGCCTACAGGTAACAGTTCTTAAAGATCTGTAACTATGGACAGGTTTTGTCTTTTTCCCTTTTGAATGCAATGTACCTCATATTACTAATTGTGATTACAGGTTATATTCCACGATTGATCTTTTTCCTGGCAGTGGAAGAGGGTTTTGTATTGTAAACAACAGTTGATATTTGCCCAAAATGTTCTCTGATATCTTCTACTCTGGAGCATAGTAAAAGAGCCTGTACAGAAGTATTCTACCTTAAAGCCCCTATATGCGTTACAACATTCTTTGGCCAACTTCTAGATAAAAAAAAATATATATATATATATATATATATATATATATATATATATATATATATATATATATATATATATATATATATATATATATATATATATATATATATATACACACACACTATATATTTTTTTTGGGGGGGGGGTTTGCCATAAGGTCCACCTATGTACATATTTCTATTGACTGCAATCTGAATTTGAGATACATCCACATTTATACCCACGGTAAATGTCCTATCGCTATCATAAAGCTATATTCCTAATGTGATGTGTAAGTTTGACAGGACATGCTTAATAATTTATATACAAGTCTCTATGTATTTCACGATTTGGTGTTTATGTACGTTTTCTTTTTTTGAGTAGGCTATTTCTTTGCCATTAAGCCAAGGAAGTCCTGAAGAAGTAGGTTGTGAAAGGTGTTGACCCCTTGGATCACATAGAAAGGATAATTGGTGGCAATTCATTAATGTGGCCTACATTGTGACTGAGAATAATTTTCTATATTTTGAAAACATTTTTATAGTGATTTTGTAATAAAAATATATAATTTTTTCAATACGTATGTGACCATCCCACTCTGGTACCAGTAAAGTCAGCAATACAGAAAGTTTTTTGGTAGATAGAAATATATTAGCTAGCCGATTATTTTCCATATTTGCATATGAACGTTTAATAAGAAGCAATGCTTGACCCAGTAACATTAGTTTGGTCTTACTGAGCCATTCATGGACAGCATTCAGTTATAGACAGGCTACCAAAAAAGTATGCACTCGGAACTAGATTTACATAAAAAACCTAGTATGCACTGCAAATTCCCATGGAGGTCCCCTGTCATTACATAAGAACAAAACATACAAATTTCACACAAATTAAATCCAATTAAAGTTATCCAGTTTTGGATAGATTAGGAATAGCTAACACACTTTATGTAGTTCTCAGAGTCTCCGTAGAGGGGACAAACACATCAAAAAAGGCATTCTAAAATTCCCCTGATCTAACAAAATAAAAAAGCTTATATTTTAGATACAACCAACCAAAATCTATTCATATTTTCTTTTTATAACAGGTTTATTTAATAAGTCAGCACAGGGATGATATGCAAAGGTCTTGCGGAATAACGTTTAATCTGTTTACTCACCTCTGCGAGACACACTCGAGTAAGCCTTTTCTTCAGGGCCTGCACCCTCTTTAAGGCTCTCTTGGTGGTTAGGACAGGAACTCGCATCATAGGAGTTTTAATATTGGAACTGGCAATTAACAGAATTTCTCTAAGCCTGTAAAAAAATATTAGGGTCATTTCATTACTCAGCACAGTGCTTAAACTGGTCAGTTATGTACAACCCCCACCTTTCCCATCACAATTTCTACAGTGTCAGAGCACTGCCTATTAGCTACTAAATCTTTTCTTTAAAACTTTAACAGGGTAATGCAGATTCAAAAGTAATTCTCAATCCATATCTACAGCTTTCATTAAAATAATACCTGGTGAGCCTTCAAAGAAGAACCAGGTTATTTAGTGACAACAGATTGTCACCGTCTCCCAATTGTACTCCTAAGTTGTCACCATTCACTTCCAGTAGAGACAACAGAACAGCTGCTCTTAGCAACAACATACAACATCCAATAGAGTAATTGTAGACAAGAAGAAGTGATTGCAAAGAAGCTGCAGGAGATCAGAAGCAGAGACATTTAAAAATGGATAGGCAGAGGAAGGAAGATGTGCTGTGAACAGATCAGCTCTCTGCTAATCTATTTGTAGCACCCACCCCGCTACATATTTCATTTTTTTTTTTTTTTTAATGGTTTTATCTTGGTGGTCGGAGAACTTGTCAGATAACAGAAGAATAGAGCAGCAGAAAGACACAGAACACGGGGCTTTGTGGAGAGATAAGTAAGCACTACAGATATATGTTCTTCGTCCAAAATTCATGAATCAGGTTTACGTCCACTTTAATACAGTGAGTGGGGGTTGGTGCTGGCTTTTAATATAAGAACACTTACCTGTCCAGGGATCCCACAAATGTCGACACCCCTAGCTGATTCAAATCAATTAGTTTCGGGTGCAGGAGCCTACTGCGCATGTGCGAGTGGCGCTTTCTGAATGGTCCTGCCATGTTCTGGGACCTCTGTGTGTCCCATAACGCACTGGGGGAAGGAGGAGGGGCCGGAAATGTCATAAATCACAGTGCGGCAATCTTACCCAAAAGTGGGTACCTGTCAAAACCAGGTACCCGCTCCTCGCAAAAAGTGCCAAATGTGGCCATGTAGGGGGAGGGGGGCGGGGGGGATGTGCGGACAGGCGAAGCCTCCCCTTTTGGGTGGAGGTTCGCTTTAAGCATGGCAGTTGCATAAGGTAGTTGTTCAATCTAACAATAAAAGCTGATTAAGTGTCGGTCACAGACCCATCAGCGGTTCCTACCCTTAATTCATTATGAAAGCTCAATTGGATCTATAAAAGCTTATCCTTAATTAGCTGGAAGTGTGCTAAGCCTGGAGTGTCTAGCCACGGTTGCCAAATTGTAAGTTTTTAGGGGCATTTTGATGCTGCCAAGTATGTTTTTTCTGTATTCTCATAGGGCTAACCTGGGTAATCCACTGTTGGAGAGTGGTGGAGTGTGGGGAAAGCTCCAACCGGGCAATCTGTTTATGAGCAACATAAAGGGGGACATAAAACAGTAGTTTAGATAGGAGGTGAATACAACTCCTCCTCTAGGGCACCCAGGAGACAGACCATTGAGTCATACTGTGTAGAGGTGGCAAATACTGAGGAAATAGTGACGACAGTATCTAAACAGTTTTGGACATCTTCAGAACAAATGCATTAGATTGCCTCTTCAGCATTGCACTTAGAACACAGGTGTGCCCCATTTTTAAAGTTTTTCAGGTGTCCTGTAGACACTATGCAAAAGAAAAAAGTAGTGATAGCTTTTGAATTCCCGAAATGGACAGAAGAGGGATGGACAGAAGAGGGATGGACAGAAGAGGGATGGACAGAAGAGGGATGGACAGAAGAGGGATGGACACTAGGTAGGCTTCCCACTGCTTACCACCTACGTGGTCCACATCTTCCTCCCATTGTCTTCTGCAGGGAAATTTAGCAGAGTCTTGAACTTGTGCTAATAAAGTTCTATATACACACACAAGATATCATACCCTTTTTGTCTGTTGCTGTCATAATCATCCTAACAAACTGAGAATCTTCTAAAGCCATGTGTGTGTGCGTGGTTTGTGATTGAAGCACGTGGCGCAGACTGTACAATTTTGGTACACTTTACTTTTGATTTACCAAACTAAGTAATATGAGGACCTTCTTGAACTATTCAATTGGGCAGGCCCTTGAACCTCAATTGTTGGTAGAAAGGAGATTTTATTGTCAGATTATAAGGTGTGCGATGGCTTTAACGTCACGCCAGCAGCAGTAGATAAGGGCAGCTGTAAAGGTGGGATAGCTAGTTTCAATGGAGCCAGAAGGTGAGCACAATCCTATGACCTGTTAGGCTCCATGCACACTGGCTTAAAAAACATTGCTTCTACAGGAGTTTTGTGTTTTGCCTGTAGAAGCAGCTCAGTGTTATCCTATGTGTCCATGCACATTAGGACGTTTGCAGGCATATTTTGAACTCAATGTTTAGGAGCAGGAAAGAAAAAAAAACCCTTCTGGTTCGCATTTCTGATTGGAGCTAACTGGCAGAAAAAAACGTAAAACTTTTCTAAACTTTGTACAAAAAATGCTCTATATGAACATTTTTTACTCCTAAGAGAACAGATGTTTTTCTAAGCCCAGTGTGCATGGATCCTCAAAGTGAGGTAACAATCTCTACTCCAATCACATAGTAACTCCAAGAGTTACAGCCGGCCTCACATTTTATGACTGGGCTGTAAAAAGCAAGCCATAGCAAACACAGCGGAGCAGAGTATAAACAGAGAGCTGACATCAGTTTTGCCCTCCTATATAAACTGACCCCACTGTGTAAAGCGGCATCAGGAAAGTGAATTATGGCAGTATGCGTGGAAATTACAATACAGATGATGAATAGAGGCTTTCACTACATCACTCACCTGGGAATACCCAACGTGACATTCATTTCTCCTCTGCCAGCAAAGTGGAAAGTGTTCAGGGTCATTTGAGTGGATGGCTCCCCGATACTCTGAGCTGCCAGAAGTCCCACGGCCTCCCCAGGATCACACAGCGCTCTCTGCCATTTGAGCTGCAGCAACGTCCTCAATCTGCAGGCACAAAAATTAGGATTTTTGTCATCACCATAAAATAAATTTTCTTGGATTCCATTGAGGGACATAGAGAAAAATCTTTATCCTTCAAGTTCATACTGCTTCCTACAGGAGGATAGGACATGGGAATTTTTTTTTATAAAAAGTAGTCTGGTGTCACCAGTGGTGCACCTCCATCCCTAATAACCATACACACAAAGACAGACCTGTGTCCTGGGACTTTAAATGAGGTGTACCACAAATGGCCATGGAATGTAAATTAGACATGCTAAATGGGTTTATTAGAAGGTAAAAAACAAAAACAAAACACCACTGTAGGACAGCCCCAATAACTACCCTCCTACTACCAGCACACCTCAGTTTTGTGGTATAGCAGTACCAAGAGGATGATCAAAAACAGAGGGTGGGGCCTGCTTCCCATTAATGGAAGAAAAGGATTTTGTGGGGAGTATAAACATCCTATATTCTAATTCACTGAGGGACACAGGAAGTCCCACTTTTGTGATGTAAAAAAAAAAAAAAAAAAAAAAAAAAAAGAGTCATAAATTAATGAGGGGTGGCCAACACAGCAATCGCCAAAAGTCCCAAGAAAAATACAAAAGAAAATCGGGGACTGGCTGCAGTTCAAAGAACCACCTGAAAGACCTTTCGCCTGAAGCTGGAATCTGATGTGTGCAAAACATCTACCTGGTAGAACTTAGAGACAGTGCAAAGAAAAGACCAGGTGAGAGCCTTTTAAAATCTGGTAAAAAGTTGCTTGATGTCTAGAAGCCCAAAGAAATGCTCACAGATCTAGTAGAGTGCACTTTGTCAAGAAAATGTGGAACCCAATCATTGAGACCACAGGATGATGGTCTGCCCAAGACACAGAGATGGTGGAAATAGAAGCCAGCTTAACCTTCCAGGGTTCATTAGGGATGAAAAAAAAATCACATTAGGAAATTGGTCGGGAATCCTCTTTTGGTGAACAGGGATGGAAGAGCAATCTCCTGAATGAGGCGAAAGAAGAAACTATCTTAAGGCGGCTGGCTCAAATCTCCCAGCGGAAGGGGGCTCCTCCTCCTCCTCCTCCTCCCCCCCAAGAACACAATTTCAGTTAGTGTTGATGGAAGAATCGGGTGGTGGCAGGAAAGAAAATCGCTCAATCTATTGCTTAAGCCTCAACACACCTTGTTCTAATGCAAAACAAGGGTTCCCATGCAGGATTAGCATACATATAGTGAGGGGTACAAATCCTTCTTGAAAATTAGAGTGCAAACATCCCTGTATGGCACATTAGAACAAAAACAATTAAGATAATGGGACTTAAGGCACAGATAGGCTTACATGATTAATAACTATAAAATCGCATATTTATTACACAGCCTTAAGAATTATTTCTATATCATTAGGAGGCCGATAAAGTACCGCACAATGTCACTGATTACACAAATAATCTCTCAATTCTAACTATATTAGCAGACGTGGGTTGAGCTCAACACGTTTCGCAAACTTTCCTAGGAGCTGGAGCGACTTTATAAAATATACAGACAGACCAACTGTTATATCAGCCTAGTAATAAAAGTAAAGCACCTGTTGTCTCAAAATCAGATAAGGATGCACATGGTCTGGTGTGATGGGGGAGAATTGTAGACCAGGTAAGGTAAAAATCCCATCCATGGTGTAGGGTCCAACATCAGGAAAAATTCCTCTAATTTCTCCTGATGCACACATGGAGTAGAGGACCTACACCAGGGATATGCATCTAGTGGACCTCCAGCTGTTTCAGAACTACAAGTCCCATGATGCATAGCAACACTCTGGCAGCCACAAGCACTACACTCAGAGACAGAGGCATGATGGGACTTGTAGTTGTGCAACAGCTGGAGGTCCGCTAATTAGGACTCACTTTTTCTCCTCTTTGGATAGTGTTTTTACCTCCCACCACCACCCTAGGTGCAAAGACACCCATATAAAGGGAATATACACTGTTCAAAAAAGAAAAGAATCAAGGGGCGCAACTACTTTGCGCTGCGTCTATGGATGCACCGTGCCCGTACAGGTGCTCATATAGCACATAGCTTGCTATGGGGGCACTCATAAGGAAGAGGGGAAGGCACCGGCAGGGGACTGCAAAAGAGAAGGTAAGGGACAGCTCTATGCAAAACCATTGGACAGAGCAGGTAAGTATAACATCTTATTTTAACGGGGGGGAAAAAAAAGCTGTAATATCACGTGAAACATGCAGGTTTACATCCATTATTATTATTATTATTGATATATAGGATTCATATAGCGCCAACAGTTTACACAGCACTTTACAACTTAAAGGTATAGGCAGTACAAATACAATACACTTTAATACAGTAGGAAAGGAATCAGGCCCTGCTTTTTGATAAAATGTGCATCTCAACATCCTGAAATAAGTTTACACCATAACAAAAACTGCTACATACCTATCAGCTGCAATATTGGACTTGTTGTAAGCGTTGCTTTCCTCCGTGGTGACTTGGTGGCTGTACTGATCCACCTTCTCTTGAAATGATTCAGATACTGATCCAAAATACAAATCTGGCTGAAAGACTGAAAAGCAAGGGTCAGGCAGATGGGCTGCTCGCTTCATGTATTTGCTCCGAGACTTTTTATCCAAGGAGTACCAACTTTCCATCAGCTGGAAAAATAAGGGCATCTTAACATAAAGCTTTTAATAACACGGATTAAAAGATCAGCATACAGCCAACAATGGAATAGTAAGCATAGTATAGACCTGTCATGGCCCACAATTTTGTCTCATTCTAAATTTAATTTGGATGGCCAATTATGCTGATAGCAGTACATATGGAACAATTCCATCAATTCCTCTGTGGAGTATTCATACACTATATTGTCAAAAGTATTGGGGCACCTGAACCTTAATGACATCCCAGTCTTAGTCCGTAGGGTTCAATATTGAGTTGGCCCACCCTTTGCAGTTATAAACAGCTTCAACTCTTCTGGGAAGGCTGTCCACAAGGTTTAGGAGTGTGTCTATGGGAATGTTTGGCCATTCTTCCAGAAGTGCATTTGTAAGGTCAGGCACTAATGCTAGACGAGAAGGCATGGCTCGCAGTCTCTGCTCTAATTCATCCCAAAGATGTGTTATCGGTTGAGGTCAGGACTCTGTGCAGGCCAATCAAGTTCCTCCACCCCAAGTTCGCTCATCCATGTCTTTATGGACCTTGCTTTGTGCACTAGTCCAAATCATTTGGTGGAGGGGGGATTATGGTGTTGGGTTGTTGTTCAGGGGTTAGGCTTGGCCCCTTAGTTCCAGTAAAAGGAACTCTTAAGACGTCAGCATACCAAGACATTTTGTACAATTTCATGCTCCCAACTTTGTGGGAACAGTTTGGGGATGGCCCCTTCCAGTTCCAACATGACTGCGTGCCAGTGGGTAATAAGGGCCAGAAGCCCACAAGTCTCTCACCTGCTTGGCAGCCAGCTCCCTGCCATTCTCATACTGCTCAGCCTCACACTGGGCCCTGGCAGCAGCCATCTTCTTTTGGGAGTACAACAAGAAGGCTCCCAGCCTCTGATATGGTGAAGGATGCTTGGCTTTCCATTTCCTGATGGCATGGTTGTGTTGGGCTGCCTTCTCAGAGTCCATCCTTGACAAGACCTCATCCAAACGCTTGGATTGTTTAATGACCTGCAAGAAAATAGAAAAAGACGACTTCTAATATCTCAATTCCACATAAAACAAAAGGCTGCTGCCTGTTCTAGACATGCCAAATTTCTTGTGCTTCTTTAAAAAAATCCATTAGAAAAAAAAACAAAAAAAACAAAAAACAAACTCACTACAAAAGTCAGAAGACACTTATAAGTTTTTAAATGGTTGAAGTGAAATCTCCCAATTTTGGCATAGGTGTCACTGCTACGAGACACCACAAAGTCAGAGACGCAGTGAGTAACACTACCTGTGATTATAGTTGCCATTAAAAGTCCCCACTACAGTTCTCAGATCAGCAGATGACCTCGATCAAGAGCACCTAAGTTGGCTGATCAGAACATTTCCACTCATCCCAACTCCCTGCCAGCACTGCCACTCAGTCCATTCCCCCCCACCAAGGAGTAAGAGAAGGAACAAAAATAGAGAATACATGGAAGGGAGAGGAAAAGAGAGGGGGGGGGAATAAAGAAAAAGGGAGAGAAAGAATAAGAGAAAAAAAACAAGAAAGATGGCTAGAGAGAGGGATGAGGGGAAAAAAAACAAGAAAGATGGCTAGAGAGAGGGATGAGGGAAAAAAAAAACAAGAAATTGGGATAGAGAGAGATAAACGGAGAACAAAGAGAAAGAGTGGTACATCCTAAAATGTACCATAAGGGGTTTTAATACTGTATGAGTGGAAGTGACTCAGGGAGCGCTAAATGTCCGTGGGTTAGGGGTGCAAATTACTTGTCTTGCCTTAGGTGCTGACAACCCACACTCTTAAAATACTTTTACGGTTAGGGGTCCCCACAACTTGGGAAATTTTCTCAAGGGGTCACGGCACTAGTCACCTTTATTACCGCCCTGCACTTTTTTTTACCACCATGCTTGCTCTGCACATTCTTGTCACCTGCATCACCGCTCTGCACATTCTTGTCACCTGCATTACCGCTCTGCACATTCTTGTCACCTGCATTACCACTCTGCACATTCCTGTCAACTGCATTACTGCTCCGCACTTTCTTCTACCACCATGCTTGCTCTTAATTTTTCTTTGGAGCCATACTGGATGTCCGGTACAGTACAGTATGTGCTAAAAAGCACACAAAACTGTAAAAGCAAGTGTGCACAGAGATGTGTACAGTACGTGCTAAAAAGCACACCAAAAAGCTTCAAAATACTAAGTGTTTTACAGTACACTTACAGTACTCTTCTCTGTGACCACGATCCACCTACAGGGAGTTGCAACCACGTGTCAGAGAAGGGAAAATGGGCGTCGCTTGTGTTCGTGAACCGAAGCGGAGTTCGCGTACCGAAGCAAATTTTTATGAACTTTTCTGTTCGTGAACCGAGTTGTTCATGCACAGAAGCATTCGTGAACCGAGGTATCACTGTACCTCTGAACTGACCCTAAGGAATAAATATCTATAGGCCAATTAAACGGCATAAACATTACATTTTTTTTTGTCTGTGCGTGGATAGGACAGTTCATCATAGCTGCCATTTTTCACTGCCCTCAGGAGACGATCCTAAGATCTGAGAATTCATCCCTGATAATAAACCTTAAAGAATAACTCCACTTTTGTTGAGAAAAAAAAAAAGAAAAAACATTCCTCTCTAGGTGATCTATGTACATTGCAGGGATTTTAACAAATTTTGTTGCAGATTCCTACCTTTTGTTATTCTGAAGACATCCCTGTTTGTTTCTCTGTGTCCATGTGCTTAGTACGTCTAATGGTAGTGGTTTTATAATCAACCAGTTGCTGCACCTGCAGGGCTCTAATGAGGAAAATTGCAGGGTCAACATCCCTTTAGACGTGATTTTCTATTGGTAGTAGCTCACCAAAAAAAACTAAATTTGTATTGCAGGGGATGCCAAAAATCTGACTTGCATCTTAGTGTGGACTTCTGTAAAAATCAGTGAGCGAGCCACACAAGCAGGAAATTATGTTTCTGGGGGACGTTCTGTACACATTCTGTGTACAGAACAACTCCAGGTAGCCATATATAAAAATAAAAGGGTCATTTTTAATAACATTCATTTCCAACATGACTTGTGTCGCAATTGTGTGTATAATATACACACACACAATTGCAACACAAGTCATATTGTAATTGAATGTTATTAAAAATTACATATATATATATTTTGCCATTTTTCCCAACGCAAGTGTAGCTGAACGCAAAAGATCATGGGGATTGTTCTAACTATCGTCCGATTTCTTTGATAAACGTGGACTTAAAAATAATAACAAAAGGTGCTGGCCCTTAGATTAAATTCCTTTCTTTCACAATATATTCACCTAGACGAGGCAGGATTTTTCTCCAACCGTCAGGCAAATCGAGCAGACCAGAAGAATTATAGATATAAATTTCAGCCCTTCATTCTGATTGGGATAACAAGGGACCCTGACGGGCCTTCCTGCTCTCTTTAGATATCCATAAAGCGTTCGATCCCCCGTCATGGGACTATTTCACGTTATATCTCGATTCGGTTTCGGTCAAAATGTTTCATCTCTTCTCCAAGCATTATATGACACGCCCACTGCTTCCTCAATGCTTAACCGGTTCCGGCCCAGCCACGCAGTTATACTGCGGCAGGTGGGCCCAGCTGCACGAAGCATCGTAGCTATTCGTCGCACGTTGATCGGAGTCGATCCAGAACCGATCAATCTCCAGTCCCAGGCCAATGAAATCTGGCCTGGACCTGGTGATCGGTCCTGGTGAATGAGATCCTTCCCCTGCCGTGTAACTGTAAACACTGACAGGGGAAGTGATGTCATCTTTCCTCGTGTCGGTCTTTTCCGTTCCAGACCGAGGAGAGATAACATCTAATAGTGAGTGCACCAACACTACACTGACACCAGGTCACGTAGGCACATATTTCACCCCCTGATCACCCCCCCCCCAGTTAACCCCTTCACCACCCGTCACTGTGTTACCCAGTACAACATTCAGATTTTCTTTGATCGCTTTACTGGTGTCATTAGTGACAAAAATAAGCTTTAGGGTAATTAGTCTTAGGCCCAGATAGGTGTAGGGACCCCCCCTAATAAAGGATTAACCCCTTGATTACCTCCCTGTCACCAGTGATCACTGTATAAGTGTCACAGGTGACGCAGTTTAGCTAGTTTATTTTTTATAGCGTCAGGGCACCCGCCGTATTTTACACAATAAAGGTTTAACCCCCCCGATCACCCCGCAGGTGATCAAAGTTAGGTTTTAGCGTCAGAAAGGGTCTGCGCCGCCAGGCAGTGTTCAGATTAGTGCCAGTATCGCTAAAACTCACGTACGCACCATCCGCCTTCCTTAGTAGTATAGTGTCTGAACGGATCGATATCTGATCAGAGCTATACTAGTGTCCCCAGCAATTTAGGTTTCCCAAAAACGCAGTGTTAGCGGGATCAGCCCAGATACCTGCTAGCACCTGCGTTTAGCCCCTCCGCCCAGCCCAGCCCACCCAAATGCAGTATCAATCAATCACTGTCCCTTACAAAACACAACACACATAACTACAGCGTTCGCAGAGTTAGGCCTGATCCCTGCGTACGCCAACAGTTTTTTTGCAGCATTTGAAGCAGTCGCTGATAGTCAGGTGCTTTTTTTCTTGTGAGTCTCACTAGTGTACTAGTAAAGTTAGAGACAAAAATGTTAAATCAAAGGTACACTAGTGAAGAGGCCTACATGTTTCTGAGCATGACAGATCACAGAATACAAACCTGTAGACAACAGCGGCATCCTGACAGATAGCTCTGACGATGAAGTTGTGGTCCCTGCCAAGCTCAGGCGTACCAGACCCTGTTCTTCTTCTGCTGTCGTTGAGGTGCAAGAACCGCAGGTCCCTCGTATGGAGCAGAGAGCCAATACTAGCGCCGCTCATCCTTCTGGTGAACTGGCAAGCACCAGTGGCCTAGTACACCCTGGTCGTACATCCAGCACTGCAGTAACACTTGGTGACGTGGCGAGTCCCATAAGTGCAGTTCAAGCTAGCGAGGTGGCAAGCAAGAGTAGTGTCCCGCTGCCACCAAGACGACAAACACAAGCCCGTCGAGCCCATAGTGCCCTTCCTGCTGCATTTGCCAATCCTAATTGGGAACCCACCACTAGTGCAGCACCCCCATTCACTGGCCAACCTGGAATTCAGGTGGAAAAAGTTGATTTTACGTCACTTGATTTTTTTTTTCGTTTTTTCACTGAAGATCTCTATAGATCTATTGTGGACCAAAGCAATTTGTATGCTGGTCAATCCATCACCGCTAATCCCTAGTTGACCCTTGCCAGAGATTGGAAACCAATTACGGTTTTCGAATTTAAGACCTTTCTGGGCCTATCCCTCCTCATGGGCATAACTAAAAAGAGTGAGTTGTGGTAATATTGGTCCACTGACCCAATTCACCATATGCGTGTTCTCTGCCTCCATGACCAGGATACGATATGAGCAGATCTTACGGTTCATGCATTTCAACAACAATGAACTCTGTCGTCCTCGGGGTGACCCTGGATTTGATTGGCTCTACAAAATTCGGCCCCTCGTAAACCACTTCAACCAACACTTTGCAGCCTTGTTTACTCCCCATCACGTTGTCTGCGTTGATGAGTCTATCAAACAGTATCATCCCAGCAAGCATGTCAGACCAGGGGTCCTCTGTAATCACAAAAGGAATGCTATCCCAATGAACGCTAATGGAAAAACACCAAATGCCAGACTGAATGTTTTAGGTACACTCAAATACATCAGTACCTACATACCTTATCACGCAATATGATCTTGCGACTATGTCACCCATGGAATATATGTGTCATCGATATGATAGAATCCAAGGTCATATACCTGAAATATATTACTATTCTAATGTATACCGCGGTAAAAATTAATCTATATGGTTAGATGGGAACAGGATATCCAGGAAACCCTGGAACTTGAGGAATGGCACTCAATAGAACTAGCAGCATCAAGGTCACTCATCAACACTTCTATTGTGGAAGCAAATTATAAATGATCACTGAGGTGGCATTTTTTACCAGCCAGATTGGCCACTTTTGTCCTGGGGGCTTCCGCTAAGCGTTTTTGGGGCTGAGGACAGGAAGGGACAGCTTACCACATTTGGTGGCCAATGCCCCAAGGTACAGCGGTTCTGGATCAGAGTTTACAATTTCATTTTTTCTCTCACTCAAATTAACCTGACCAAGTCCCCAAAACACGGGTCACTGGGCTGTAAGGTTGAGGAGGCCTCTAAAACTCAGACGGCTCCTCGCATTTATAGCTGTCTCTGCTAAAATCACAATAGCAAGAGAATTGAGGTCGGCGGCTATACAATTTGACCAACTCAAACATAAACTTTCCTGGCTAATGTTAAATGAACAGTTGACAGCAATCTTACAGGATAAATTGAAGATGTTTGAAAAACGTATGGGGTCCATGGATCAGATATTTGACTAATGATCCCCGGACTGTCGCTAACTAGGTTTCCTCCTGGCTGACGTAGACCAGAGCATGGAGTCTTTTTCCCTTCCCCCTTCTTTTCTCTCTTCCTTCTTTCGTCTTTTTTTTTTCCCTTCCCTTTTTCCCCCTCTTTCTCTTCTTTCTGGATTTAGGTATTCAGAGGCCTGGAGTGGGGATGGAGCGTCTTCTGCTACTTGAGGGGGGATACGCATTCCTTAGCGTGGGGGACGTACTCTGGAGCCCTTTCAACTGAGTTGATACCATTACATAGAAGGACATACTGAGATGTTTAGGGTTTGCAGTCTGTCCTACAATTCGTTTTAGAGTTCAACAATCAAGACTGTAGTTAATAGAACATCATTATTACGGATTATGATTATTTACCTCTAAAACATAAGATGCAAGTTGTCTCAGGGAGCATGGCCTATCGCCATGCGGAGTGTGGTAATATGTTCTTCACATTGTACTTTATGCAATTATAAAGTTTGACTTTCCACTTTTGTACAGTATGATATCCAGATTTTGGAAGCACTGTATTGTTCAGAATCAATGCTGAAATCTCTTGAATTTTGTTCTGTGAAAAACTTCAATTAAAATATTGAAACAAGGTATAGCTGAATGCAAAACAAAAAAAATATAAAATGTATTTGTTTTGTTTTAATTTAATATTTTCACGCAACCTTTATTTAAAAAAAAATATGTAATTTTTCATACTTAAACAGAAGCTTTTAAAACACTATCTTGCCTTGCTTGTATTACACAAATTATTCTCATGAACAAAATTCGAATACAGACAGATAGGAAATTCCTTCCTTCTGCAATCCTAAAAAATTCTTCTCATCGCTGTTGCCAGTCACCTGACTTACGCAGAGGTATCGGTTGAAGAATCTTTGCTGAAGTGCCTTGAAATGGCATTCAAGCACAGCCAATCCATGCCTGCCATTCAGCAGAGACCATATGACCAACACCAGGGCATTAGACACATGACCAGCACAGAAGATAAGAATTTTGATGATTCAGAGACAATAGTCACAGGCATGGAACATTCAGTAACCAGTGGAATTTCACTAATGAAAAGTTAGTAAAGGGCAGTAAAGGTCTGAATTACTCAAAGCTATGCTGTCAATGCCCTGCTTATGCAAGTCTTACATGACATTCAGTGGAAAATCTATACCTGGTGTCAAAGGTTGCAGGCCAGAGAAGACTTGTACCCCGGTCACATTAATACAACAGCTATAGCAAACATTGTAAATTACAACTGGAAAAGGCTTTGGCATCTGTTAGTCAGTGCACTGCCTCCATCAATGTATACCATATGTCACATTGTAGATAAAGTGCCTTTCTACAAATTAATTGTCTATGGCAACCCACACCCTAACAAATGAACACTTACCATTCCATAAACTCCTAGGTTTTCTAACTGTGCTAAAACCAGCTGACCAATTCCGCTCCTTCTTCAAAAGTCACTTAAGCCCCGTTCACATTGGGGACAGGTCAAATCGCATGTCAAATCAGAGCCTATTGCCGGCAATAGGAGCGTCCCGATCAATGCGACGCCGACTTTGCGGCGCCGCACCGATTTCCAAAAGTAATTTCTGCACTACTTTTGGCGATTTCGGGGGCGCTTTCAATAGACATCTGTGCATGAACCAACACAAATATCTTTCAAGTCGTCCCCGAAGTCGGACTGAAATACGTCTTTGAAATAGTGCAAGTTCAGATGAACTCATACGCTTTCAAAGCCGTGTTCAGTGTGAACGAGGGCTAAAGGAGAAGTAGGGCCCAAAACTCTTATGGATCACAGGAGCGTAGTTTGTTCTGACCTGTCTTCAGCCGACAGCAGGCTAAAGCCAGTCCAGGCTCCGGAAATATCCCGACCATATGGTCAGGATCCACCCAGAAGCCTGACCAGTAGCTGGCCCAGCCTGGCATGCTCCTGAGATCCTGAGCCAGCTGCCCCCAAAACCCCTGCACAACCCAGGACTTCAGTGAGCACTGACAGTCACCGCCTATCTGCTCTCTGATCGCTCAATTCTCAATCTTTTATTTTTATTTTTTAACTGCTTAAGGACCGCACCACAAACATATACAGCGGCAGGACAGCCCTTAGGTGCAAAATAATGTACCTGTACGTGATCCCTGTGGTAGGCGCGGGGGCACGCGCACTGCCGAAGCCGTGCTCCCGCTGTGATTGGACACTGCCACCTGTGATCGCTCACAGGAGAGGCAAAACAGCGGTTTGTCTAAGTAAACAAGGCAGACCGCTGTACTGCCAGAGAGAAAAATGGAGATCTTGTGTTTCAGCTAAGCAGAAACACAGATCTCTGTTTTCCTTTAGTCAATGCACATCCCCCACAGTTAAAAATAACTCATAGGGAACACATTTAACCCTTTATTTGCTGATGGTAACCCCTTCCCTGCCAGTGTCATTTATACAGGGACATTGCATTTTTTTTTTAGCACTGATCACTGTATTGGTGTCACTGGTCCCCAAAAAGTGTCAGATTTGTCCGCTGCAATGTCGCAGATCAATGCCATTACTAGTAAAAAATATTTAAAAAAAAAAAAAAGTCCCTAAATCTATCCCATAGTTTGTAGACAGTATAACTTTTGCGCAAACCAATCAATATACGCTTATCGGGATTTTTTTTTTAACCAAAAATGTGTAGCATTATACATATTGGCCTAAACTGATGAATATAGCTCATAAGTTTACATACCCTGGCAGAAATTATGATTTCTTGGCCATTTTTCAGAGACTATGAATGATAACATAAAAACATTTCTTTTACTCATGGTTAGTGTTTGGGTGAAGCCATTTATTATCAATCAACTCTGTTTACTCTTTAAATCCTAATCACAACAGAAACTACCCAAATGACCCTGACCAAAAGTTTACATACCCTGGTGATTTTGGCCTGATAACATGCACACAAGTTGACACAAAGGGGGTTGGAATGGCTATTAAAAGGTAACCATCTTCACCTGTGATCTGTTGGCTTGCAATTAGAATGTGGGTGTGTATAAAAGGGCAATGAGTTTCTGGACTCCTGACAGACCCTTGCATCTTTCATCCAGTGCTGCACTGACGTTTCTGGATTCTGAGTCATGGGGAAAGCAAACGAATTGTCACAGGATCTGCGGGAAAAGGTAGTTGAATTGTATAAAACAGGAAAGGGATATAAAAAGATAACCAAGGAATTGAGAATGCCAATCAGCAGTGTTCAAACTCTAATCAAGAAGTGGAAAATGAGGGGTTCTGTTGAAACCAAACCACGGTCAGGTAGACCAATTAAAATTTCAGCCACAACTGCCAGGATAAATATTCGGGTTGCAAAGAAAACCCCACAAATAACTTCAGGTGAAATACAGGACTCTCTGAAAACATGTGGTGTGGCTGTTTAAAGATGCACAATAAGGAGGCACTTGAAGAAAGATGGGCTGCATGGTCGAGTCGCCTGAAGAAAGCCATTACTACACAAATGCCACAAAGTATCCCGCTTACAATACGCCAAACAGCACAGAGACAAGCCTCAAACCTTCTGGCACAAAGTCATTTGGAGTGATGAGACCAAAATTGAGCTTTTTGGCCACAGCCATAAATGCTACATTTGGAGAGGAGTCAACAAGGCCTATGATTAAAAAGTACACCATTCCTACTGTGAAACACGGAGGTGGATCGCTGATGTTTTGGGGATGTGTGAGCTACAAAGGCACAGGAAATTTGGTCAAAATTGTTGGCAAGATGAATGCAATATTTTATCAAGAAATACTGGAGGAACATTTGCATTCATCAGCCAGGAAGCTGCGCATGGGACGTACTTGGACATTCCAGCATGACAATAATCCAAAACACAAGGCCAAGTCGACCTGTCATTGGCTACAGCAGAATAAAGTGAAGGTTCTGGAGTGGCCATCTCAGTCTCCTGACCTCAATATCATTGAGCCACTCTGGGGAGATCTCAAACATGCAGTTCATGCAAGACAGCCCAAGAATTTACATGAACCAACACAAATATCTTTCAAGTCGCCCCCGAAGTCGGACTGAAATGCGTCTTTGAAATGGTGCAAGTTCAGACGAACTCATACACTTTCAAAGCCGTGTTCAGTGTGACCAAGGGCTAAAGGAGAAGTAGGGCCCAAAACTGTTATGGATCACAGGAGTGTAGTTTTTTCTGACCTGTCTTCAGCTGACAGCAGGCTAAAGCCAGTCCAGGCTCCGGAAATATCCCAACCATATGGTCAGGATCCACCCAGAAGCCTGACCAGTAGCTGGCCCAGCCTGGCATGCTCCTGAGAGCCTGAGCCAGCTGCCCCCAAAACCCCTGCACAACCCAGGGCTTCAGTGAGCACTGACAGTCACCGCCTATCTGCTCACTGAAGACTGAGAAGCAAGCGATCAGCAATCTCTGATCGCTCAATTTTTCTTTTTTTTTTTTTAAACCGCTTAAGGACCGCACCACAAACATATACTGTGGCAGGACAGCCCTTAGGCGCAAAATAACGTACCTGTACGTGATCTCTGTGGTAGGCTCGGGGGCGCGCGCACTGCCAAAGCCGCGCTCTCGCTGTGATTGGACACTGCCAGCAATGATATTGAGGTCAGGAGACTGAGATGGCCACTCCAGAACCTTCACTTTATTCTGCTGGAGACTTTTTGCCAGGAGAAATGGGGAGCTTTACCATCTGAGAAGATAAAGAGCCTCATCCACAAATACCACAAAAGACTTCAAGCTGTCATTGATGTTAAAGGGGGCAATACACGGTATTAGGAACTGGGGTATGTAAACTTTTGATCAGGGTCATTTGGGTAGATTCTGTTGAGTAAAAACAGTTGATTGATAATAAATGGCTTCAGTCAAACACTAACCATGAGTGAAAGAAAAGTTTTTGTGTTATCATTCATATTCTCTGAAAAATGGTCAAGAAATCATAAGTTCTGCCAGGGTATGTAAACTTATGAGCACAACTGTATTAGGTTTTTTTTTTCACCAAAATTGTTGGTCTTTTTTTGTTTATAGCGCAAAAAAGAAAAATCACAGAGGTGATCAAATACCACCAAAACAAAGCTCTATTTGTGGGGAAAAAAAAGGGCATTTTATTTGGGTACAGCGTCGCATAAATGCGCAATTGTCAGTTAAAGTAGCGCCGTGCCGTATCGCAAAAAATGGCCTGGTCAGGAAATGGAGTAAAACCTTCCAGAGCTGAAGTGGTTGAACAAAACCCCATACTTTAATTGTACTGGGGAAGGAAAGGTCAAGGGTCTATTCACACGGGTGATGTGACTGCATGCTTTCCCAGCATTGGTATGCACAGATGTTTCGTGCATCCTTGTGCTGGCAGTCCATAGAAATTTACTGAGACACACGGCTGCACAGACAAAGCCACTGTGTCCCAATAGGACATGCAGGTGTGGGTCCCCAAACTCACCCTGTGTGTGCTCCGGAACCCTTACCCACATGTCATATTAGGCCACAGCAGCTCTGTCCGTGAAGCTGCGTGTCAAAATAGACTATGGACTGCCAGCACTGGGATGCATGCAACACCTGCGCATCCCTGTGGCAGGAAAACACGGACCTGCACTGAAGTGTGAATGGACCGTTAAAGCCAACTACAAAATGCCTGCACTGGTCTTTTTCTGTACACAAAATCACTTATAAAAGGGGTTGTGAAGTCAGAAGGTTTTTTTTATCTTAATGCATTCTATGCATTAAGATAAAAAGCCTTCTGTGTGCAGCAGCCCCCTTAATACTTACCTGAGCTCCCTCTCTGTCCAGCGATGTCCATGAGTGTCTCAGCCGTCCGAGATTCTCCTTCCTGATTGGCTGAGACAGCAGCAGCGCTGGCTCCCGCTGCTGTCAATCAAAGGCATCTAGCCAATCAGGAGAGAGAGGTTGGGGCTCTGTGTGAGTGAATAGACACAGGGAGCTGCAACTTGGGGTGCCCCCCATAGTAAGCTGCTTGCTGTGGGGCCACTGAACAGGAGGTAGAGGCCAGGAGCACAGAAGAGGGACCCGAGAAGAGGAAGATCCGGGCTGCTCTGTGCAAATCCATTATGCAGGGCCGGTAAGTATAACAGGTTTGTTATTTTTATAGCAAAAAAAAAAAAAAAAAAAAAAAAAAAAGAGAGAGACTTTACAATCATATTAACTTATTTTGTATCACACAGATGATTTTGTAAAGAGAACCTGTCAGAATGGAAATATGGGAGATGCAACAACCTACATGCTTTTTAAAGAGCAAGCTCAGTGGCTGTCATCTTTACTTTTGCTACACTTCTTTATTTAATGCCAGTATTTATAGGAAATCACTGAGACAGAACAAGCACGTCACCAGTCAAGTGAATTGCAAGCACTTATTCCAGGTCAGTGAATTAAGAGACAAAGCAAATACTGAGGACAGCAAAATACAGGGTTTATGTTATTCTTCAATGTACACATGTGCTTTGCCCACACATGGCAACCAACATGGAATATAATGAAGCTAGCAGGAGAAAAGGAAAAATTAAAGTTACGTACCGGTAACGTCTTTTCCTGTAGTCTTTCAGGACAGCCACTATTGAGAGATAGTCTCCTCCTCTTCCTGTAGGAAACACTGCGCCAGCCCATAAAACTCTCACTTCCCCTGCCAGACCTCAGTTTTTACAAGATCACCTCCGGTCAGCTGGGGAGACACAAGAACACATTAATAACATACCATTCAATATCATTATCATATTGCGTTCTGGTCTTAAATAAGACCCCCCCAAGCTTAGGGTGGGTAACTAGGGCTGTCCTGAAAGACTACAGGAAAAGACGTTACCGGTACGTAACTTTAATTTTCCCTTTACGTCATTCAGGACAGCCACTATTGAGAGGATAATCGAGCACTTACCAATTAGGGTGGGACTACAGCTTGCAGAACTTTTCGCCCAAAAGCCTGCTCACCTGCCGCCACCAGGTCCACTCTGTAATGTTTAACGAAAGTGGAGTAGCTGGACCATGTCGCTGCCTTGCATATTTGCTCTGGCGTTGCTCCAGCCTTCTCAGCCTGGGAAGTTGCCACGGCTCTGGTAGAGTGTGCCTTTATGCCCATAGGAATCTCTTTCCCTGCTGAAGAATATGCCTGCCCAATAGCTAATCTAAGCCATCTGGCAATCGTGCGTCGAGACGCTCTGAGTCCTTTTCTGGACCCGGAAAATAAAATAAATAGAGAATCAGACTTTCTTATGGTTTTAGTCATCTCTAAGTATTGTAGGATACACCTCCTTACGTCTAAGAAATGAAATTTCAGTTCCCCTTCACCAGCAGGATTGGGACAAAACGAAGGTAGGACTATTTCCTGGCTTCTGTGAAAGCCTGACGCCACTTTAGGCAAAAATGCTGGATCAGTCTTAAGGACTATTCTATCCGGAAAAATAACACAAAAAGGAGGTCTAATTGATAACGCCTCAATTTCACTGACTCTCCTGGCAGTTGTCACTGCCACTATAAATGCTGTCTTTAAAGTTAACTCTTTTAACAAACATTTGTCCAAGGGCTCAAAGGGAATTCCTGTTAGGCTTTGCAACACTAAAGATAGATCCCACCCGGGAAAGGGGGGACCTTGGACAGGTCTCTGTCTGGACAGTGCCCTAAAGAACCTGACCACCCATGGATTGGTGGCCAAAGATCTCTCTAAATAAGCACTAAGTGCTGACACCTGGCTTTTAAGGGTACCTACGGATAACCCTTTGTCTGCTCCACACTGTAGGAACTCCAAAACAGCTACAGGGCTCTGTACCGAGAAGGAGTTCTCAGTGCACCACTTGTTGAAAAGGAGCCAGACCTTTTTATAAATATGACGTGTCTCCTTTTTTCTACTGTTGAGGAGGGTGGAGATTAATTTCTGAGAAAATCCCTTAGATTTTAATATACTCTCCTCAGTAGCCAGGCCGCTAACTTCCACTGGTGTACCTGTGGACAGAGGATTGGACCCTGTGAGAGAAGATCCTCCTGAGGTGGAAGGAATAGGGGTGGTTCCACTGCTAGCTGACTGAGGATTGAAAACCATGCCCTCTTCGGCCAATGTGGAGCTACTAGAATGAGGGAGGTGTTCTCTAGTTGGAACTTCCGCAGAACCGCCGGTAATAACACCGGAGGGGGGAAGGCATAGCATGTCCTGAAATGCCAATTCTGTGTTAATGCGTCCACCCCCAGTGCTCCTTCTCCTGCGTTTAGGGAGAAAAAACAGGGGATTTTCGCATTGTCTCTTGAAGCGAAAAGATCCACCTCCGGGGGTCCCCATTTCTCGGATATGAGATTGAAAACCTCCTGGCTGAGGGCCCAATCTCCCTCTCTCAGCCTCCTCAGGCTGAGAAAGTCCGCTATAACGTTCCTTTCTCCTCTCAGAAAAACCGCTGAGAGTGAGAGAGTGTTGGTCTCGGCCCAATTTAGGATGTCTGTTGCTAAGACCAGGAGACTTCCGCTTCTGGTGCCACCCTGTTTGTTTATATAGGCTACGGCAGAAGAGTTGTCTGACCGTACCTGTATATGGTGACCCTGCAGCTCTCTTTTGAAAAACCTGAGGGCCAGGCCGACCGCCCTCAGCTCCTTCCAATTGGACGATCTTTTTAGTTCGTCTCCCCTCCATATGCCCTGCGCTAGAAGGGATCCCAGATGCGCCCCCCAGCCTTTGCCGCTTGCGTCCGTGGTTACTATCCGTGAAACTGGAATAAGCCACAGACGTTCCTGCGACAAGTTCGCTTCTTTCCTCCACCACCAAAGAGATCTCTTTAATCGATGGGGAACCTGCACTAAGGTGTCTAGATCCCTCTGACTGTGGTCCCATACCTTTAGTACGTATGACTGCAGGGGACGAAAGTGTAATCCTGCCCACTGCACTGCTGGGAGAGTAGAGGTCAGCAGACCTAGCGTTGACATTAAGGACCTTTTGGACACCCGATGGTTGCACTGGAGAGATAAAACTGCTCTGTCCAGTTTTAGAATTTTTTCTCTTGGAAGAAAAACTTTCAAGAGTGTCGAGTCTAGCAGGTATCCTAGGTACATAATGCGCTGTGAAGGAATGAGACTGGACTTGTCTAAGTTCAGGAGCCATCCTAATCCTGTCAGTACCTTTTTTGTCAGGTCGAGATCCCTGAGCAATTTCTCTGGGGATACTGCAAATAAGAGCAGGTCGTCCAGATAGGCTATAACTGACACACCCTGCAGTCGCAGGAAGGCCATGGCCTCTGCCAGGATTTTGGTAAATATTCGGGGCGAGGAGGATAGCCCGAAAGGCAGGGCCTGGAATTGTAGGTGCAGTATTGCATCGCCCAGGTTTATTGCTAAACGGAGAAACCTCTGAGAGGCTTCTGCAATAGGGACGTGCAGATACGTGTCTCTGAGGTCCAGAGACACCATGAAACAATTCTGCGGTAACAGAGCCCTGACCGTAAAAATTGACTCCATACGGAATTTTTTGTAACAAATTGACCTGTTTAAGGGCTTTAAATTCAGAATCAATCTGAATTTTCCTGAGGGTTTTTTTACCATAAATACATGGGAATAAACCCCCTCTCCTTCCTCCCCCTTTGGTACTCTGCAAACTACATTTTGTAGTTCTAACTCCTTCAGAGCGTCTAACAAGGCCTTGGTTTTTGTCGTGCAGCTGGAAGGCTGCGTGACAAGGAACCTTTGTGAGGGGGTCCTTGTGAATTCCAAGAGATACCCCCTTCTTATGATCCCTAGGATGAACCGATTGGGGGAAATGATTTCCCACTGTGGAAGGAAGGCCCCCAGTCTTCCTCCCACCGTTTTTAGAGAGTCATTGATCTTTCTGGGCTTTTTCAGGAGGGCGAAAAATCGCCCCTCCTCTGCCCTTACCTCTTTGGCCCCAGGTTTTCTTCTGTCCCCCTTGTTTAGGGGCTTCCCTGCGCTTTTGCGGACGAAACCCCCTCTTTCCCTGTGTTGGGGTCTTTCGTTTGAGTGGGAAGGACTTCTTTTTGTCTGCTGTCCGGTCTAGGACTGTATCTAACCCAGGACCAAAGAGTAGGTCACCAGTCAGGGGTATCCCACATAACTTGACCTTAGAGGCGGCGTCGCCCGGCCAGGTCTTCAGCCAGAGGGCCCTCCTGGCTGAGTTAGCCAGGGCCGCTGATCTGGCTGACATACGGACTGACTCTGCCGAGGCGTCTGCTATGTATGCGATTCCTCGCAGAATCGTGGGGAAAGATGCTAGGATAGTCTCTTTGGCCGTGCCAGCTTCAATATGCTCTTGAATCTGGAAAAGCCAATGTTCTAAATTGCGGGCTACCACAGTAACAGCCATTTCTGGTTTTAAGTTACCGACTGTCGAGTCCCACGTCTTTTGCAGTAGTGAGTCTATCCTTTTGTCCATGACATCTGATAAGGCCCCCATGTCCTCAAACGCCAGGTCTGTGTGTCTAGAGACCTGAGAGAAAGCTGCATCCAGTTTGGGATTTTTATTCCAAATGGACGCTGGATCCTCTGAAAACGGAAATCTTCTCTTAAGGGAACTAGAGAAGAAGGGCTTTCTTTCCGGATCCTGCCACTCCTTTTTAATCGTCTCCACCAGAACCTCGTGTACTGGAAAAACTTTTCTCTTTTGATCTCCTAAGCCCTTGTACATAAGGTCATGGAGTGAGAGGGGTTTTTTATCCTCGTGTATACCGAGGGTTGTATATATTGCCCCTAGGAGATCTTCCACCTCCTCTAGGGACAACTTATACCTGGAGATTTTCCTGGACTCCCCGTCCTGGTCCTCTCCCTCCGATTCCTCATGGGAGTCAGAAGTGCCACTGTCTGGTTGCCTATGCTCCACCCCAGAAGGGCCTGCAGCCTCTTCTGCCGTAGCCATACTAGTGGATCTGGCAGGAGCCGAGCCCTGAGCATGAGGCGGGGTTGAATCCTGCTGAATGGGATTAAGGGGAAGCTGAAACTTCTCAAAAAGCGTTTTAAAGGAAGAAAAAGTGGATGACAGCTCCTTTACAGAGGCTGCCAAGCCGGACTGCTGTTCAGAGTCCCTTTCCTTGACCAGGGAGTCTATGCATTCCTTACACAGAACCTTGGTCCAAGCTTCCCCTAAACTGTCCCTACAAGAGGCACATTTCTTTTTAGAGACATGAGTGGACTTTGTCTTTTCTGTGGATTTCTGAAATTACATACAGAAAACACATTACATTCAGCAATTTTTTTAACAGAAACAACCCTGGGGGTGTACCCGACCCACCTGTAGGGATCCGAGTCACCCCCACCCCCTGACCACCCAGGGGGTCTGCCCCCCCCCTAAGTAAGGAACCGTACATGGGGGGGGACAATCCTAGGTAGAGAGGACCCCTCCCCAGGGAACTCTTACCTTCGGAAGGCTGGAGCTGGCGTCTGTATGAGCTGCAGCATCTGCCTCAGACATGACTGCAGGTGGTTGCCTGTGTAGAGTCTCACACTGTCTGCACGTGTAAACCGACTCCTCCAGCCTGAGCCCGGCCCCTCTATCAGCACCGCGACCCGGAACCGGAAGTCGCGGGTTAAAGGTAGACATCCGCCCTCCGCCGGAAATGACGTCACCCGTCGTCCGGCCCGCTTGTTCCAAACGAAAAAAATGCGGCCTGCACAGCGCACAGGGAGAGCGGAGTGTCCTCCCCGCTGCGACCCTGTGGACGCGATAGGGGGCCCCCACAGCCTGAAGCCACGCTTGACAAGGAAGGGGTGGCTGCTGCTTGCGGGTATGTACCGCCATCCATTTGTTGGAAGCCCCTGCTCCCCTGGGGATGTTTTGAAAGAGGCCACAATCTCCCTGATTGTATCAGCCTGGTTCCCTGCACAGTGTCTCCCCTCCGGAGGAAACACTATTAACTGAGGTCTGGCAGGGGAAGTGAGAGTTTTATGGGCTGGCGCAGTGTTTCCTACAGGAAGAGGAGGAGACTATCTCTCAATAGTGGCTGTCCTGAATGACGTAAAGGGAAAAAAACATTATTCAGACCTACATTCATAGTTCACCTTTGTTCTAAGGATTCTTTTTGTGTTTTATAGGATACATGAAACATCTGTAATAAATAAATCACACCGACATTATCCAGCTTTGTGATCCAATGTAATGTATAATTAAATAAACCATACAGATTATTTTATCAATCTTGGTTAGTGTCCCTCATTTCAAAGACTCTGCTTCTCATTACAGAGCTCATGCTTGAAGTGTTACTAAACCCACAACAGTAAAATCAGTCTGTATATGCAGTAAAGCATGCTTGTTATACTCAGTGTTGAACCTAAGGGCTTCGCTGATTCTCACCCCCTTTTTTTTTTATTGTCCCTAATCCATTTGCTGATAGAACAGAGCCTTGGAGTCACTCTGCACATGCCCAGTTTGGTGTGTATTTCTAGAAAGTTTTTGCCGTTTTTTTTTTTTTTGGGGGGGGGGGGGGTGCATGTGATCAACACAGGGCCAATCAGCACTACAAGTTTTAACCAGTGCTCGGCCAGACACTGATAGAAGTCATAAGACTGCTATATGCTGCTGATGAGGAAACATATTTAATAGTCTATATTTACTAAAATAATTGCATTTCCATGGTCTGTGTACTGTGGGAAAACAGATCTAGTGAATGCAGGGTCCTGGGTTTAGTAACACTTTAATGATGCATCCCCCATGCACTGCATAGTGGGAGACAGCAGGCAGTACTTATGTGAATCCCACACCCAGAAGTACCACATTTTTCCTAGGGCTCAAGCATTATACAAGACAGTTGGGGACATCTAGTAAATGTAAGAGCAGGCACTGCTATAACATTGTAGGTGTAGGCAAGGTTGCCTTAAATTAGTACTAAAGCCTTTTATTTTTGAACAGCAACACATCGGTATAGACTAAAATAGCACAGGACAATAAATACTCTTTGCATGGTGGCTGACCCTGGTGATCAGCTCCTTACGTTCACTATGCAGCAGTCTATTCCCCCTAATAGGGCGTACACACGGTCGAACTTTGTTCGGACATTCCGACAACAAAATCCTAGGATTTTTTCCGACGAATGTTGGTTCAAACTTGTCTTGCATACACACGGTCACACAAAGTTGTCGGAAAATCCGATCGTTCTGAATGCGGTGACGTAAAACACGTACGTCGGGACTATAAACGGGGCAGTGGCCAATAGCTTTCATCTCTTTATTTATTCTGAGCATGCGTGGCACTTTGTCCGTCGGATTTGTGTACACACGATCGGAATTGCTCTCCAACTTTGTGTGTCGGAAAATCCGATGGAAAATGTCCAATGGAGCCCACACACGGTCGGAATTTCCGACAACACGCTCCGATCGGACATTTTCCATCGGAAAATCCGACCGTGTGTACGGGGCATAAGACAGCAGTAGTGGTGGCAATTGGAAATGGTACCATTCGTACTAAAATAAAAAATATGCAACATACGTTTGCAAAATGTGACAATGAATTAAAGTGTTTGTTCACCAATGCCAGAAGTCTGCCAAGCAAAATAGGAGAGTTGGAAGCTCTGGTGCAGGAGGAGAACTATGATCCAACTATGATAGTATTGCTGAATCTTGGCTTCATTCATCACATGACTGGGCTATTAATATTCCTGGTTATGCTCTCTTTCGGAAAGACAGGGTAAAACGGAGGGGTGGTGGGGTCTGTCTCTATGTGAGAAGTGATCTCAAAGCGAGTGTTAGGAGTCTGAAGTATTATGGGTGGAACTGTACATGGGTGTGCGTACTACAAAGGTTGTCATTGCAGTTTGTTAAAGACCTCCCAGTGTTAGTGAGGAGGTGGAGACTCAGCTCCTTGCAGAGATGGAAAGGGCTGGGATGATGATAATAATGGAGGGTTTTAACTACCCGGAAATTGACTGGAGTAATGGCACTGCTGGGACAGTTAAAAAGGGGAAAAATATATAAACCTATTACAAGACAATTTTATGGTCCAGTTTATTGATGCCACAACTAGTAATGACGCTTTGTTGGACCTGGTAATCTCGAACCATGCAGAGCTTATTACCAATATTCATATAAAAGTGCATCTGGGTAGCAGTGACCATAACGTGATTTCATCTGTAAGAAACAAACTCATACGGGTAAGAAAATAACACTTAACTTTAAGAGAACAAATTTTCCAAGGATGAGGACTGCACGGTGCAGTGTGACTTTTATGCGTTTTTTGCACGTTTTCACAGGAAGTTTTTTATATATGTTTTTTATATATTGCTGTGGTTGTACATTGATTTATTTGCACTTTATGTATAGGGCTGTACACATTGCGTAACAGTAATTTAGTACTGTATGATCTTTTCGCACTATTAGTTATACTGTTGATTTATTGCTATATTTTGCACATCTATTTATCCACTATTTTATATTTAGTGCTTACACATGAGTATATATATTTATATTGAATGTCTACAGATAGAATTTACTTATTGCAGTATTTTGCACAGTTATTCTGTTTGCACGGTCCGTTAGGGCAATATCACCTGCTTATCTATTTGGGATCGCCCTTCAGTATTATTAATGGTCTACACCATACTGGAATATATATTATTTTGTTGTTGGCAGTTTCCAGTTTACACTGTAACATTTACTTCATACTGCTACCTGTAGCAGCAGTTTTGCATTTCTCTCGGATAGCGCAGCACCCACCCTCACTTTTCTTTCATTTACCTATGGGCTTTGTTTGACCCCATTCGGTGCTTGCAGCTGTTCGGATCTTTATCTTTCCGCCACGGTAGCGCAGGAATAACTCACATTACATTCAATAAGTTTAAAAGGCTAAAAATAAAACCTATGTGGCTCACGACCAAAATGGCTATAAATAATAAAAAAATAGCTTTTAAAAAATATAAAAATGAAGGAAAGCTATCATCGTTTAAATGTTACAAAGGATATAACAGAATATGTAAAAAGGAAATCAAGGACGCAAAAATTCAAAACGAACGACAGATTGCAAAAGATAGTAGGACAAACCCCAAAAAATTCTTCAAATATATTAATAGTAAAAAGGTCAGGTATGAGCATGTAGGCCCTTTACAAAATAATCTAGAGTGGGTGACTGGGGACAAAGAGAAGGCAAATTTATTAAATACTTTCTTCAGCTCTGTGTATACAAAGGAGCAAGGGGGAGCTCATGTCCATAATGGGGATGGTATTGACACAGTCCCAAATGATCCACAATAGCTCAAAAGTGATATGGTCCAGAAATATTTAGACAGCATAAAGGTGGATAAAGCACCTGGACCAGATGGCATCCACCCACGGTTCCTAAAAGAATTGAGCTCTGTCATTTCAAGGCCATTGTTTCTAATATTTAGGCACTGATTAATGATGGGAATAGTACCACTGGATTGGCGCAGGGCCAACATGCTGCCTATATTTAAAAAGGGATCAAAGTCCTTGCCAAGTAACTATAGACTGGTTAGTTTAACGGGAAGATAGTGGAGAGTTTAACCACTTAAGGACCAGCCTCGTTTTGGATTTTAGGCATTTACATGTTTAAAACAGTTTTTTTTGCTAGAAAATTACTTAGAACCCCCAAACATTATATATGGGTTTTTTTTTTTTTAACACCCTAGAGAATAAAATAGCGGTTGTTGCAATACTTTTTTTTGCACCGTATTTGCGCAGCGGTCTTATAAGTGCACTTTTTTTGGGAAAAAATTCATTTTTTGTATAAAAAAAAATAAGACAACAGTAAAGTTAGCCCAATTTTTTTTATATTGTGAAATATAATGTTACGCCAAGTAAATTGATACCCAACATGTCACGCTTCAAAATTGCGCCTGCTCGTGGAATGGCGTCAAACTTCCCTCAAAAATGTCCATAGGCGACGTTTAAAAAAAATTCTACAGGTTCCACTTTTGGGTGGAACTCCGCTTTAACTGTGTTCCTAGCCAGTGTTTTCCTATAGTGTGGGAGGTGCTTTTACTAGGGGAACACATGGATCCTTGATCCTGCTTTGCAGAGACACAGGATCTATGCCTTCCCTCCTGTCAGAATGGCGATCTGCCTTACTTATATAGTCAGACCGCCTTTTTTCTCTGTGCTGTATGATCGGCGGGTGCGAGCGGACATGGATTCCATGGTACCCGCCGCTGGGCTCCCGCTGTGTATGATCACAGTGGGAGCGAGTATATATATATATATATATATATATATATATATATATATATATATATATATACACACACATACACACACACATACACACACACATACACACACACACATACATATACACACACACACACCTGCCACCCTGTAGCAGTGAAACTGCTATGTTGCCGACGGCAAGTGGTTAAAATTAGTTTTCCTTTGTTTTTGTAGTAAGTGTATTATGAAATTATTTGTACTGCCTTTAGGTGTGCGTTTGTGTGTTTTGGCATCAATGTCCTGGGTGTCAACGAACCGTGTCCTGGCACTGCCTAGGACATGCAAGTTATTGGAATCCATATTGATTTTTAGTGACTGTGTGCGAATTGATTCACTGTTAAGCCGACCCCCCCCCCCCCCCTCCATCAGTAGCACCATAAAAGATAACATAACTAGGAGATAATGACAGCTGGGAATAGTGCAGCATTAATCATCAACCTCAATGACATGCATCTTAAAAACATTTATGGCAGGAACATGATAAGCAATGGTCAAAGTATTGATTATGATCAGGAGTAAGTACAGCCAAGGTCTGGCATTTAGATTTAATGCAATCCCTGTAATTCTGTTGTACAAGAATAAAAGGTCACCATGCTCCCGCTCCCTTCCACAGCGGAAAGCCTTGCTAAATTGTGGGATAATCTTTTGGAAAGAGAGGAACATTGTTTTTCACTTGACTTTCGAATATTTTGAAACTACAGCACTGGACCAGTCGTCTTGCACACATTTTTAATTCCAGTTTTTTAAAACAGAGCATGTTGCAGTTAGGCCCCTTTCACATGGAACAGACTGCAATTAGATTAGCAGGGGATCTGTCCACTGATCAGGCAGATGGGCACATCCATGTCCTCTCAGAATGCACAGAGAATGGACCAGTGGCTGTAGACAGACTCCGCCTGTTCGTTTCCCAGCCTGCTCTCAGATCTGCGTAGACAGAGGGGCACAGATCCCCTTTCCGTTTTTTTTTAAATTTTTTTAGTGAACCAGATCAGAATGGAGGTCTATATAGGTGAATAGAGGGCCCAATCAGATCCGCCTGAAAAATGGACAAGCATACCTGATCTGAACCTTCGTGTGAATGGGGCCTTAAAGTGATTGTAAGTGAATTTTTTCTTAAAAATAACAAGCATGCCTATACTTACCTGCTGTGTGCAATGGTTTTTGCACAGATCAGTCCAATCCTCTTCTTCTGGGGTCTCCTGCTGGTGCTCCAGACCTCTCCTCTTCATCGGGTGCCTCCATAGAAAGCCACTTTCCATGGGGGCACCCGTGCAGGCTTGCTCCCGAGTCCCACTCCTGCGTCCACTGACACAAAGCGAGACTCGGCCCTGCCCCCCCGCGTCACAGCTTTTGACTGACAGCAGTGGGAGCCAATGACTCCTGCTGCTATCAATCTGTCCAATGAGGGGAGAGACAGCAGCTGGAGCCACTGTGCTTGTGCACATTGCTGGATCGTAACGGGCTCAGGTATGAAAGAGGAGGGGAGGAGGAGTGTCTGGGGGGAGAGCTGCAGCACAGAAGGTTTTTCACCTTAATGTATAGAATATATGCAAAGGTATGAAAAACCTTAAAGGGGTTGTAAACCCTTGTGTTTTTTCACCTTAATGTATCCTATGCATTAAGGTGAAAAAACTTGTCACTCAGCAGCCCTCCAGCCCCCCCCCCCCCCCCCGTTTTACTCACCTTAGCCCGTTCGTTCCCCCACCGGAGATGCGCTCTACCTCTCTGGCCGGGGTTCTCGGCTCTTGATTGGACTTGATAGCAGCACAGCAATTGGCTCCCGCTGCTGTCAATCAAATCCAATGACACGGGCGCCAGGGGGCGGGCCCGAGTCCGTCATTCTGTGCCTATGGACACAAAAGCTGGACTCGGGAGTGCGCCCACACGGTAACCCCCAGGGAGAGTGCTTCTCCTAGGGGGTTTACCCATAGGTGTGCGCACAGGGAGTGCCGGGTGTGCCCAGGCACACCCTAATCACCCCGTGCACATTAGTGTTATCGCTCTGTGTAGCAGCAGAAACAGGGTAAAGCTCTCCCTCTTGCCGGCTCTGCCATTAGAGAAGTGTTTATGCTCTTCTCTTTCACTGCCAGCAGGGAGATCAATGTGCCGGGCTCATATATATGTAGACACCCGCACACGCATGTGTGTTTGAGCTTAAGGGTGCACACCCTAATGCAATAGGCTGCGCACATCTATGGGTTTACCGAAGCGGGGAACCGCAGGCCAATCTGTGCAAAACAAAAAGAAACCACAAGGGTTTACAACCACTTTAAGATACCACTGATTACAGGTATTTACACTACATTCAAGAGGTAAGCAGATGAAAAATGCTGGTCCCTTTCAATTCAGTTTTTAACTCATGTCAACCTGCCATCTCATGTGAATGGTTCCCAGTCTTCTTTTCACATAAAATCCAAGTAAAAGCCTGAAATGAACCCTCTTAATTTGACACTATGATGCAGTTATGCTTCATATAAAGCAAGGATAATACCATTTTTCGCCTTTATTTTGTTAAAAAAAAACCCTGCTAGTAGCACCAAGAGAGTTGGACAGGTGCTCTCACACACAAGCAGCTCTGAACATTACTCTAATGAACAGTGCTGCTCAGGGAGTGAGAGCAATTAAAGCAGAGTTGGACCTCAGGAGAGTCAGACCACTGCTTGTGTGCGAGAGCAGCAGGCTGACTTTAGAACGTGGTGCCAGCAAAGGGGTTTTTGTATCCCTAAGGCCCCTTTCAGATGGAGTGAATCTGTGCAAGCGGATCTGTCTGCTCAGTGGGGGATCTCTCGGCTGAACTCCGCTGAGCAGGCAGATGACAGGACCGTGTCCGTTACGCTATGAAGAGAGGACATAGACACAGCCTGCTCTCCTCTATGGGGTGGTTGGATGGAAATGGACTGCATGTCCATTTCTATCTGAATGTTACCCGATCCGCCAGGTGTATACCCATCCGTCTGTTTTTAGCAGAGCAGACCAGTTCGGATCGGATGTCGGCGGTCTGCCTGAAAACTGACAGACAGACCCGCCGGTGTGAAAGGGGCCTAATGTAGCACTTGCATGATAAAAAAAAAAAACAAAAAAACAAAAACACAACAAGAACCAAAAAAACAAACACACATGTATTAAAATAAATGTTTAGGGGGATTTGATGGGGCTTGAAGGAATACTTTTTTCTATCTGCCTACAGATGCAGGTCAGCCATTCAACTGCAAGGGCCCTAGAAGAAAAGATCTGAGAAAAAAAAAAGAAAACTCCACTATTTCTCTGTTGTTGCTGTAGTTTTCTGAAACTCTGTTGCATCCAGTTGGTATAGAACAAAATGTTCTCAGGCCTACAGCCTCTCTCACACGTCTGCACTAAGATACAAGCCAAACTCTACGAGTTTCCCTTGTAATAGATGTACCCTTTTTTGATTACATACTTCCCAAGGTTTGTCTTCATCTTCTAGAGAGATGCAGCTTTCCTCATTAGAACACTGTAGTTTGCTCAAGTTATAATGAGTTCAGACCCTCCCATTCAGGTATCAGTCTGGAAAGGACACAATGAAACAAATAGCTATCCCTTTAGGAGAATAAGGTACGACTACAACAATTTTGCTAAACTGCTTGCAATGCATACAGAATAGATCGGTTTTGTTAAAGTGGATGTAAACCTTCACATATGCCCAGTGAAGTGAACAGCCTCAGATGATACACAGAGATGAAACAAATCCTCCTACATAAGTTTTATATGTATATCTGCCGTCTTCAGCTTTATATACTGTTTAGAAGGTGCACGTCCTGTTAGAATATTCTCATCCAGATTCACCTGTGGGTGTGGATTCTTGCCATACACTGAGACAGCTGATTGGAGGAAAGCCCCCCCCCCCCCCCCCCACGCTCCACATAGGCAAAGACTTCCAGAGCTGTGCTGTGAAAAGACCAACTCTCTGCTTATCCATTTATAGCACCCACACGGACACAAAGTTCAGGCTGGTTCAGGAAAAATTGTTAAACTGTAAATGCTTAGCAAAGAAGATTTAGGCCTCATTCACAGGTCCATCCAGGGTGTACATCGCCAAAATCAGCGTTTTTTTCTTCAGTACAGCCAGTTCTTTGTGCTCAGCTTTGACTGTTCAGCCTGTACAACTCAATGACAGGCTCCGCAGCTATTTGAATGTGGGAGTACATGGAGTGAATATCTGTGGTTGGGGACAGGTGCATGGCACTGGACTTATTGCCAGCTGATCTGGGTACTATATGGCCCTGGAGAGCTGTATGAATGAGGCCTTAAAATGCAGTATGATAGCCTTCAACATCCTTCAGTCTTCAAACCTCCTATTTATCATACAAGTGGTATTAGGAAGCAACCTGGAAATTTTATTATGCCATACCTCATAATTCTCAGCAATGAAAGGGAACTGCTTCGGCTGTAGAAACTGTGTCTTGGGGACATCCAACCCATCTTCTCCATAGAGAAACTGAATCACGCTGCCATCACTGTCACGGACTGTAAGATCATACTGGACCACTAATCCTTCCAGATGTTTAATAACACACCTGTACAAGAGGAAAGGCTTTTGTCATTCTACTCCAAAAAAAAAGGGAATACAATTTTATAGTTTGTAGATCTTATTTTAGATATATCTATCTATATCTCTCCATCTATACACGCATACATACTGATCAGCCAAAACTTTATTACTGCCCACCTAATATTGAGTAGATCTGGTTCCTCTTTTGCCCCAAAAACAGCCCTGATCCGTAGAGGCATAGAACCCACTAGACCTCTGAAGTAATGCTGTGGTACCTGGCACCAAACGAGCAGTAGCAGTTCTACAAGTTGCGAGGTGGGTCCTCCATGGATCGGACTTATTTTATCATTACATCCCACAGAAACACGATTGGACTTATATCTGGAGAATTTAGAAGGCCAAGCCAACACCTCAAGCTCAGTGTTGTGTTCCTTAACCAATGTTTGAACAATTTTTGCAGTGTGGCAGGACACAATATCCTGCTGAATAAGGCCACTGCCATCAGGGAATGCCTTTACCGTGAAGGGGTGTACTTGATTCGCAACAATATTAAGGTAGGAGGCACGTGTAAAAGTAACATTTACATGAATAGAATGGCAGGACCCAAGGTTTCCCAGCAGAACATTGCCCAAAAGTATCACACTGCCTCTGCCAGCTTGCCTTCTTCCCATACCGCATCCTGGTGCCATCTCTTCCCCAGGAAAGCGACACACACAGCCGGCCATCCACAAGATGTAAAAGAAAATGTGATTCATCAGACCAGGCCACCTTCTTCCATTGCTCTGTGGTCCAGTTCACGCGCCCATTGTTTGCGCTTTTGGCTGTGGACACAGGTCAGCATGGGCTCCCAGACTGGGTTGCGGCTATGCAGCTCCATACACAACAAACTGCGATCCCCATTTTTTTCTGATTTCAACACATCAACTTCATGAGCAACATGTTTATTTGCTGTCTAAAATATCCCACCGACTTTAACAAGATAAGATTAGTTACAGTAAAGAAATATCTATTACGTAACTTCATAGCAAAGGCTTTTTGTTTTAAAATTAGAGCATTGGGTTGACTTATTGTAGACGCACAGAGGTTTGTACATGGAGTCAAAGGCGCTCTCACACAGCCCACACACTAGAACTATACTGACCTCTGCAGGTATCCAGAACGACTCGTTTTCACAGCAGTGTCCACCAGGCCTTCCCTCCCAGCCATACAGTGAAAGAAGAATTCCTAGAATAAAACAGGATCCCCATTTAGAAAAGAAGGAAGTGAGATATTCATATAAACAAGGAAATGCCTTTTATTATGGGAGAGGTGCACTGAATTTATACAACACACAGCAGATTATTGTTAAGGTGAGATACAACATGTTCCGAGTTCTTGATTTTCTTTAGTTCTGTTTAGACAATGTGGGAATGAACAAACGTTGAGGAGGTCGATAAATTTAGGCTCATGATTGTAAGCATTGTCCTAGATATGTGGGATGGTGGTAAGAAGCTGATGGATAGGAAAGGATGTATGTCCTTGAGCCCGGGTTCACACTCCTGTGGTTCAGACACTGCATGCAATTCGCACAGGAATCGCAGCATAAATGCGCACACACACACACACACACACACACACACAGTATCTCACAAAAGAGTACACCCCTCACATTTTACATAGTCAGGTTGAAAAAAAGACACAAGTCCATCTAGTTCAACCAAAAAAATAATTATATTATTATTATTATTTATTATTAATAATACATTCACATATACAAAATTCTTCACCCACAGTTGATCCAGAGCAAGGCAAAAAAAAAAAAAAACCCAAAGCAAAGCATGCTCCAATTTGCTACAGCTGGGGAAAAAAATTTCTTCCTGATCCCGGAGAGGCAATCAGATATTCACTGGATCAACTTTACCTATAAATGTTAGTACTCAGTTATATTATGTACATTTAGGAAAGAATCCAGGCCTTTTTTAAAGCAATCTACTGAGCTTGCCAGAACCACCTCTGGAGAAAGTCTATTCCAGATTTTTACAGCTCTTACTGTGAAGAAGCCTTTCTGTATTTGGAGATGAAATCTTTTTTCCTCTAAATGTAAAAAGAGTGCCCCCCTTGTCCTCTGTGATGACCTTAAAGTGAATAACTCAACTCCAAGTTCACCCCTTATATATTTGTACATGTTGATCATACCCCCACTTAATCTCCTCTTCTCAAGAGGAAATCGATTCAGTTCCTCTAATCTTTCCTCATAGCTGATCTCCTCCATGCCTCTTATCAGTTTGGTTGCCCTTCTTTGCACTTCCTCCAGTTCCGATATCCTTTGAGAACTTGCGCCCAAAACTGAACTGCATATTCCAGATGAGGTCTTACTAATGATTTGTACAGGGGCAAAATCATCTCTTTCTCTCTCTGGAGTCCATACCTATTAATACAGGAAAGGACTTTGCTCGCTTTGGAAACCGCAGCTTGGCTTTGCATGTTATTATTGAGCTTATGATTTACCAAAACCCCCAGATCCTTCTCCACTATGGGCTCCCCCAGTTGTACTCCCCCTAGTATGTATGATGCATGCATATTCTTAGCCCCCAAGTGCATAACTTTACATTTAACTACATTAAACCTCATTTGCCACTTAGCTGCCCAATTAGACAGTGCATTGGGGTCAGCTTGTAAATTGGAGACATCCTGTAAAAGGACGTTACTCCATTGCATAGCTTGGTGTCATCTGCAAAGACAGAAATTTTACTTTTAATTCCAGACTCTATATCATTTATAAAGATATTAAAAAGTAAGGGGCCCAGCGCTGAACTATGGGGTACACCACTGACGACCTTAGACCATTCAGAGTACGAATCATTAACCACTACTCTGCATTGCCTCTCAGCCAATCAGGAGGCCTGGATGTAATACCAGGCACCTAATTGGCTGAAGGCAGAGGCAATTTCATTGGCTGCCTAGCAAAGCAGGAAGAAAACATGCACGGAGGACTCATGGAGGACACCCTGCCATCAACGTGCTACCCGTCCCACATCTCGCTGCCTGACCCACCACCACGATGGGGGTAAGTGCCGGGCAGACAGCGGGCGGGGGGCCACAGTGGATGCATATTATGGGCACAAAGGCTGCAATTGGAGCACAGATGGCTGCTTATGACGGGCAGAAACTCTCCAGTATCTTCCCGACTATAGAAGTTAAACTAACAGGTCTATAGTTACTTGGTAAATATGGGGAACACATTGGCCCTGCGCCTGTCATTAACGAGTCCCTAAATATTAGAAACAGCGGCCTTGAAATGAAAGAGCTCAATTTTTTTAGGATCCGTGGGTGGATGCCATCTGGTCCAGGTGCTTTATCCACATTTATTCTGTCTAAATATTTCTGGACCATGTCACTTTTAAACCATTGTGGATCATTTGGGGCTGTGTCAATACCATCCCCATTATGGACATGAGCTCCCCCATTTGTATACACAGAACTGAAGAAAGTATTTAATACATTTTCCTTCTCTTTGTCCCCAGTCACCCACTCTAGATTTTTTTTGTAAAGGGCCTATATGCTCAGACCTGACCTTTTTACTATTAATATATTTGAAGAATTTTTTGTTGTTTGTCCTATCTTTTGCAATCTGTCGTTCGTTTTGAATTTTTGCATCCTTGACTTCCTTTTTACATATTCTGTTATATTCTTTGTAACATTTAAACGATAATAGTGTTCCTTCATTTTTATCCTTTTTAAAAGCTTTTTTAAAAATTATTTATAGCCATTTTAAATTTGGCCGTGAGCCACATAGGCTTTATTTTTAGCCTTTTAAACGTATTGCCCATGGGAATATACTTTGCAGTGAGTTTACATACAGTCACTTTGAAGAAGTCCCATTTCTGTTATGTGTTCATCAATGCCAATATTCCCTTCCAGTCTAAGTCCTGGAGAGCAGCCCTCATCCTTGGAAAATTTGCTTTCTTAAAGTTAAGCGTTTTTATCTTACCCATATGCGTTTGTTGCTTACAGCTAACATTTATTGAAATCATGTTATGGTCACTGCTACCCAGATGTTCTTTTATATTAAATATTGGTAATAAGCTCTACATGGTTTTAGATTACCAGGTCCAGCAGAGCGTCATTCCTAGTCAGGGCCTCAATAAACTGGACCATAATATTGTCTTGTAATAGGTGTATACATTTTTGCCCTTTAACTGTCCCAGCAGTGCCATTACTCCAGTCAATTTCCGGGTAGTTAAAATTCCCCATTATTATCACCATCCCAGCCCTTGCAGCCATTTCCATCTGTGCGAGGAGCGGATTCTCCACCTCCTCACTAACACTGGGAGGTCTATAACAAACTCCAATGATAACCCTTGTAGTACATACACCCATGTACAGTTCCACCCATAATGCTTCAGACTCATCACACTTTCCATCAACTAGGTCCTCTTTCACACTCGCTTTGACATTACTTCTCGCATAGAGACAGACACCACCACCCCTCAGTTTTACCGTTTAATATTTTTGTAAATATTTTATTATATCTTTTCATGTGACAACACTGAAGAAATGACACTTTGCTACAATGTAAAGTAGTGAGTGTACAGCTTGTATAACAGTGTAAATTTGCTGTCCCCTCAAAATAACTCAACACACAGCCATTAATATCTAAACAAAAGTGAGTACACCACTAAGTGAAAATGTCAACACTTTGTGTGGCCACCATTATTTTCCAGCACCGCTTTAATCCTCTTGGGCATGGAGTTCACCAGAGTTTCACAGGTTGCCACTGGAGTCCTCTTCCACTCCACTATGATGACATCACTGAGCTGGTGGATGTTAGAGACCTTGCGCTCCTCCATCTTCTGTTTGAGGATGCCTCACAGATGCTCAATAGGATTTAGGTCTGGAGACATAATTGGCCAGTCCATCACCTTTACCCTCAGCTTCATTAGCAAGACAGTGGTCATTTTTGAGGTGTGTTTGGGGTCGTTATGTTGGAATACTGCCCTGCAGCCCAGTCTCCAAAGGGAGGGGGATCATGCTCTGCTTCAGTATTTCACAGTAAATGTTGGCATTCATGGTTCCCTCAAGTAACTGTAGCTCTGGTGCCCAGTCATGCTGGAACAGGAAGGGGCAATCCCCAAACTGTTCCTACAAAGTTGGGAGCATGAAATTGTCCAAAAAGTCTTGGTATGGTGACACCTTAAGAATTCCCCTCAATGGAACTAAGGGGCCAAGCCCAACCCCTGAAAAACAACCCCACACCAAACCCCCCCCCCCCTCCACCAAATGAGCCTGATCTCAACCTGATAGAAAACCTTTGGGATGATCTAGAGCGGAGACTGCGAGCCAGGCCTTCTAGACCAACATTAGTAGTGCCTAACCTCACAAATGTGCTCTTGGAAGAATGGTGAAACATTCCCATAGACACACTCCTAAACCTTGTGGACAGCTTTCCCAGAAGAGTTGAAGCTGTTATAGCTGCAAAGGTTGGGCCAACTCAATATTGAACTCTATGGACTAAGACTGGGATGCCATTAAAGTTCATGTGCGTGTAAAGGCATGCGTCCCAATACTTTTTGTAATATAGTGCAAGTATGGGAGCGCTTAATAATATATATTTTTTTTAAATCAATTTTATCTTAAACAATTTTTTTATACTGTCAATTTTTTTTTTTTTTGCATTAACTTTATTGCTATTACAAGGGATGAATATTATATCTCTTGTGACAGGTCCTCTTTATGGAGAGATCTGGGGTCTTTTAGACGCCAAATCTCTCAGGCCCCCAGTGCACAGATTGGTCTGATCAGCTGCAGCATGCGGCTAACAGCCAAGTAAACACAGGAGCGAAACCAGAAGTGATGAAATTCTTTTCGCTCCCGGTCTCTGGGGTCACAGAGAGGGAGGAACAACACCAGTTCCTCTCTTGCTGTGCTATGCAACCATTGTCACTGGCCACAGCACTCCCGGGCTCCGCGATCAAACAGGAAAGCCTGGGAAAGGCAATGGCGGTAACCCCCTTCCACGACCCACAGAAGCAGTAGCGGCCTGACACCCTATCAATGCGTCCGACCCCGTAATCTACATGCGGTGCACCGGACGCATGGATTCCAACGGGGTTTTAATTTCTTTTTTGAAGCACGTGATTAGAGCCAGAATCTCTAATAGGCTTCAAAAAAGGGTAATCTTGGGGCGCAGAGCACTGCACCCCGAGCCTACCCAGTTGTGTGACAATAGCGAATGAAGAGAGAAGGAAGAGACGCGGAGGAAGCGCTGCCTGATAGATGGGGTAAGTGCAGGACTGGTGAACGACCTACCGGAGGGGTGGCTGTGGGTGCATCGTTTGCTGCAGGCATCATCTTGGTATAACCACTGCAAACTATGGACATCATATGACTGTCTACAGTCGGCAAGTGGTTAAAAAGCACAGGTTCACCTTCAGCAGGATTTTCCCAAAATCCCCTTATGCTATTCCATATCCTCTGTATAGCAAATACCTGCGCTCCTCCTGTTTTAAATGGGGCAACTCCTCTCCTTACACATGCAGCTGTCAAGGGGCCTTTCCACGAAAACCATTGACCCCTTGATTCCCCATTTGTTCTACTACCCTGAAGGGTGGGTTGGACATGTGAATTGTTTGCCCCCTTGTGGTCGCTCTGGGCTGTTCAAACTGCGCGTGTGCACACTGCCCTCTCTTCTTCTCTAGCTGAGCTTAGTTACCGAACCAGAGCATGCACTGCGCACAAACACAGTTGAAAGGCTATAGATATAAAGCTGCATAGGAGAATTGGGGAAAATGTTGCTAAAGGTTAACTTACACTTCAATGTTGGAAAAAAAAAAAAAAAAGCAAAAAAAAAGCTCATCACCTTTAGAAAACATCGCTATATACAATTCTTGTACATTTTAAAAGTGACAGGATAAAAAAATAAATTACCTGAGGTTTGATGCCAGTGAGAAAGCGACCCGTCACAAAGCCGCCAGATCGTGGCGTAAAGTCATAGGGCTGGAAACAAGGCAAAGACTTCCCTGACGGCATCAATGGAGGTCGCCGACCTTCCAACTCAATCTGACCCAGCAGACAGGAAATCTGTAAAGAACAGGACAGTCACCAGTCGAGATACGGCCTATATACCAGCAATCAAATAGCACACAGCGTGCATTAAAAAAAAAACTGCAGCCAGTCAGACAGATTACTCTCAATTTCCTAACTGGGAGACAACATGCATCAATCTAGTGCTTTCCTCTCCGGGCTTACTTACCTTTTCATGCCGACAGCTCCAGTCGGAGATACTGTACTAACCATACAAGGTTAGTCTAGCGATCTCCCTGCTGAGCTCTTGTGTTCCGACAGGGGGACGGGCCCACCCCCACCAGAGCACGCCGATCAGCGCTCCCCGCCATTGGCTGAGAGCACTGAGCAGGAGTCAGTCAGCTGCTAGTTTTCCAACATGCACATCCAAAACCAGGCCGGCTTCTGTCGAACAGACCGACATACACACAGGCAGAATGTTGGTTGGTTTTTTGAACCGGCAATTGTCTCCTGACATTCTGCCCATGTGTACAGGGCTTAACAATAACTTTCTGTTTTGAGAAAGTGATGTACAGCTCTCTGCTGACCCCTAACACAAGGCATGATCTGACTGCTTTGCCCAGAGAATCACAGACACCTAGGAATGATGTCACTAGATCCAGAAACTTCAGCTTTAACCACTTATGAACCAAACATTTTTGAACAGCTTATTTCTGCAGTGCTGAAGAACTCTGGAGAAATCATTTTTGGGCAGTGTGTCCTTTAAATGCTGTAAACTGAGCTGCCATCAGACAGCTCTGTCCACAGACAAAGTGTATAGAGCTGATCTGAGCAGCTCTGTAATATGTGATCTATTTGATGGCCAATCACAGTGATCACTAATGTAAACAGTGTAGAGTTTACATCATAGAGACTGGTCCTTCCTCTAACAACGAAGACAGGGGCGGAGGAAGACATAATGAATCAATCATTCATTAATTCCAGATCAGTGTCTACAGCAACTGCATTCAGTCTCAATGTGACCTGTATATTATTCCTTCAACTCCCATATCCTGCACATAACCCATTTCACTTCCTCCTCCCTCTGTGTATGACCTGAGCATCGAATGCATTTATTGCACCATCACCAAGCTCCACGTTTAACCCTCCTATTACAGGCTTATTTCTTAATTTCCCAAAAATGAATACAAAAAAAAAAAAAAGAAAAAAAAAAATAGTTTCTAAAAAGGCATCATTTCAGAGGCGTTTGCATTTTTAGTTTTATAACAAAAAAGCAAGGCAAAGAGTCCCATTCAGCGACCCGCCCCCCCCCCCCCACACACACACCAAAATTATTGGTCTTTCCTTAACGTAAAAAATAAACAAAATTGCGGTTATTAGCCACTTGCCGACCACCCACAGTACAATTACTGCAGACGGGCAGCATGTTCAGGCAAAGCGACATACCCGTATGTAATTTTGCCTGTACAGACACAGGTGGACCCCCCTCGTGACCGATATGTCCAATGCAAATCCCAGTGATCATGTGATCGCTATGTGATCACATAGTCCACAAAGCGGTTATGAATCAATGAGATTCAGAAAAGCTTTGCTTTCTTTACTAGTCAGCTGTGAATAGCCCACTGTTAACACGTGGTACCTGGGCCTGTCATAGCACCATGTACCATGTGATTAGCTGTAGCCAATCACAGATAACCCATTCATGACAGTACAAAGCACTGCTGATACAATGATCTTCATTGTACCAGCAATTAGTGTAAAAAAAAAAAAAAAAAGAAGACAAAAACAAAAAAACAAACAAAATAATAATAATTCCTGATCGCCCTTCCCGAGTAGTACAAGTCTACTATGGTAAGATTGAAATACTCTGATGAAAGTATTAAAAAAAAAAAAGGCAAAACAAGGTTAAAAAAAAAATATATCATATCATGATGCTGTACTGCATTGACAGTATGTAAAAAAAAAAAAGATTTTTATAACAGCTTACCTGTAAAATCCTTTTCTTGGAGAACATCATAAAACCACATCACCCCATGCATAAAACCCTGGACCAAAGAATATGAAGCAAGCGGTCTTTGAAATAAAAACGATAAAGCTGAGACTTGGCCCTTGATAGTACTCAAGGCCAGCTTCATCTCTACCCCTAATTGTAGAGAGGGAAGAATTCTGCCTATGATATACTTCCGAGGGTGCCAACCCTAGGATTCACACTAGAAAACATAAGCCCTACAGATTCTATGATGTATAGTTCTGGAAGCTGGCTTCCTTGCATGAAATCAAGGTAGAGATAACTGACCCGGAAAGCCCACGTTTCTATAGAATGTGTTTTTTTTGTTTTTTGTTTTTTTTGACATTCAATTTTTTATTTAGTTATCAGAACATAAAAGAACAAATAAAGACATTAAGAAAGGTATAACAGGATTCACACCATTACAGTTACATAGTATAGCAAATGCATTTTTGATAAATACATTAAGTCAGTATAATAATCGTGAATAATCCTTCAAATTCATATCTTTAAATTCAGTTTCTAGCTAGTAAACCTCCAAGAATAAACCTATTCACCCCTAGGGGAGCAAACTGTGAACAGGTCTATTCTAACTTGAATAAACAAAAGAGAGAACATGATGTCGTCTAGTAAATCAATGTAGCGTACAAGTCTTTTAGTACTGTAGATGCTTTAGGATGTATGAGCAATACATACCGGTGCTTCTTAAAGTGAATTACGTTATCATTTTTAAGTGCTAACAGTAATTCATAGTACGCCTGGGTGTTGACTCTAAGAATGACATCACACAGGTTAGGGGCCTCAATTGATTTCCACATTTTTGTTATGGTAAGTCTAGCTGGTATAAGAATATTCGCCACTAATATTCTGTATTGAAATGGGAAAGTGTCAAGGTTGATACCTAAAAGGGCCATAGCAGGTGATAGTTTTATCAAGTTGCCTGTGAGAGAGGCAATAAATGTGGATATCGAGTTCCAGAAACTGGTCAGATTTTTACAACTCCATAAAATGTGGAATAAGGAACCAACTTGATCCGTACAATGCCAGCATAGGGGTGATGTAGATGGATATATTTTAGCTAATTTGAAAGGAGTTAGGTACCATCTATTCAATATTTTCTGGGAGTTGTCCCAATGCTCTAAGCAGGATGTTGCAGTTTGGTTTATTCTCATAGCATTGTACCAACATTCTTCCGAAAATGATTGCCCTAAATCTTTTTCCCATTTATACATATTAGGGTTTTTCTCATATTTAGGATACTGTGGTTTTAATAGCCAAGCCGTTAAATTTAGAGACCGTAAGGCAGGAAGAAATTTCAGTCCCTGTGAGAGCAGATCTGGCCATAGTGGGAGGAACCATTGGCCCTCCACTGCCATCTTTACGATTTCTGCATACCATGACCTTCTGGGCCATGCTGGTGCCACCAGGATAACCGGCTTTCTTTCCAGCTTGATCCTGCAAAGAAGTAGGGGCAGCAACTGATTAGGGGGGAATGCATAGATCAGTGAGAACTGATCCCATGGGGTCACCAACGCATCCGTTCCACATGCGAATGGATCCCTGGCTCTGGCCACAAAGTTGACTAACTTCATGTTGAACCTGGATGCTAGAAGATCTACGTCCGAAGTCCCCCATCTTTGGTAAACAGCCCAAAATATGTCGGGGTGAAAAGACCATTCTGCTGGGAATAACTGCTGGCGACTCAAGTAGTCTTCTCTACTCCTGGAATAAAGACTGCCGATAGGCACGGAACATTCCTTTCTGTCCAAGTTAGAATAGGGTTCGCCTCTCTCTGCGTTTAGAGACCTTCGGTGCCCCCTTGGTGATTGATATAGGCCACAGCTGTGGCATTGTCGGATTGAATCCTGACAGGACAATCCCGTAACCTGAAAGTCCAGACATACTGCCCGAATCTCTAGGATATTGATGGACAAGGTTCTTTTCGGTTCTTGACCACTGTCCCTGGACAGTTGTCTTTTCTAGTACTGCTCCCCAGCCTTAAAGGCTGGCATCCGTCATTACCACTTTCCAGATTCTGGGTTAGTAACCATCAAGAGAGGCTTTGGGACACTCTTGGGGAGAGCTGCTTTGGCAAGTCTAAAGCTTGATTTGTTTTGTTCCAAGCAGACAAGATACTGTTTTGCAACAGTCTTAAATTAAACAGGGTATATGGAACTGCTTCGAATGAAGCCACCATAGTTCCTAACAACCTCATGTAAAGGCGAATGGAGGGATCGCCATTTGACCTGACCATTCGTATTAACTCTCTTATGGAGTTGAAGAACACACTTTCCTTGGCTGTGTCTAGGATCAGACCCAAGTACTCCAGCTTTTTTAGTGGTATTTAAAGAGGATTTCTCTAGGTTGCGCATCTAACCCAACTTTTTCAGATAGTTGGTTGTAGTGCGTACGCTCCAAACGAGCCACCGATTGATCTATTAGCAATAGATCGTCTAGGTACGCTATGACTGTTATGCCCTGTGCCCTTAACCTGGCTAGAAGTGGGGCCAGCACTTCAGTGAACACCCGGGGTGCTGTGGCTAGCCCAAAGAGCAAGGCTACAAATTGAAAATGCTGCTGTTCTAACTCGAACCGCAGAAACTTTTGATGAGCGGGAAATATAGGGACATGCAGATATGCATCGCTGATGTCGATTGATGACAGAAGTTCTCCTCCTGGAAGGATAGAAACTACTGACCTGATCGTCTCCCTGCGAAAGGAGCGGATCTTCAGGAACTGATTTACATGGGTCGAACGTCTCCATTTGATTTTGGTATGAAAAGATTTGAATAAAAACCCCAGACCTTGCTCCTTTGTGGGGATCTGTATGATCACCCCTTGAGATATTAATCGGTCTAGTACTTGAAACAGAGATTGTCCTTTCTCTGGATCTTTGGGAGTGCTTGACCTCAGGAAGCGAGACGGTAGAAAGTCCCGGAAATTCAAGCTTGTACCCCAGCATTACCGTGGAGATAACCCATCTGTCCTGAATTTCTTGCTTTCTAGACTTCTGAAAAAGTCTTCCCCCTCACCTTGGTGAGGCGGGTTGCCTCTTCATGATGAGGCTTTAGGATTCTGCTTTGCAGGTTTCCAACCCCAAGACTTCTTTTGCGCCTGGGTCTGACTCTGAGATTTTCCTCTAGAGTGTGACAGCGTAGGCCGTCGCCCCTGCCTAGAGGCGGACACCCCTAGCGCAGGGGAAAGAGCCCATTCAAATGAAGGGCGTTTATACTTTCTTTTGACTGGCAAAAGAGTACTTTTCCCACTAGAAATTGTTTGGATATATTCGTCCAAGTTTTCTCCAAATAGTTGCTCTCCATGAAAAGGGGGCCCAGTTAGGAGATCGTTATATGGTGCTTAAGCTGAAAAAAAAAAAAAAAAGGATTTTTTTTTTACCACGGGAGTCTACGCATATGCACAAGCATAAGGCGGGATGCCTGGTGAATAGAATCTTTAATAGCATCTATGGCAAAACATAATGCTTTTGTAGTTCAGCCAAATCCTGAGCTTATTGTGCAGGAAGCTCTCTAAGGGCCTGTTTAAATTGGTCCTTTAGGGATTGACAGACGCTTATTGCAGTGACTGCAGACGGAGTAATGCCCTGTACACGCGGTCGGACATTGATCGGACATTCCGTCAACAAAATCCATGGATTTTTTCCGACGAATGTTGGCTCAAACTTGTCGGAAAGTCCGATCGTTCTGAACGCGGTGACGTAAAACACATACGTCGGGACTATAAACGGGGCAGTAGCCAATAGCTTTCATCTCTTAATTTATTCTGAGCATGCGTGGCACTTTGAGCATCGGAATTGTGTACACACGATCGGAATTTCCGACAACGGATTTTGTTGTCGGAAAATTTTATAGCAAGCTCTCAAACTTTGTGTGTCGGAAATTCCTATGGAAAATGTGTGACGGAGCCCACACACGGTCGGAATTATCAACAACAAGGTCCTATCACACTTTTTCCATCGGAAAATCCTATCGTGTACACAGGGCATAATGGCACCTGCCATGGAAAAAGTAGATCTTAACAGGGATTCCAACTAATTATTTGTTGGATCCTTTAAGCATCTGTGCATTGTCTACTGGACAAGTTAGGCCTTTAGTCACAATCGCAGCGTCAACTGCTGGTATTTTCCATCTTTTGGAAAATTTCTCCTCCAGGGGATAGAGAATTGCAATTTTCTTAGGTGGGAGAAAGATGCTTATCCGGGTGATACCATTCAGAAAAAAATAAGCTGTTCTAGTAATGCATGCGTTTCCAGAAAGTTTGAGAGGGTTTTAAAGGAACCCAAGGAAGAAACCGAACTTTCAGGAGACTCTGTTAGGGGTAGCATGAAAGTAGAAGAACCATCTCCGTAAAAGATTGTATAAGCAATTCCTCAGATTTTGAGAGGCTGAAAAAGGCTCATCTACCATCGTTACCTCCACAGAGGAATCATCATCGGTTTTGTTCTTCCTCCTGATCAACTGAAGGTAACACCTCATGGATCTAGCACGCTTCCTATCCATTTGAATGGAGGATGCGATTAAAGCCGCTAATCTTTCTTTCAGACCCTGCAGGGAGGAGGAAAGGACATCTTCAGTCCCGTATACAAGGGCTGAGATTTGAGCAGCAGTTGCACCATCAATTTGTTCCAAATGGCTCACCCTGGCTTGCCATAACTGGTAATTCAGGCGAGGATGACAACGTGGAAATGCAACTCGGGATCCTAGCGCCTGGGGGTGAACCCTTTATGTGGTGTCTTTTTTGTAGGCATAGTCCTAAGTACAAAAACAGAGGCACTATACAAATTGCACTTAATCGCTGAAAATAGTCATGATATTTAAACCGCTATAAAATTCAGCCTAGTGCTGGAAAAAAGGTGTTGTTCCTGTATCAGGAATGCCAGTTTGCAACCCTCACATGTCCCACAGCTCGTGTCCTTGTGCTGCAGGATGCTTGTTTTCTCCTCGTCAGCCGAGGAGAGACTGTCACAACTGTGTTGTATTTGTTTTAGCCTGCCGTGTGTCCTTGTGGATGTTCATGGCATCCCGCTTAGGCCCCGCCCCCCTTCGAGAAAAAATTCTGCCCCCACTGTACTTTTAAAACATTTCCGTGCTTCTGCATGGCGTTTTCTGGTCCACCGACCCAACACGAGGGTGGGGGTGGGGGGGGGGGGAGCAGGGACCCATCCAGCAGCAGGCAAAAACATCAAATGAAATCAGCCACAGTAAAAGCAATTAGCGGTATTCGCGGGACCCCCGCACCCCCGGCGGGGGGTAATTAAGGGGGGGTACAGTGCTGCTGTCCCCCTAACCCTCTGGTCCCATCAGGGAGAAGAAACACTTTTGCAGCTTTCTCTTACCTTGCAGAGTTTCCCCTCTACACGCTGCTGAAATCAACCACGGACTGAGCTTACAGTGAAGACAACAGAGTAAGGTATGTGCATAGACTCCCTCTAGTGGAGAATTAAGGCATGACAACATTTTTTCCCTAATGGAAGAAATACATAGATATTTTTAATACCCAAGTTTCTTCCCTTACCTTATCCTCACCGCAGGATTTGTTGAATTAACAAACAATCCAACCTTCTCCCATCACGGCGGGTTGCGTTTAGCAAACCTTCAGGGACTGGGTCCCAAAAACGGGGTTTCAACTGCCCTGGACCTGTAAAAGCATCACATCAGGAAGTTTAGGTAATGTAGCAAGACCTAAGCCCTGGGTTCCTGGGGTCCAGCCCTACAAAGAGAGGTGCTACAGGCAAAACCTCGTGCTTCGGATACGAGGCCCCAGGTACCATCCTTTTAGGCCTCAATGGCACTTTGGATGGATCTGGTGTATGGACGCTATTTAAATCCAGCATGGATCCCTCCTGGAGCTTCTCGGGGGAGGGGGGTGGGGGGGGAGAATATACAGTAAAATGCTAAAAAGAGTAAAATGTGTTTTGAATTATTGTATGTTGGCATTTTTAAAAAATTTTTAAAAAAGAAGAAACCTGAAGGTAGCCTATAACCCATTAAAGTAATTACTTGAAGCTTTGTGTCCCATGATGTACGATAAAGAAATTTAATTTTTTTTACTGATTAGGTTTTTTTCCCCAAAATTTTCAGTCTTTTTTCGTTTATATAATAAAAAAACAAAAAAAACAAAAAACAACAAACAGCGGCGATCAAATGCCACCAAAAGAATGCTCTATTTGTGTGAAAAAAAAATTATATAAAAGTTAATTTGTATACAGTGTTGCATGAGCGCACGTAATTGCCAGTTAAAGAGGAAGTAAACCCCCATGGGTTTTACTTCCTCTTTTGCTCCCCGCAAGGCCTGCAAATGAAAAGCATAATGGGCTAGTATGCATTGCATACTAGCCCATTATATGACACTTACCTGCAAACCAAGCCCCCGCTGTCCCCTGAGCAGGCCGCGTCCATCTTCGCCCCTCTTCCTTCCGGGGCCACGGACTCTGGCTCTGTGACTGGCCGGAGTCGCATGATGTTACGCATGCGCGCGGGAGCCGTTAGTCACGGCACACGTTGGGGGAACAAACATAACGGTGGTCCGTTTCTTCACAGTGCATGCGCCGATGACGACTTCGGCGCACTACAAGTGAAATATCTCCTAAACGGCGCACGTTTAGGAGATATTTCCACTACCTATAGGTAAGCCTTATTCTAGGCTTACCTATAGGTAAAAGTCACCAAAAAGGGTTTACAACCACTTTAAAGTAGCGCATTGTCGAATAGCAAAAAATAGCCTGGTCATGAAGGGAGGTAAAATCTTCTGGAGCTAAAGTGGTAAAGAAACACTCAAAATCGATAGTCAATACCTTGGGTACAGTGTTGCATGGTGGAGTAATTGTCAAACTATAATGATGAAGAAGAGGTATTACAGACTAGTAGTTTGTGGTTAAATTACTGGAAAAAAAAAAATTATTATACACGTATATAAAACACTATCTATCTATATACATACACACACACACCTTCATGGAAAAAAGGGATACTTTGCCTGGAGTTAAACATGTTATATTAGAGATATAAAATGATACCTGCATGGTATTCACTGTTGATCCTTTGGCTCCAGACTGAACCATCAGCTGCAAATTATTCTCTGGGAAGTGTCTGTGGAGACCAAGGGGCATGCACACCTACAGGATACAAGAACCAGAGCAAAGAGAATCAACACCAAACAGGCATCAAACATCTACAGGGGACATAACTAGTGTGGCCTATTACAAATAAGGGCCAGTTCACAACACAAACGCACTCTGGACGCATTGATAAATGCACTTTTTGGATTTTTTTTTTGACTGTACTGTTTTTAACTATGCCATTGGAACCCATATATCCTCCTGTCCATGCTTTTTTAATGCAGAAAAAACCCCACAATGGACTACATCTGGTGTGAACCGGCGCCTTAGGCTGCAAATGGATTTGAAAGGCTGGTTGACATGCAGGCATTGTTCAACCACCTACAAGGTTAAAACATTTTCAGAGCGATCCAAAATGTTCCATAAATGTATACATAAGGCTTTGGCATGTATACAAAGTTTTGTCAGTAGAGAAAGGATGAGATGGAGAAAAGTGTTAGCGCATATGGGTGTTTTCATAAAAAGCAGCAGTGTTTCCAGTCACCCACAACCATAAAATCATTACCAAGATAACTGTCATAAACAGGCACATTTAGCTGAAAAAGATTATGCAGAACAGAACAACTAGATCATCAACTCACCACTTCATGTGTATAGAAGCAAGACTTCCAACCACCTATTAAAAAAAAAAACAAAAAACAAAAAAAAAAAAAAACTCACCTTATTTATTTCATTGCTGAACTGATTAACTTCTTCCTTGAATTTCAAATCCACCATGTTGAAGTCCCTCTGATCTTTGTGCAGATGGGCATCCTCCCACTTCCCTCTGGCCTCTTCATCTGAAGCCATCGCTGAGAGGTTGAAAGCAGCTCTCACAGCCTACAGAACAAAATCAGTCATATTAATGATACCAATATCAGTTTACATGGCTAATCTAAACAAGAAGATCGAGATACACTACAGCATGACAAGTCACATTTATCTAGACCAGCCTTTCTTAACCAGGGCTCCTCTGGAGATTGTTAGGGATCCTTGAGAAATGAGACAATTTTGCCGCTCCAATTTGTAACCACTGACAGCAAACAATGATCTTTTTAGACAATTGTAAAAGGGGCCATTCTTCCCACCGGCCACCAACAGAAGGGGCCATTCTTCCCACCGGCCACCAACAGAAGGGGCCATTCTTCCCACCGGCCACCAACAGAAGGGGCCATTCTTCCCACCGGCCACCAACAGAAGGGGCCATTCTTCCCACCGGCCACCAACAGAAGGGGCCAGTCTTCCCACCGGCCACCAACAGAAGGGGCCAGTCTTCCCACCGGCCACCAACAGAAGGGGCCAGTCTTCCCACCGGCCACCAACAGAAGGGGCCAGTCTTCCCACCGGCCACCAACAGAAGGGGCCAGTCTTCCCACCGGCCACCAACAGAAGGGGCCAGTCTTCCCACCGGCCACTAACAGAAGGGGCCATTCTTCCCACCGGCCACCAACAGAAGGGGCCATTCTTCCCACCGGCCACCAACAGAAGGGGCCATTCTTCCCACCGGCCACCAACAGAAGGGGCCATTCTTCCCACCGGCCACCAACAGAAGGGGCCAATTCTTTCCACTGACCACCAACGGAAGGGGCCAATTCTCCCCACGGACCAACATAAGGGGCCAATTCCTCCCACTGACCGCCAACGGAAGGGGCCAATTCTCCCCACTGACCGCCAACGGAAGGGGCCAATTCTCCCCACTGACCGCCAACGGAAGGGGCCAATTCTCCCCACTGACCGCCAACGGAAGGGGCCAATTCTCCCCACTGACCGCCAACGGAAGGGGCCAATTCTTCCCACTGACCGCCAACGCAAGGGGCCAATTCTTCCCACTGACCGCCAACGTAAGGGGCCAATACTTCGCAATGATCGCCAAATTAAGGGGACATTCTTGCCAGTGACCGCCAAATTAGGGGCATTCTTCTCACTGACCTCCAATGTAAGGGGCATTCTTTCTACTGACCAACACAATAAAGGATGGCAACATCGTTCCACTCACTGTACTGTATCTATGGAGGAGCAGCGCTATCACCCTAGGACGGGAAGTGTTAGGACTACAGAACACCACCTCCTTTTCCCCAATTTCTATAATGCAGGTGGAATGTGTTATTAAGACCTAACTCACGTCAAAGGATGTGGAGCTCATGGAGAAAATGACCACTAGAATACGGGAGACCGGAAGACCGCGATAAGGTGTGGGAGCTGTGTTATCTCCGGGAGGACCAGTCTCGAACCTGTGATGACCCTCTACTTTTCCTTTCCCATTTTCTCCTTTCCTCTTCATATTAACCTCTTTACTCTCCATGTCTTATTGTATGTCATAGCAGATTATATATATCGCTTAATATTGTTCTAATGTTCCAGCAATGATATTATATAATTCTAAACTATGTTATTTGTAATTATTTCCAGGATTCTCTCATGATGTCATTATTGCTGATGAAACGTATATTGTGAACTTTGTAAAATGTCCCTTTCTCATTGCTATTTTGAACATTCACACTTTTTCTGTACTTTTTCTCTTCTGTGATAACTAATAAAACTGTAATTTGAAAAAAAAAAAAAAAACAAACAAAACAAAAAACAACAAAAAAAAAAAAAAACACAAAAAACCCTAACTCACTTCGTTAACACTGTGATAAAGCTGACCTGACATGATAGATTCTTATTACAAGGGATGTTTACATTCCTTGTAATAGGAATAAAAGTGATCAAAAAAATTGAATGTAAAAAAAATAAAAGTAAAATACATTTTTTTTTTTTTTTTTAAACGCCCCTGTCCCCGGTAGCTCGCACTCAGAATCAAACACACACGCAAGTCCCACCCACATATGTAAACGCTGTTCAAACCACACATGTGAGGTATTGTCGCGTGTGTTAGAGCGAGAGCAACAATTCTAGCACTAGACCTCCTCTGTAAAACTAAACTGGTAACCTGTAAAAATGTTAAAGCGTCGCCTATGGAGATTTTTAAGTACCGAAGTTTGGCGCCATTCCATGAGTGTGCGCAATTTTAAAGCATGATATGTTGGGTATCTATTTACTCGGCATAAAACATTATCTTTCACATTATACAAAAAAATCGGGCTAACTTTACTGTTTTGTTATTTTTTAATCCATGAAACTGTTCCCCCCCCCCCCCCAAAAAAGGCGTTTGAAAAATTATTGTGCAAATACCATGCGAGATAAAAAGTTGCAATGACCACCATTATATTCCCTAGGGTGTCTGCTAAAAAAACATTTTTACATGTAGGAGAGGAGTGCCGGAATAGGCTCGGTATTGAAGTGGTTAATGAAGACCATTTCATACGGACTATTGGAATACACATAAGCGATAGCATCTAACTTACCTTCCCACCACAATGTGCAGAACGTTTCACAATCTTCTGTCGTTTGGCATTAGCGTAGGGTCGAACTAAAATGTCCTCCACTCCTAGAAATGATCAGAGCCAGTCACTGAATGTTTTCAAAAAGATTAATACTGAAGGAAGCAAACGGCACTGGCAGCAAGAATTTAGGAGGCCTATTGACCAAACTAGTTAAGAATCTTCAGAACATGTGTTATCAAATCACAAAAAAGGAAAATTCCAGCTTTCTTATTTCATCTGCACATGATTGGATAATCAAAGTGAATATTTTCACAAGTTATTGTGTGAAGATGAAGATTCTCAACTCCTTTAGTAAAATCAAGCCATAAGTGCCAAACCTCTGAGATATAACCACATTTCCATTTAAATGCAAAAGAAAAAATTTAAAATAAATAGTGAAGTCACCTTTTAAGAAAGCATCTAAACCCCAAAACAAACATTATATTGCAGCTTGCCAGTCTTTAGATTTAGTGGATGCATTACCTGTGTTCTTCAGGTCAAGTGCATTTACTGCAGGTACAGGAAAATGCCCATTGGTCCTGCCATGTTGTGTCCTTGTACCTTCCTGTGCACTGAGCTGAAATCACAAACTAACCATTTACTGTAAACTACAAAACACCACCACTCTAATAGAGACGAGGAGAGGAAGAGAGGCTTGCAGGTCAAATCAGCTGCAATAAAAAAAAAAAAAAGATATTCGAGGCGAAGGCTTTCATTTACACGATACATGTCTATCCTCACTGTCTTTTTGGCTGGTAAAATCACCGCAACACTAGAGAAAAAAAAAATAAAAACATAGTCCCCCCCCCCCCCCCAAACATATAAAGTAATGAATCAGAGGAAAGATTCATAATTCTGCATTATGCAAACAAATGAGATAACTGCAACACGTGGTAACGCACATAACGTGTGACAGTGCCATTTATTATTAATGGTACCTTAACTGACCTATGCTATAGCATCCGCACGCAGTGCATTGCCATGTGTTGCATTAGAGGAAAAAAAAAGTTAGGATGAATTGGCAGCCCATTCATTTTGACATAATGCAACTATTGTTAATGTTCGAGATGCAAATGACCTATAAAACTAAAAACACGTCAGATTTCATATACAATATGATAAAAGATTTTCTAGTTCTGTTCAGCCAAGTGTTGTTATCCAAGTTTAATGCCAGGTTCTGGCTCTATAGACTACACTACAGCTGAACCAGGAGCCACAACGCCACGCAACTGGGTCCAGGAGCCGCCGAGCTAGTTGGGTAATGCAACTGTGCACAGATGAGGTTCTCTCTTTGCTTACTCCACTTCTCAGCAGCCTGCCAGTGTTAGATAGACAGGATTTAATACAGAAGTGCCAACTGGCTTAGGATGGGCCTACATTGGCTACACCTATCCCTGGGACTTGTGTTGATGGCATCAGTTTGACATCACTTTGAGATGCTTCAGAGATCAGAAGGAAGGTAGGAAGCACCCCCTTATGCACTTGCGTTTATACATGCCCATGCAGCCAGTGCTGGCATGTTAAAGCGGATTAGACTGCATAGACTGCTCAGCGCCGCCCGTGATCTCAGTCGTGAAAGCAGGAACTAGACATGACCAGCCGCCATACAAAGGGAAGGGCCAACATAAGTATATTAAAGTTGTTGTGGTATTTATACCCAGTGAAGTGACTGGCCTCAGGTAATACACAAATCCTCATACATGAGATGACTGCAGATTTATGCCCTGTACACACAGTCGGACATTCCGACAACAAAATCCATGGACCAAATGGGGGAGGGGAATTGGGACTTTAAATGAAATGGCGCCGGGTAAGGTCGCACGTTTCCATCCCTATGTCTACAATACATAAAACCCACAGGCTGCAGCGAGCGAGTGAGGAGGAGGGGGGGTTTGGGACTTTGAATGAAGCCAATGGTTTGCAAGCCGACACATAACGGTGGATCAAATAAATTTTATTTCATATTCATACACACAATGGTATCAAAACAATGTCAAAATAAACATTTGGTAAAATGTTAGCATTGATAACCACAGATCAACGTAAGGATCATTAGCATTGTTATCAAAGGTATAGCAGGTAACAGGAGTGATAACATGAGTATGAGCCATATTACTAGATAGAAATAGGGATCACCAGGTGTCAGAAAAAATAGATACTTAAAACAAGGTAATATCTGCCTGATATCTGGCCTCGGATTCCTGTTAAAAGGTAATAGCCTGTATAACATGGGTTGAGACAATGATGGGGAACTGGTAGCTCGACGCGTTTCGTGGTTCGCGACCACTCATCAGGAGCAGACATGTCAAGTTTCTAGAATTAAAGTGATATCATGAGTCAGAAGTGGATACATGAGGGCTAATAATCCCCCAAACAGTAGAGGTACTCACGGTAGGCATGGGTTGACGGTAAGTGGCCAGGTGCGGCAAGCCGTCCAGAACTAATGCCAACCGGGAGCTGAGGCAGGCATCCCCGCCGCGGCGACCAAAAACAGGCACCCCCACCGGGGGAGGTGATGAGGAGCCACGAGGCACCCTAGAGATAAAAGTGGCAGATGAGTCAAGGTGCAAGGGGGGAGTGAGTGCAAGAGAAAAGGTATGGAGGGTGACAATGGGGGGGGAAAAGGAGGGGAGGGTGTGAGGGAGGTGGATAAGTGAGGGTGGTATGGTAGTCCGTGAGTGAGGATGTGGATTGAGGACAAGGTGAAGGTGAATGAGGCTGGGACAACCCGCTGGTGAAACACATCAGGGGGAAAAGAAAAGAAGATAGAAGTGGGGTGAAGGGGGTATTACCTGTGAGCCATAGGTGAAGATGGTGTAAGTAGAGAGCCAACGGCCACACTGTAGTGCGCCTCGAGCCTCGCACCGCCCCAGGTGACCAAGAGCGCCCATAAATAGGCGCCGCCGCGGGGAAGCCCGCCAACGTCACGCACGCCGGGCCGGAAGTGGGAGGAGCTCCAGCGGGATGCCGACCAATGGTCGGCAGCCGCCAGGACCATCCCGTTGGCCCGCGAGCATGGAAACAACAACGCAAGGGGCGTGGCGGCGCCGGAGGCGCGGCACACGTCCACCGCGGGTGGCGTGACGTCGATGGGCAGTGGCAGCAAGCCCCGCCCCCACGACCGCCCACCAGGACAAGCGGGCGGGCGGGGGGGGAGGGGAAGACAGTGCCCATCGCAGCTCCCGGGTGAGGCAAAGACCAGACGGCCAAACGGCCGGCCAAAACCATCAACCCAGGGTAAGGTTAACTGGTAATGCAGAGAAAGGTTGGACATTGTAGTTGAGGCCCAACCACAAAATTAGAGATATGACATGTCATAATGGACTGGTATACGTGAAACAAGGGGGTAAACACAGGTGAGGCTACCAAGAAATCAATAAAGGCAGAAGAGTAACGATCATTGATAAAATCAAGGTTAAACAGTAGAGCAAACCATGGGCTTCCATCCCTATTAATATGAACCAAATGGGGGAGGGGAATTGGGACTTTAAATGAAATGGCGCCGGGTAAGGTCGCACGTTTCCATCCCTATGTCTACAATACATAAAACCCACAGGCTGCAGCGAGCGAGTGAGGAGGAGGGGGGGTTTGGGACTTTGAATGAAGCCAATGGTTTGCAAGCCGACACATAACGGTGGATCAAATAAATTTTATTTCATATTCATACACACAATGGTATCAAAACAATGTCAAAATAAACATTTGGTAAAATGTTAGCATTGATAACCACAGATCAACGTAAGGATCATTAGCATTGTTATCAAAGGTATAGCAGGTAACAGGAGTGATAACATGAGTATGAGCCATATTACTAGATAGAAATAGGGATCACCAGGTGTCAGAAAAAATAGATACTTAAAACAAGGTAATATCTGCCTGATATCTGGCCTCGGATTCCTGTTAAAAGGTAATAGCCTGTATAACATGGGTTGAGACAATGATGGGGAACTGGTAGCTCGACGCGTTTCGTGGTTCGCGACCACTCATCAGGAGCAGACATGTCAAGTTTCTAGAATTAAAGTGATATCATGAGTCAGAAGTGGATACATGAGGGCTAATAATCCCCCAAACAGTAGAGGTACTCACGGTAGGCATGGGTTGACGGTAAGTGGCCAGGTGCGGCAAGCCGTCCAGAACTAATGCCAACCGGGAGCTGAGGCAGGCATCCCCGCCGCGGCGACCAAAAACAGGCACCCCCACCGGGGGAGGTGATGAGGAGCCACGAGGCACCCTAGAGATAAAAGTGGCAGATGAGTCAAGGTGCAAGGGGGGAGTGAGTGCAAGAGAAAAGGTATGGAGGGTGACAATGGGGGGGGAAAAGGAGGGGAGGGTGTGAGGGAGGTGGATAAGTGAGGGTGGTATGGTAGTCCGTGAGTGAGGATGTGGATTGAGGACAAGGTGAAGGTGAATGAGGCTGGGACAACCCGCTGGTGAAACACATCAGGGGGAAAAGAAAAGAAGATAGAAGTGGGGTGAAGGGGGTATTATTAGCCCTCATGTATCCACTTCTGACTCATGATATCACTTTAATTCTAGAAACTTGACATGTCTGCTCCTGATGAGTGGTCGCGAACCACGAAACGCGTCGAGCTACCAGTTCCCCATCATTGTCTCAACCCATGTTATACAGGCTATTACCTTTTAACAGGAATCCGAGGCCAGATATCAGGCAGATATTACCTTGTTTTAAGTATCTATTTTTTCTGACACCTGGTGATCCCTATTTCTATCTAGTAATATGGCTCATACTCATGTTATCACTCCTGTTACCTGCTATACCTTTGATAACAATGCTAATGATCCTTACGTTGATCTGTGGTTATCAATGCTAACATTTTACCAAATGTTTATTTTGACATTGTTTTGATACCATTGTGTGTATGAATATGAAATAAAATTTATTTGATCCACCGTTATGTGTCGGCTTGCAAACCATTGGCTTCATTCAAAGTCCCAAACCCCCCCTCCTCCTCACTCGCTCGCTGCAGCCTGTGGGTTTTATGTATTGTAAACAAAATCCATGGATTTTTTCCGACGGATGTTGGCTCAAACTTGTCTAGCATACACATGGTCACACAAAGTTGTCGGAAAATCCGATCGTTGTAAACGCGGTGACGTAAAACACGTACGTCGGGACTATAAACAGGGCAGTAGCCAATAGCTTTCATCTCTTTATTTATTCTGAGCATGCGTGGCACTTTGTCCGTCGGATTTGTGTACACACGATCGGAATTTCCGACTACGGATTTTGTTGTCGGAAAATTTTATAGCCTGCTCTCAAACTTTGTGTGTCGGAAATTCCGATGGAAAATGTGTGATGGAGCCCACACACGGTCGGAATTTCCGACAACAAGGTCCTATCACACATTTTCCGTTGGAAAATCCGACCGTGTGTACAGGGCAGAACAGGTACAACTTTTCTCCACATCCATTCAAAGTACAGAATTTATCAAGCTCTTCTAAAATTTCAGAAAACGGGACGGAGATATCAAGTTACACTCTACAGAGCTCAATGAGGAGATCTCTGAGAGCTGATTGGAGGGAAGGGACACACCCCCCTTCACACAGAACACAGGAACAGAGCTGAGGCTGTCAATCAGCTGGAGGTCCCTGCTCTGTCACCATTTTTCTCTTGGTGTCAGGAAAATGTGTCAGAAGTGACTCATGTAAGTAGCAGAGGAAGGAGGCCGCAGACAGAAATGACACTATGGGGATATGCTTCATTCATATTTCACAACCATTTCGAATTAAATAACAAAACAAAACACACAACAACCACTGCAGCAGAAAAGCTGGCCCTGTGCTTGATGGGAAGCATAGTTTGGGTATCCGTGCAGGCAACTGCTATTCATGGTCACTGCTCATACTCTTTAAAAGTGGATGTAAACCCTCACATATACCCAGTGACGTGAATAGCCTCAGGTGATACACAGAGATGAAATCCTCTTTTACATGTATATCTGCTCTATTTCCCTTTATACTCTCTGAAAAGTGCAAATCATGTTAGAAATCTTTCTTCTTTTTTCAGCAGCACATAGGGGTGGGTGGGGAGACTGGACTTACACTGTGTGTGAGCTGATTGGAGGAAAAGGGACCCCCCTCCCCCCCACATAGGCAGAGGAACAAAGGAACATGCAGGTCAGTATTCCTGCTAATCTCCCTCTAAGCTCCCTCCCGACACAAATTTTCAGCTCATGTTATCTCATGTGTTAGAGAACTTTTTCAGAAATGAATCTGCTGATAAGAGGAATGAAGCACCAGAGAGAAACAACACTTAGAGCTTTAGAGAGAGATAAGTAAACACTACAGATGTATGTGCTTAGTTCAACTTTCATGAATGGGGTTTACAATCACTTTAAGCTGCAAATGAGTCAAGAGAAGCCTTGGCAGGAAGCACACACAGAGTAATATATGCACGGTGGCTGATAGATTAGCACTTCCACCTAACAGCACTAAGGGTCACTGGTTCGAATCTCAACCACAGCACTACCTGCCTGGAGTTTGTATGTTCTCCCTGTGCCTGCGTGGGTTTCCTCACACACTCCAAAGACATAATGGGAGGTCAACTGGCTCCTGTCTAAATTGGCCCTAGTATGTGCATGTATGAATATGAGTTAGGGACCTTAGATTGTAAGCTCCATGAGGAGCTGATGTGAAAGTGTGTGTGTGTGTGTGTGTGTGTGTGTGTGTGTGTGTGTGTGTGTGTGTGTGTGTAAAGCATAAATTGATGGCACTTTTCAATTTTGGGTGAAACTCCGCTTTAAGGAAAGGTTGATTGTTAAGTTTACCATTTATTTATTTAGAAATATTTTATTATTCCACTCACCCATGGTAAAGCCCCGGTAAAGCTGTAAGTAGGCAGTAAAGAGACGAGCCAGGCAGGTTAGCAATCTTCCACTGGTCTCTCCACCATAAAGCTCATAGCAACAGTGAACGAGTCCAAAGGACGAGCTGCCATAGTGAGCTTTGTCCAAGACACCGCACAGCAGTTCTCCGCTACGAATGATAACCTGGTGGGGGAAGAAATGGTCAGGAGCAACGCGTTAGTATGAGCTTATACCAAACAGAATAAATGACAGACATTTCACTATAGTTATGAAAACAGTTGCTCATGTACCCAATAAGCAGAATTCTATTTTTAAACCACTTAAGTTCCAGAAGATTTTACCCCCTTCATGACCAGTTCACTCGTTGAAGTTTTGAAAGGATGGGAGCACCACACCAGCTTGTACAGACTTTTAAAAGATTTTTATTTTGGAACAGCCAACACGTTTCTGGGGCTCAGCACTCCCACTTCATCAGGGCTAAAAACAGAATAATGCAGGACCTTGGATTGGAAAGGCACACTTTTTGCTATTCGGCACTGCACTATTTTAACTGGCTATTACGCGGTCATGCAACACTGTACACAAATGAAATGTATATAATTTTTTTTCACACAAATAGAGCTTTCTTTTGGTGGTATTTAATCATCACTTTTTTTTTTAATTATTATTATATAAATGGATTTTGAAAAACTGAAATTTTCTATTTACTGTTATAAACCATATCCAATAAAAAAAATATCAAATTTCTTAATAAATTTAGGGCAATATGTATTCTACTACAGGTCTTTGGTTAAAAAAAAAAAAAAATCCCATTAAGTATATATTATTTAGTCTGAAGGAAAGTTATAGCATCCACAAACTATGGGATATATATTTGAAAATTGATCAACCGACGGTCGATTTTTATTTCTTGGGGCCCTTAACCACTTAAGGACCAGCCTCGTTTTGGATTTAAGGTGTTTACATGTTTAAAACTGTTTTTTTTTGCTAGAAAATTACCCCCAAACATTATATAAAGTTTTTTTTCTAACACCCTAGAGAATAAAATGGCAGTCATTGCAATACTTTTTTTGACACCGTATTTGCGCAGCGGTCTTACAAGCGCGCTTTTTTGGGAAAAATTAACTTTTTTGAATAAAAAAAATTAAGACAACAGTAAAGTTAGTCCAATTTTTTTTTTATATTGTGAAAGATAACGTTACGCCGAGTAAATTGTCAAGCTTCAAAATCGCGCCCACTCGTGGAATGGCGTCAAAACTTTTACCCTCAAAAATCTCCATAGGCGACGTTTAAAAAATTTTACAGCTTGCATGTTTTGCGTTACAGAGGAGGTCTAGGGTTAGGATTATTGCTCTCGCTCTAACGATCACATGTGTGGTTTGACCACCGTTTTCATATGCGGGCGCTACTCACGTATGCGTTCGCTTCTGCGCGTGAGCTCATCGGGACAAGGCGTTTTAAAAAAAAAAAAAATTATTTTTCTTATTTATTTTACATGATTTTATTTATTTTTACACTGTTTAAAAAAATAAAAATTGTGTCACTTTTATTTCTATTACAAGGAATGTAAACATCCCTTGTAATAGAAAAAAGCATGACAGGACCTCTTATATATGAGATCTGGGGTCAAAAAGACCTCAGATCTCATATTTACACTAAAATACAAAAAAAAAAAAAAAAAAAAAAGTAATTTAAAAAAATGACATTGAAAAAAATGTGCCTTTAAGACGTATGGGCGGAAGTGACGTTTTGACATCGCTTCCGCCCTGCATTGTCATGGAGACGAGTGGGCGCCATCTTCCCCTCACTCATTTCCATGCACAGCTAGGCAACAGACACGATCACCTCCGGCGCTGCCGACAGCTCCGGTAAGCGGCGGGAGGGGAATCCGCCGCAGAGACCACTTTTATCTTGTAGCCGACCGCCGGAAGAAAAAACGGGGATACCGGGGTTATGGCAGCTAGCTGCTGCCATAACAACGATATCCGCCGCCAAAAAAGGGACGTACATTGGCGTGCGGCGGTCGGCAAGTGGTTAAAATGTCAGGGCAGTAGAAATACCCCCAAATGACCCCTTTCTGGAAAGTAGATAGTTTGAAGTGTTTAGTAAGGGGCATGGCAAGATTTTTAAAGTTGTCATTTTTTTGGGAAATTAAATAAAATGTTTTTTTTTTTAACATACATTCACCAGCGCAGTGCAGTGTCATCATTTTTTTTTTTTTTAAGAGGAAGTAAACCCTGGTGGATTTTACTTCCTCTTTATTTCCCTGCAAAGGTAAAGCATAATAGGCTACTTTGCATCGCACAGTAGCCCATTAGGTGTCACTTACCTGAAACCGAAGCCTGCGATGTCACTGTTGTCCCCACTAGCAGCGAGCGTCCATGTTCACCCCTCTTCCTTCTGGGGCCGGCTCTGTGACTGGCAGGAGTCGTGTGAAGTCGCACATGCGCGCGGCATCCGCCAGTCACGGCATGACCCCTATTAGAAATGGCACAATGTGCCCTTTCTGAAGTGCGCATGCGCCGTAGACATCGGCGCATGGCTTTTTTCTAAAAATCTCCTAAACCGTGGAGGTTTAAGGGATATTTCAAGCACCTACAGGTAAGCCTTAATATACGCTTACCTGTAGGTAAAAGTGGTTGTACATAATTCCTCTACAACCCTACTCTAGTGAAAAAAAATCCCTGTGCAAGCCTGGAACATCACCAATTTATTGAAATTAATTCAAAAAGAAATACCTTGATTTAAAATTTACCTTAGCCGATTAATTGTTCTTTATTAACTATGTGTAGTATTGGCGTTAACACCAGTTCTATGCCATTTTGAACACTCCAATCTGTGTGTGAAGCTGAAGAGGGAAACTTACACTTCATTTTACTTCTTGTATATGCCGTCCACGATCACACCATGAACAATACAGGTATACCAAAGTTTTTACATGCCATACAAACATGAGCAGCCCATAGATTATGTGATTTTCTTTCCGTCCACCATGGGTGGAACACAATGATTACTGCTATAGCTGCTGGCAGAAATCGCATGTAAAAAAAAAATCTGACAGGCTGATTGTACCCAAGTCCAATGGATCAACTTGGGTACAACCAGCCTGCCATTAAATGGGTCAAATCTTGGCCGGTCCCTGCTGAACTGGCTGAGAATCGATCCATCTGTGGCCGGCTTTAGTGAAGTAATACAATAAAATCATTGAGGAAAGTCAATAAGCAAACAAATGTACTACTTACCTGAGACTCACACATGGAGTCTGAATTAAAACCCGGTATTGGCCTAGATGGGGCCTTCACCCACGCCTTCCCACCGATCTTTGCCTTTCCTGTCAGGTTGAGAGGGATGTGATGATCTGGAATTACGTTGAGGAGCAACGTAGAAACTACCTGTGTTAGAAGAAACATAAGAAGGAAGCGAGCGTTTAAAACACGTCAGGCCTGTGACAATTTTTCATTTTGCGTTATCCGTGATTTTTTTGTTTAATATTTCTATTTCCCATTTTACATGAAACCAAAAGTCTTTGTTCACTCTTGTGTGTGTCAAACATGTTATTAAAGTGACCTTCACCAGAAAAAAACTTAGACTCAGTTCACACTAGGGGCGGCACAACTTGCAGGTCGCCTCACCGAGGCGACCTGCACACGACTGCCACGGCGACTTGCAAAACGACTTCTGTATAGAAGTTTATGCAAGTCGCCTCAAGTCGCCCCAAAAGAAGTACAGGAACCTTTTTCTAAGTCGGAGCGACGCAATTAGAATGGTTCCATTGTACAGAACGGGACGCTACTTGTCAGGCGACTAGGTCGCCTGACAAGTCGTCCTAATGTGAACCGAGCCTTAGGCTCTCCTCATAATCATTCCTCCCCCAGCCACAAAAAAAAAAAAATATTATATATCACAGCAAGGAAGGGGAAGGAGGGGGATGCATGGTGTAGCGAATACCCGTATTTGATGGTACCTTCTCCCACCTCCTCAACCCTCACCTAGATACAGAAATGCTGTACTGGTTTTAAAATATGAAAAGTCAGCTGCCAACTGGCCCACTAGACTGAGGATGATGGAGGAGTTTAGAGAAGTCTGAAGACAACACACATGGCACAATGTGACAGCCAGGCTGTTTAACATTTTTCTATAATAATCAGTTATTTATTTCTTTTAGGTAGGTGCCGTCAATTCACGCAGCAATATTATATACATAAATATATATATATATATATATATATATATATATATATATATATATATATATATATATATATATATATATATATAGTGACAGTATGCGAGGTGAGATACACGATAATAGGTATATTTCACCTCGCATTCGTTCCATTGTAAGGGGCTGAACCGGAGTCCGGCCCAGTTTTTCTAGCCTCTGTAGCAGGCTTGGTTCCGGTCCGGATGTTCAGGTCCACTGGAGTCCACTGTCAGCTGGACTATAAATATAGAGAGCACAGCAGGTCGCTCTGGTTTTGAGACTCAGGAAGGAACCTGAGCGAGAGGCCCTGGGTGTTGGACTAAAAAGGTTTGCTTTTTCCGCATGTTTTGTGGGTAACGGGGACCAGGCCCACACTGTATAGGGAGGAGACTGTTTAATTAGCACCAGATGGCAAGGATTTAATTTACTGTGTTTTTATTTTGAAAACCTCCTGCAAATAAAATTGGCATCCGCCCATTTGCTGACTGTCATTCAAAAAAGGTGATCCCCACTATATATATATATATATATATATATATATATATATATATATATATATATATATATATATATATATATATATATATATATATATATATATATATATATATATATAGTGGGGATCACCTTTTTTGAATATATATATATATATATATCTCATGGCCAAGACGCATCAAAATATCATAATTTTTCATTCAGACTTTAACCACTTGCCTACAGGGCATTTTCACCCCTTTCCTGCCCAAGCCAATTTTCAGCTTTCAGCGCTGTCGCACTTTGAACAATGGCGTGGGCATACAACACTGTACACATATTACATTTTTATCATTTTTTCCCCACTAATAGAGCTTTCTTTTGATGGTATTTTATCACCTCTGCGGTTTTTATACCTTGCGCTATAAACAAAACAAGAGTGACAAGTTTGAAAAAAAAACACAATATTTTTTACTTTTTGCTATAATATCCAAATTTTTTTTTTTTTAAACAATTTTTTTCCTCAGTTTAGGCCGATACGTATTCTTCTACATATTTTTGGTAAAAAATATCGCAATAAGCGTATATTTATTGGTTTGTGCAAAAGTTATAGCGTCTACAAAATAAGGGGATAGATTTATAGCATTTTTATTATTTTTTTTTTTTTTAGTAATGGCGGCGATCTGCGATTTTTATCATGACTGCGATTTTTATCATGACTGCGATATTGCGGCGGACATATCGGACACTTTTAAACACATTTTTGGGACCATTCACATTTATACAGCAATCCGTGCTATAAAAATGCATTGATTACTGTATAAATGTGACTGGCAATGAAGGGGTTAACCAGGAGGGGGCGCTGTAGGGTTAATCATGTTGCTAGGGAGTGATTCTAACTGTAGGGGGAGGGGACTCACAAGGGGAGGAGACCGATCGGTGTTCCTCTGTACAAGGAACACACCATCGGTCTCCTCCCATCTGACAGGACGTGGATCTGTGTGTTTACACACACACAGATCCACGGTCCTGCTCGGTTACCGGGCAACTGCGGGTGCCCGGCGGACATCGCGGCCACCGGGCACGTGCACCGGGACCCGAATGATGCGGCGGGCGCGCCCGCCCCCTGGGGGACCTGGAAGGATAACAGCTGCACCGTCCCGCTGTCATATGACGGTGGCTGGGCAGAAAGTGGTTAACTAAATCATCGCTCCAGGAAAGCGCTTCCCCTCCCATCAGAAATGGATGATTAAGTTATACAATCCATTGGAAGGCTGAAGTAAAGAGACCAAACCTATGTTGAAGCTGAGCAAACATGAACACTAATGTCATCTTACACAAGTCCAGATGACTATGGTAAAAAGTTGTGTTTCGAAATCCATGTTACAAAGTCTTCGATTAAAGAAAAAAAAAAAAAAGTGGGTAAATAACCCCGCTATTTCAAAGGGTGAAATTATCACCTTAGTCAACCCCAATGTTGACTCAAGCTGTCCTGCAGACAATGACTGAGATGCGAGGTTTATATTACACCACAATGTCAACAGTCCCAAATGTATGAACAGACTAGAATGATATTGATTAAAAGTGTTTATAAGGAGAAATTGTTTGTACAGCTAAACCTTTCTCTAAACCTTTCTCAGTAAAGCCTGTCCAAAGTCTATTTCCAATACTCAAGGAAGACATTCAATTCCTGTTTTATATATGTGATCATAAGTGATGCAAATATATATATATATATATATATATAAAAAATCAGACTCCAGGTCACAGATAACGACCATAATCTTTATATCCACTGACCCCATGAGTAGAAATATAAATGTTGAGGTAGAACAAATAAAGGACTGCGTCTAGATACCATCATTGCAAAGACATAGAATCCGTGACCGAATCTACATGAAAATCCCTATACAACATGTGTTCTCCCAAGACAAATAGGTTTTCATAGGATATGCAGGAGTCATGCATTTATCCATAGAAAACATCCATTGTGTGTGATATTAATTAATCAAATTTATACTAAATGTCCCTGAACAATATAGACATATATTCAAAAGCCCCAATATATAGATAAATACCCATTATAAAAGGAAAACGTATATTTTAACAAATAGTTTCAAATATATTTTCTGTCCTCAGACTCATCTACTGGCTGAAGATGATATTACCTGAGCTTACCTGGTAAATCATTGAAATTCTCCAAACCAATGGAGAATAAGCCAAACCTTCTAGGCTGAGCTTATGATAATTTTGTAAGCTTATTGTCCCAGATGGTATAAAGGGGGTGAGAATCATAGAGAAGGGATGACAGACCCACACGCCGGACACACCTCTGGATGATCAAGAAGTCTGCTGATACTTGACCACTCCCCATCTTGCTGGACCTCGTGACTGGAGCCACTCAATCTACTTAAATATTGGCGGACATCTTCCCCTTTTAAATGGGGCAATGGTACTCTCCCTGGGACCACAGAAATTTAAATTGATGTAAACAAGTTTGTCTGAATTCCCCCAAACACGGCTACAATAATACATGGCCTAGACAATCAATGTCAATACATAAACTATCAAATATAATCCGTAAAATTTAAAGAGAAAAGATCATTAAGAATTGTATGGTCTGTATCTCACCAACAGTTTAATTTTAGTAGCTCTGTTGGTTTATTATTTATGTCTAATTGGCAATATTTTTCTGTTGACTCCGTGAGACATACTTTGGATTCCTTCCGACCAGAGAAATGCAGAGGACTGTTTCCCCAAGTGACAAGGGATATTGTGTTCTTGAATATAAAGTGCAATTACCGCACATATTTTTCTAACAGACCAAGTTGGGCTCCCCTGAGTAAATTGCAATATTTAGATATATCGTTTCATTGCCGTATTGATAATGTGTGTGTGTGAAATATCAATCACCAGAAAATCCAGTTCTGTATGAAATTGTATAACTATACTCGTTAATTAATAAAGTCAAATTATTTACTTATTAATTTTATTGGGAGATATTTATACATTGGTAAGAAAACCCCATAAATTAAACAAACTCAGGAAAGGATTGTGGTATGTATTGATATTCTGAACCAGGTTCACAAAATTACCGTAAGGTTGGAGGCACTGAGAAATAAAACACTGGAGATCTTACTTAAGTTACCGTACCACACTCACAATATTATATTTTATAATTTATATTATATATATATATGCACCGATACCACTTTTTTTAAGACCGAGTACAAGTATCAATACTTTTTTTCAAGTACTTGTCGATACCGAGTTTGTTTTAATGTCATGCTACAGTGGACTGTGTCAGTAGTTCATTTATTTTTACTATTTTATTCCTTTAAAAAAATATATAGATTTTTAAAATATTTTTTTACAATTTATATTTGTTTTTTTACAATGCTTCTCTTGGGGGGTGGGGGGAGGGTGTCAGTGATTTTTTAAAATAGTTTATTACAATTTTTGTTTAATTTAGATTATGTTTTTTATCAACCCTGTTGGGGGGGGGGGGGGCTTTGGTGAGATATCAGGGAACTAAACAGACTCCCGACATCTCCCCTTTGAGACAGAGAAGGGACTGATGACACAGATTCCCCAGTCCCTTTCTCTGCAGCCTGAGCTGCACAGAGAATGAATGGACAGGAGGCAGCAACTCCTCTCCATTCATTAACGGAGACATCGTAAACACCATTTATGATGCTCAGTTATGAATGGAGTCGGTGAACACTGGCTCTGTGCATTAGAGAGGGAGTCCACCTTAAAAAAAAAAAAAATATTAAAAGCCAGCAGCTACAAATACTGCAGCTGCTAACTTTTAATAAATGGACACTTACCTGTCCCAGGGTCCAACGATGTGGACAGCCAAAGCCGATCGATCGCTCGTCTCTCGGCTGCCTCCGCCGCCATCCTCGGTCAGGGAATCAGGAAGTGAAGCGTTGCGGCTTCACTGCCCGGTTCCCTACTGCGCATGCACGGGTCGCCCTGTGCGTCTTTACTGGTCCCCGTTGTGTTCTGGGAACTGCGTGTTTCCCAGAACACAATGGGGGGGGGGGGGGGCTTGTATCTGCAGCTATCTAAGCCCGGAAGTGGGTGTAGATACCTGTATTAGACAGGTATCTGCACCCCCCTCCCCCCTGAAAGGTGCCAATTGTGGCACCGGAGGGGGGGAGGAATCTGATGAGCGGAAGTTTCACTTTAGGGTGGAACTCCGCTTTAAGTAAAGGAAGGAGCCAGTAAATAACAGATTTACTGGCTCCTTCCTCCCCTCTCCATCCTGACAGATCTGGGACAGGGGGGACTGAAGGAGCACAAAGGCCACGGAGAGGGGCCCGAGGAACACAGAGAGGAGGACGCGGAGGGGGACCCGAGGAGCACAGAGAGGAGTACGCGGAGGGGGTCCCGAGGAGCACAGAGAGGAGGACGCGGAGGGGGACCCGAGGAGCACAGAGAGGAGGACGCGGAGGGGGACCCGAGGAGCACAGAGAGGACGACGCGGAGGGGAACCTGAGGAGCACAGAGAGGAGGACGCGGAGGGGGACCCGAGGAGCACAGAGAGGAGGACGCGGGGAGGGGGACCCGAGGAGCACAGAGAGGAGGACGCGGAGGGGGACCCGAGGAGCACAGAGAGGAGGACGCGGAGGGGGACCCGAGGAGCACAGAGAGGAGGACGCAGAGGGGGACCCGAGGAGCACAGAGAGGAGGACGCGGAGGAGGACCCGAGGAGCACAGAGAGGAGGATGCGGAGGGGGACCCGAGGAGCACAGAGAGGAGGAGGACATGGAGGGGGACCCGAGGAGCACAGAGCAGGAGGACACGGAGGGGGACCAGAGGGGCACAGAGGAGGAGGACACGGAGAAGGACACAGGGGACAGTCAGGGATGATCGTGGGGGGGGGTAGTTACAAGCACCGATCTCCCTGTATAGAGTTCAATAAAGCAGCTGAAAGCCGCGGGAGTGGGGAGGAGGAGAAGCAGCTGTCAGCTACTTTACTGAGATCTATACAGGGAGATCGGTGCTTGTAACCCCCCCACCACTACACCGATCATCCCCGACTGCCCAAGTATTGGGTCAAACATCAGAGCATTTCCACGAGTATAAGTATTCGTGGAAATGCTCGATATCGGCGCAACCCTAATACACATTCTAGGGCCATTTTAGACAGGGGACAATTAACCTACCAGCATGTCTTTGGAGTGCAGGAGGAAACCAGAGTACCCGGAGGAAACCAGGTACATGCAAACTCCAGGCAGGTAGTGCCATGGTTGGGATTCGAACCAATGACACTAGTGCTGCTAAGCAAAAGTGCTAACCACTACACGTCTGTGCTGTAAAGTGATTGTAAAGTCTTTTTGTGGGGACACTTATAAATTAGTGTTAGGTACCAGATACCAGGGTGCCTTGATGAGGCTCTGTGGCTTATGCATGCATTTGCAAATATTTGCAGACTAAACCCCTGCTTTTAATGCATACTCTGTT